>CM066312.1:100442588-100997588 GCA_033807775.1 Saussurea involucrata | reverse complement strand
AGAGACATGATAGCAGCGACGATGGGTAGTGGTGGCCGAAGGAGGTGAATGTGGTTAACGATGATAGTGGTCGAGGTGGTCGACGATGACAATGGTAAAGGAGATTGTAGTAGTGGAGAAAGAGGTGGAGGTGGCCGACGGTGGTTGGCGGTGATCGTCAGTGGTGGTGGTGATCGGTGGAGGTGGAGGTGGTCGACGATGGTAGTGGTGGATGTGGTGGACAATGGTAAAGGGGTTGTAGTAGTGGAGGAAGAGGTGGAGGTGGCCGACGGTGGTTAGCGGTGACAATCGGTGGCCGTCGATGGTGGTGGCGGTGGCGATCAGTGGTGGTGACCCTTAAGACTAATATCATATTGGGGTTAAATATCAAACCAGGATATGTCAGTGATTTTTTGTTTTTGTCTTTTATTTGTCCCATGTTCCACCTATTTTGGTGGAACAAGAAAATGTCATTTTTGTCCCACCCTGTCCAGTCTTTGTTCCTGTCTCATGTCGCGCCAAACGTGTGACAGTGAATTCTTGTCCCGTGCCATGTCGCGCCAAACATGATACAATAAATTCTTGTCCTGTCCCATGTCACGTGAGACAGTGAGTTTTGTCATGTCATATCACATGTACAAAACGCAATAACTCAAGTAACGCAAAAATATAAAACACATACAAAAAAAGGATTATCGACGCATAACTCACCTTCAACTTTTTTTTCAATTGATATAAATTTCGAATTTGTGGGTAACAATCACTGTTCTAAAAGGCTCGCCGCGACAACCGCCATGGCGCGCCGTGGCTCAAGGCTTGTGTCTCACGCCACGTTATGCATGTGGCACGCCATGGCCTAATGTGCGGTCTTTTGTAACACGATATTTGATTTTTCTTTACGTTTTTAATGTCTTATTTTCTAGTTTTTAATATATAACCTAATTTAACCTGTTTATTATTATTGACACATATTAATAGTACAAAATATATGTTTTTATATATAGTATTATATATGATATAGAGATTTGGCGCCATAAGTCACGTCTTGATAAATTTCATGGCTTCGCCGCCACGCCACGCCTCAAGCTATTTAGAACCTCGGTAACAAAGTAAATAATAAAACATCGCATATTTCTCTTTTAGAAAACTTACTTTGTTGGCCAATGGGAGATAGGCACGTGGTTTCAATTCTCAAATTTAATTAATTATTTCCACAACGTATAAAAAATTAAAGAACTTAGAAATGAAATTTATAATAACCATCACAACTTATAAGTTTCTTTTAAGAGAAAATATTTGGATTATCCAAATATTTTACTTAACTGTGAAACATGTCAACAATGACAAATAAAACAATCAAACATTAGAACCTTAGGCAGATAGGATATTCCACCACATTCCCCAGAGCCTTAACCAGTACGCTACAATCTTTGTGGTTAAAAATACATAATATATTGTAAAGGTCAGGATCGAACCTTACACCTCAACCAGGCGTACACAACAATTGTGACCATTGAGGTTTAATCAGGGCTGATGTCTTACAGTCATAATTTGCCAAGGGATTAGTCTAGGCATAGCCTAGGACACCCTTCCCAAAAAAAACAATCAAACAAGTTTCAGCAAACTTAAAAATGTCGAAATCAGGATATGAAAACGTGAATAATTGATCGAGACCAAAGTTCACGACCATACTTGCTTTATACGTTTCCTACCCGCATTAAAACCGACACACACACACACACACACGAGCAAAAACCCTCTTGTCTATTTGCAGTAGTTGTTGCAGACAAAGATTTTGATGTTGACGATGGATAAACACACAATTTTGGATCACGATAATTGGAATTATATATTAACGTAAATTTATCCTAAAGTGTTGATACTAAACGTGTAGGGGGTGTTTCTTAGAAATCATGCCCCGACCAAGACCGCTTAGGGCTATCAGACCCAGATGGATCATAGTGCGTGCAAAAGGGCTTGTAACATGCAATCCCCTAAAGACAAGTTTAAAGATTAAACTGGTTCTTGGTTTTTATGCACGTGTGCATACTCTCCAGATGGATGAACGGTTTACCAAAGTGTTTTTTCGTTTTTCATTTTTTTTTTGCGATTTGTCTCTAAACCCGACCCTCTATATAGGGAGGATCAAACAAGAACGATACATATTTAAAAGAACACGAGAACCAACAAAACCGTATACATACTCAATAAATTATACAAACTTACAAAATAATTGTATTATTTTATATGATATGTGGTTTGTAATTGTATGTGTAAGATGAATTTTATATTGATAAAACATTGCAACTCAAAAGGTGTAGATATGAATCTTGGAGCATATATTCCTTTCATTTATTTAACACCCAAAAAATCTTTAAGGAGCTTCTATGTCTATTCCCTCATCCAAAAGCTACACGCATGTTTTATTATAAAATTAATTAGATCATTGTTGATTAAATTAAATTAATCTTAATATTATATTTTTAAATACTTTTAATTTTGTTCACAAAATACTCTTTTTTATACACCGAAGACGTATATAACTTTTCTACGTACGTAAATACGTCAGATTACACAACAACATACTCATAGTTTACAAATGAAACACTATATATAACACACACATAATAACATATTCATATTTTACAAATGATATATATATATATATATATATATATATATATATATATATATAGAGGTGAAAGATCGTGTGAGAAGTTGAGATTAACGTGAGAAACATGAGAAGTGGATCTGAACCGTTGATCACTTTTAATCAAATGCCCTCCCAAGAATTGCGCCTTAAAATTAAGGGAATTGATCCGGTACATCTCATCGTAACACTAGAAGAAAATTGGGTATGACGAACATTAGCGACATATTTAATCTCTCGCTAATTAGCAAGAGATTAGCGAGGGATTGACTATAAACCTAATCCATCGCTAATCACCGAGGGATTAGCGACTAGCAAGGGATGTGGTTTATGGTCAAAGCGAGGGATTAGTGAGGGATTGATTTATTTTTCTTGTTTTCTCATTTGTAAGTGTTATACACACACATGTGTAGGTGAATGTGTTATATGTATTCGTCGAGTCCGTGTTATATATGTATACATGATGTGTATGTATGTTGGTTCGTAACCGCGATTGGATCTATATATATATATATATTGTTGTATATATGTGTATATGTGTTGAATACATGTTTATATGCATGTGTGAATGTATTTCACATACACATGTATACATATAACACCTACACATACACGTGTACACATAACACATACAAATGAGAAAACAAGAAAAAAACTTAATCCCTCGCCAATCCTTCACTAATTAGCGAGAAATGGGGTTTATGGTCAATTCCTCGCTAATCACTTGCTAATTAGCGGCGGATTAGCGAGAGATTGGCCACAAACATGTGTCCCTCGCTAATTAGCGACGGATTAGCGAGAGATTGGCCACAAACAGGTGTCCCTCGCTAATCCGTCGCTCATCCAACGGTTGATAACCACTTCTCACGCTTCTCACTTTAACCTAACTTCTCACTCGAATCCAACCCTATATATATATATATATATATATGTATATATTATATAGACGAAGGAACATGTGAAGAAAAAAGAAGTTAAGGTGAGGAACATAATATGGACCTTTGATCAAATTTATTCATACACATAAATTGCATTTCTCACGAGAATTGATCCGGTGCATCTCATTAATGTTGTCCTTTAATTAGGTCTGATCCAATGGTCCAAATCCTTTGTTACGTTTCTCACCGAAACCCAACTATATATGTATATATATATATATATATATATATATGTGTGTGTGTGTGTTTTCTAAGAGTCGGATTTAAAATAGAACATGAGAATGATCAAAATCACATGTGATTTTACTATAACGTCACGTGTAAATCACATGTGATTACCCGTCACATTGGTTGCGACCTAGATTGCATGTCAAGTTGCTCGCACATATTTGTGTTGATTTTGTTCCATAATCACATATAATTACAATTCAAAATCACGTATGATTATTTAGCCATTCTGTATTATCTTGTTTTAATAATTATCTTGTTTGATATTTCCTCCTTTTCCTAATATTTGATGACCTATATATTTTGGATTTTCGGGTTAAACCCGGTCCGACCCAACCCGGTTTTAGCCTTTACTGTTTGAACCCGGTTTTCCACCGGCCCGGCTCGAACCCGGAATTTGGCCACCACTAATGGGCATGAACAACCTTGAATATTTTATGGTCAAAAACTGCCCTCCACCAACCAAGACATGCCTAAACATAGGTAGGGATGCTGCTAAAAGTATTTTATTTCCTTAAAATGTTTAATTTTTAACACTTTACAGATAATTGTAAATATACATATAATAAAACAAAAGATTTCATGTTTAATGCTATCAATCTGTGATGTAATTAAGGTATCTAAGTTTGCTTAATTTGAATATCTGGAAAAATAAATATAAGTTTTATTAATTTAATCAACCCAAAATTTAATTTAATCATATAATTAGAGTTAAAAAAAGAATATTTAATTGGTGACATCCAAAGATTTGACCAAACTTGAGAACAAAGATTTGACTGCTAGAAATAATCCTTGTGGGCTCACAACCATTCACATGCCTTTCTCCTTTTTGTAGTGGAGAATATATGTTGCACATGTTCATATAATTCCATAGGGAGCCTAACCAAATTCTTAATCATTCCATTTGGTATTACTTAATATTTTCTTTATTATATATATATATATATATATATATTGGAATATGCTCGTGTCATAATAGATAATTATATGGCTAGACACATGTGGACCTATAGGGTCACACACATATACACTGAGATACCATTTAATATAATGTAATTATTGTATTTATATTATATAAATAGCCTAAGTAACGTGGGGTAATTAAATGGGCGCTAATCGTTAAGTTTGGCTTAATGGGGTTGTATTAGATTTAATAGCAAGCCTATTATACTTAATTAAATCCTAGACCCATAAAGATTTAGAAGGGAGATCATTTAAAAGCCCAAGGAAGCTTTAGGGTTTATTTATATATAGAGATATTAAATAACCTAATTAAGCTAACCTAATCCTTGTGCTTCTCTCCCAAAATCGGCGCCCCCCCTAGGTCTCTCTAGGGTTTTTCGTTTTGATCTTCTAGCTCGTTTCTTGGTTAATCGAGGCTCTAAGATCCGTTGCTAAGGAGGACTAGCATCCATTGGTGATCAAGGAGGTGTAGTGTGGACTACTCTAGAGGTATTCTCCATTGAATACTTAGTTTCAAAAGAGCACACAAGTGGATCCGGTTTTGTCTACAAATCACGCTACAAAGGTATACCGTCATTTGTATTCTTCGTTTAATCATATTGGCAATACGTTGATCCCGTTTGGTGATTGTTTTCCGATGCGTTCATATATATGTTTATACATGTGTTTTTGTCATAATCACCAACGATATATTCTTTAGGAACTCACTAATTTGTGAGATCCATAGTATTCAATTTAAGCTACAAGAAGTTAGTTGAAAATAAATTTAGTATATAAATTAAAAATCCATTTCATCTCTAATCTTTTCTAAATTTTCTTCCATATTTTCTCTCTACTCTCCTATTTTCTTTATCATCTCTTCATAACATACGCATATACACATAATTGAATATAAACCTAAGGTAAACATATTGTGAACACTAAATACTATTATAATTTGTAAACATATGTGAACACACTCTAAATCAACAATAGTTGGTATCGCTTGTGAAATATTATGAACACAAACTAAATCTAAAATACTACTTGCAATCACAATGTGAATGTTATGTTGAGAACACCCTAGTAAATATTTTTACTAAGATAACCATTATTTCCTTTCTCACCGCAACCCTATATATATATATATATATATAGGGTTGCGGTGAGAAAAGAAATAATGGTTATCTATATATTTATATATATATATATAGAGAGAGAGAGGGGAAGGAACATGCAAGAAACAAATTAGTTTGCAAGGAGACAAGTAATATAGGCCACATATATACCTTATTTAATAAATGTAACTAACTAAAATGTTATTAAATTAGTGAAAAAGAAAATTCGATGATAAGTGAATCTAAAAGATAGTGAAAAAAAATCATATAAAACTTTATAAAAGCTTAAGAATTATTTAATGTTAAATAATAAATAAATATGATGAGATTTTTAAGGGATTTATTATGATTTCTAATTTTATTTATTTATTTTTGATTTATGGTGTTTTTCAATGGATTATGTGGTTCAGACTGCTTCTTGTCTTTTCACAAATTGACTGCATTCTCGTTTAAACATGCCCTTATGTATGTATGTATTACAAAACAAATAATAGAAGTCAAGAAATTCTGTTTTATTTAGTTTGCAATCTCAATTTCTTTAATTATATAAAATCAAATAATCAACACGGCCATGATCTAATCACAAGAACAAATTTATAAATCCTTAAAAAGATAAATGTGTAAATAAAACCATATTTTACAGTAAATTTAATTCAATTTTGATCTTAGAAAAATGTAAATACCACTTTTTTCTATCTCAATTATAATTTTTTCCCCAAATTATAACAAAATAAATAAATGGTAATTTTTAATATTGTAGAAGTACTCATAGATGACAACCACCGATTGTACCATATTTGTTAATTAACAATAAAACAATGATTTTCTGTCCACAAGTACACATGAACTACTAATGACAAAAATATGCGACCAACATTCCATTCCTTTGTATATATTTATTTAACTTCTATTTTTAATATATATATATATATATATATATATGATTTAAAAGTAAAACAAACATAAATGTTGTTTGAATTTTATGTTAACAAAGATGCGGTTTTCATATATCGATATTTTGGTTGTTTATTGGATCTGAAACCGTTGATAATATCAAAAATTGTTATAGGAAAAACAACATGATATAACAACAGTAAATAGAGAGAATGAATCTATATTTTTCTCATTAATCATAAACCCTTTAAATAGGGAGGACTTTACAAAGAAAATGAAATATTTATTATGGTAAATTCTAATACTAGAGAAATATTTCCTTAATCAATTCCTTTTGATGATGACACATAATCCTTCAACAAAAATCTTTATTTAAAAAAAACTATTAGAGATATTCTTAGACATGACCTTTTATTGTTTGGTCTTATTAGTTTAAATTTTATAAATCAGTACATTAAAACACTTACAAAATTCTTAACATTCTATAACCCAATTTTATTATAGTGTCATCGCGCCTAATTAATCATTTTGAACAAAGCCATTTTTTTTGAAACGGCGGAAAGAAATTTATTAAAGAAAACAACAAAACAGGGGGCAGACTAGCAAGGAGCTAGCCGGCGGAACAACACAACCATACCACAAGGGAAGAACAAAAAAACAGACAAACAACACCCACGTCCGCTATCGCCTATCGGAGGGCAATCAAAGGATTTTTCAGCCAATCTCCCCAATCAATCATACCTTTCCCCAACCGGTTCGAAATCCAACCGAGCGAGTTAAGGGCTATCGAGTCAAAGATACCTTATATAAATGTAAGGGTTAATACTTGAGATGATAATTAACCACTAATTGAGAAAAGAGGAAGACAAACTGTAACAACCGGGTTTCGTGTGCAAGTTTGTAAGTTTGGTGTTCATTGTGCAAGAATCTAAAAGATAAGTTAAGGGGCTAATGTGTTATTTATGTAAAGATACTTAAAGGCTCAATTCCCTAGGACAACTCATTATTTAGAAATCAGTATTTGTTGGGGTTTTGGGGTTTGGCGGCTAAGAGAAAGGAAAAGGGAGAAGAAAAGAGTTCTGGGGAAGAAATCAAAGAAAGAGAAGAATCAGAGAAGAAATCAGTAAGGTAATTCGTATTCCTTGTTGTTATAGTGTTCCTTTCTTAATTGGTTTGGGTTCTTAAGTCTAAACATGATGATTTAATGGGTTTTCAACCATTTTCTTCTTAAAAGTGGGTTTTAAGGGTTTTGGCTTTGTAAATCGATTTAATGATAAGAAAGTGGATTAAGTGGTTGTTTAGGATTAGGCATGCTTGAGTATAACCCATGAGATAATGCTACTCTTAATTATATGCATATTTTGAGGGGGAGCATCTCTCGAGGGGGAGCATAGCGTCTTTCTTAACCCTTTTTGCTTCGACAAAAGGGGGAGAGAAACCGAGTATGCTCTCGTGTTTAGCGGTTGTGTTTGTCATCATCAAAAAGGGGGAGATTGTTGGTGCAAGTGTGCCACATCTCTATATATTTATTTTGATGATTCCAAACACACCGTATTATTGTTTTTCTAACAATCTCATCCAAGTGTGCAGTTAATTGGACAACATGAAGATTTTATCTGAAGAGTCCAAGCCTGGTGTTTATGTCGTCATTATTTATATATATCTCATAATGATAAACACCCTAAAATAATGTACCACTTGGATATTTATAAAACCTTAAATACTGTTTTTAAATTAAAGATATTTTTAAAACTAAAGTTTTATTAAAATTATTAAAATAATCCTTTAAAATAATTTGTCAACCTCAAATCTGGTTTCACATCTTCTTTTACTGTTCATTCATTATTTGTGAAGAAGTTTCAGCCGAAAGCAACCGGCGCTGCCATGCTCCCCTTGTACGATGTGTCAGGCGGTATACCGCCAAGGACACCGCGGTATACCGCGGCTGGATGTCTGGTGTCAGGTTCTTGCAGGTTGACCTTCCTGCTGTCAGCCACTTTGTCAGGCGGTATACCGCGTGGTGTATGGCGGTATACCGCGGCTCTGCTGGTACGAGTTGCAGGCTTTTGCAGGTTGACTTACTTTTGGTCAGCTACTTTTTCTGGGCGGTATACCGCGCCCATATAGGCGGTATACCGCGGTGAGCTTTTGACCGTTGCCACGTCCAGCTTAAATACATGCAGCTTCTCAGCATTTATGTCAAGACTCGTAGACATTGAATACCTAGCTTCCAAAAGGATTACTCAGCTCCTCATCTCATTTAATAACTTATTCAAGTTATAATTTTTGAGTGATCAACCTCTCACAAATCCAAGTGTTATACTTATACAAGAGTGATTAATATTGTGAGATATATTCTCTTGTAAGTATTTGAATAGTGTGAGTGATTCACGTTCTCGAGCAAAAGCAAGAGATTTTATTATCATTGTATCAAGGTTTGTGTTCTACCATAAAGAACACTTATAGTGAATCAGTGTGTCGAGAAGTGTCTCGGCAAGTGGACTAGCCAGCCAGTTGGTGGTGAACCACTTTAAATCTCGGTGTCGGTATCAACATTCTCTACCCTTATCTCTTTATATTCCCGTTGTGCACTTAATTTTATTCATATATTTGTTGTGCATGCAATATTTATTGTTGATTTTGATAAGAGAATTTTTATTTGTGAAATATTTTTAAATACAACCTTTACCCCCCCTAAGGTTGTTCTAACAATTGGTATCAGAGCAGGTTGCAAGTTTTTTTTAAAAAAAATCGTTGTATTTTTAAAACTTGTTCCTATTTTAAATGGCAACCTCTGAGGGAATTATTTCTACAAAAATTCCGCAAATTGACACCGAAAATTTTGGTCTTTGGGCAAATCTTTTTGAATGCTACGTTCGTGGCAAAAGTCGAAAAATTTGGGACATTATTAAAAATGGAGATTATAAACCCACCAAAACCAAAGATGGAGTAATTAGTGAAAAACCAGTAGCGGAATGGTCCGCCGCTGAGGATGCTTGGGTTTGCTTAAATTTTGAAGCTAAAAATATTCTTTTTTCGGCACTTACTAAAGATGAGATTGAACGTGTTTATTCTTGTGAAACTGCTCACGATATTTGGGAAAATCTAAATAACACTCATAGAGGAAATTCTCAAGTCAAAAGCTCAAAAATAAATATTCTTGTACATGATTATGAAATGTTTGAGATGTTAAAAGATGAGTCAATCGACTCAATGTTTAAACGTTTTAACCTTATCATGGTGAGCTTGAAAGGTCTTGGTAGAACTTATCCAAACGAAGATTACGTACGAAAAATTCTTCGAGCGCTTCCTCCGGAGTGGATGCCGAAAATCACATCGTTGGAAGACTCCCGTGACCTCTCAATGATGAAATTAGATGATCTCATTGGAAATCTCAAAGTGCATGAAATTGCACTAAAAAGGAACAAAGATCGGGAGCATGATAAAAAGAAATATTTGGCGCTTAAAGCTTCAACTTCAAGTGACGAGAAGGAGAAGAAGAAAAAGAAGGAGAAAGCTAACTCCTCAAAGGATCAACCCGAACATCTTGACGATGTAGCTATGTTGGTAAGAAATTTTTCTAAATTTTTAGCTAACAAAAGGTTTTCAAGAAATGATAGGTTTCAAAGAAAAGGAGATTATCGCCATGGTGGAGAAAACCGAAGCCGAAAGTTCCATAAACGGAACGACAAAATAAATAAAAATGGCGAATCAAGCGATGATGAAGAAGCCAAGAAAAAGAAGGGCTTTTGCTACTCATGTGGAGACAAGGATCATTATGCCAACGAGTGTCCAAAAAGAAATAAACCTAAAATCAAGAAGGAGAAAGCCTTCGTTGGAGGCGCGTGGAGCGCAAGTGAAGATGAAAATGAGTATGAAGCCACTTGTCTCATGGCGGAAGGCGACGATGAGGTAAACTCGTGTTACTCAAATTACTCTAGCGATGATGAAAGTAATGATGATGATGATCTTGATATGTTAAATGATGCCTTTCAAAAAATGGTTATGCTTACAAATAATTATAAAGATGAGAACGCAAAACTAAAGGAAGAATTATTATTAAGTAAAAAGGAAATTCATGATAGCAAACAAAAAATTGCATGCGATAATGAAAAAATCATAAATTTAGAAAATAAATTAAGTGAAAAATATGTTTGCAATTCTTGTGACATTTTAAATAAAGAAATTGCATGCCTTGAGAAAAGAATAGTTGAAAATGATTTATGTGCTAATTGTGATGTGCTTAAAAAGGAAAATGCATGTTTAAAAGAAAAATGTGATAAACATGAAAAAGATAATTTGTTAGCACATGCCTTTCAAAGTAGCAATGAGAAAGTGCTTAAAATGTTAAATATGTCAAATAGCACTAATTGTAGAAAAGGCGTTGGTTCCGATATGTGTAAAGATAAGTGCTTATGCATGCCTATCAAAAGATATTTTGAACCACTTAAAAATGTTGAAATGAGAAAACCGTATGTGCAAAAATCCTCATATATGTCCAACATAAATAATGTGAATTATAAGTCTAGGAAATCTTATGCATGCATGTATAATAGTAAATTTTCTAGACCAAAAAATAGTGTGAATATGCATGCTCCTTTTTACGTCTTTGATAAATATGATCGTAAAATTAAAATGGTACCAAAGTGGATTCCTAAAGGCTCCTTTAATGTTGATAATCCCGGTGGCATGCGTTTATGGTTTTAAATTTTTTTTTGTATATATATATTATATACATATATATATATATATTCTGTGTTTGAAAATTATGAATCAACTCCGAATAGGCTCACCTATTTGGATACCGTGTCTAGGAAAGATAAAGGCGAATTCTTCGAATTCTAATGAGGTCGGTTTTTAAAGTGCCTTCGCGCTTACCACCCTCACCGTCTTTCCTGGTCGCTTCCAAGAAGAGCTACCGAAAAGGGTTGAGTAAATAATTTTCTTGTCTGTATATTTTTGTGAAAATATATGTATTATTATATGTGGTTTTCTATGCTAACTTTCAAAGGACCCATAAGATGTGGGGACCATAAAAGTTGTACTTTAAATGTTGTAGATAAATCTTGATATGGATTGGATTCTTGATAGTGGATGCACACGTCACATGACCGGAAACCATAATCTTTTTTCATCATATGAGTCATGTGATGGTGGACTAGTAATTTTTGGAGGAAACTCCAAAGGAAAGGTAATTGGGAAAGATATCTTAGAGGTACTACGAATCTTGGACTATGGTATCCAAAACAACCCGAGCTAGAAGTAACATGCTTCACCGATTCCGATCTTGGTGGCTCGATGGTTGATCGAAAAAGCACTAGTGGAGTATGTGCCTTTATAGGTCTCTCGCTTGTGTCTTGGTTTTCCAAGAAACAACATTCCGTAGCCTTATCCACTACCGAAGCGGAATATGTAGCCGCCGCGAGAGCGTGTGCTCAAGTTCTATGGATGAAGCACACACTTACCGACTTTGAGGTACGTCAATCCAAAATTCCAATTATGTGTGATAACTCAAGTGCCATAAACCTAAGTAAAAATCCCGTTTTACATTCTCGTACCAAACATATTGAGTTGCGACATCATTTTCTACGAGATAATGTTCAAAAAGGCCACATCGTGCTTGAAAAAGTTGATTCCGAAGACAATTTGGCCGATATTTTTACTAAAGCCCTAAACAAAAAATCGTTCTTTAAATTAAGACTTTGTTTAGGCATGCTTGAGTATAACCCATGAGATAATGCTACTCTTAATTATATGCATATTTTGAGGGGGAGCATCTCTCGAGGGGGAGCATAGCGTCTTTCTTAACCCTTTTTGCTTCGACAAAAGGGGGAGAGAAACCGAGTATGCTCTCGTGTTTAGCGGTTGTGTTTGTCATCATCAAAAAGGGGGAGATTGTTGGTGCAAGTGTGCCACATCTCTATATATTTATTTTGATGATTCCAAACACACCGTATTATTGTTTTTCTAACAATCTCATCCAAGTGTGCAGTTAATTGGACAACATGAAGATTTTATCTGAAGAGTCCAAGCCTGGTGTTTATGTCGTCATTATTTATATATATCTCATAATGATAAACACCCTAAAATAATGTACCACTTGGATATTTATAAAACCTTAAATACTGTTTTTAAATTAAAGATATTTTTAAAACTAAAGTTTTATTAAAATTATTAAAATAATCCTTTAAAATAATTTGTCAACCTCAAATCTGGTTTCACATCTTCTTTTACTGTTCATTCATTATTTGTGAAGAAGTTTCAGCCGAAAGCAACCGGCGCTGCCATGCTCCCCTTGTACGATGTGTCAGGCGGTATACCGCCAAGGACACCGCGGTATACCGCGGCTGGATGTCTGGTGTCAGGTTCTTGCAGGTTGACCTTCCTGCTGTCAGCCACTTTGTCAGGCGGTATACCGCGTGGTGTATGGCGGTATACCGCGGCTCTGCTGGTACGAGTTGCAGGCTTTTGCAGGTTGACTTACTTTTGGTCAGCTACTTTTTCTGGGCGGTATACCGCGCCCATATAGGCGGTATACCGCGGTGAGCTTTTGACCGTTGCCACGTCCAGCTTAAATACATGCAGCTTCTCAGCATTTATGTCAAGACTCGTAGACATTGAATACCTAGCTTCCAAAAGGATTACTCAGCTCCTCATCTCATTTAATAACTTATTCAAGTTATAATTTTTGAGTGATCAACCTCTCACAAATCCAAGTGTTATACTTATACAAGAGTGATTAATATTGTGAGATATATTCTCTTGTAAGTATTTGAATAGTGTGAGTGATTCACGTTCTCGAGCAAAAGCAAGAGATTTTATTATCATTGTATCAAGGTTTGTGTTCTACCATAAAGAACACTTATAGTGAATCAGTGTGTCGAGAAGTGTCTCGGCAAGTGGACTAGCCAGCCAGTTGGTGGTGAACCACTTTAAATCTCGGTGTCGGTATCAACATTCTCTACCCTTATCTCTTTATATTCCCGTTGTGCACTTAATTTTATTCATATATTTGTTGTGCATGCAATATTTATTGTTGATTTTGATAAGAGAATTTTTATTTGTGAAATATTTTTAAATACAACCTTTACCCCCCCTAAGGTTGTTCTAACAGATTTAATGATAAGAAAGTGGATTAAGTGGTTGTTTAGGATTAGTGGATGAACCCTTAGGTTTGTCAAATCAAATTAATGGCTGGAAATGGGTAAATGATCACTTTTAGACTTTTGGTTTTCGGACAGTCGAGGTTTTCGGACGTTGGAGATTCTTGATGTTCAGTAGTTTCCGGATAGGATGCTTGTGTCCGGGTAGAGTCGCATGAGGTTTTCGGATATTGGTAACCGGTAAAGGGTGCGTCCGGGATGGTCTAGGATCCAGACAGTTTGGGTATCCGGGAGTCGGGATATCCGGACAGTTCGGGTATCCGGACTGTTGTGGTATCCGGACTGTTGTGGTATCCGGACTATTGTGGTATCCGGATTGATTTGTCGTCCGGAAAGTGTGTCGATTGTACAGTAGGGTCAGACCGTCCGAACTGATATGAATCTAATGTCCTTAGGTGTTCGTTTGGTGTAACTTGAGGATATTTAAGAAGTGTGTTATGCGTAACCGAAGGTGAGTTCTCTAAACCTTTTACGACGTAAAGTGTTAAATGTTTTAACTGATTATGGTTTCATTTACGAACATGAAATGTATATAACTGTTACGCACGTTTTCCATGAACTGTACGTTTTACTTGAGAAAGCTTACTGGATATGATGAAATGGAAATGATGATTTTACAAAGATGTAAAGTGCATGTTTTATGAAATAAATTATGTGCTATGTGGAGTCGGTCTGCACTGTGGGGTCAGAGAGTGATCCTCGGGACCTGATGGTCCCTTGGATAGGTATGACAGACTGGTAGGTTGGAATTCGTTTCCTCCTATTTCGAGTAGAGGGGAGTCTGCGTAGGCTCCGGGAAGGGGAGTCTGCGTAGGCTCCGGAAGAGGCGAGAATGGTCCTACTAGGGCCCCGATCGCGGAATATTTATGTGATCCTATACACAGTGCAGTACCATGCTTGATGAAATGTTAAGGTTTTCGATGAATCTTTTATAAATGTTATCATACCGTTTTACATGTTGCTTTCGGAGGGAATTCACTAGACCTTTTGGTCTAACCCTCGCTTTTCAAAACTAAACCATTTTCAGGTAAGCGTGTTACGGGTTCTTCTAGTAAGAACTGTGAGATGGCAGGAAGGATTTGGAACTTAGAGCGACTCCAAGTCTTTTGACTGATGATTAGATAGAGCTCTCGGCTGTGGAATAGAGACTTTCGCTGTCAATTTTGCTTAGCTTAGTGAAAAGAATGTTTATGAACAAGTTATTTATGTAATTCGAATGCTTAATCTATGATATTGCTTGATTTTGAAATTGGGGCGTTACAAATGGTATCAGAGCCTTATTTTAAGGGATTTAGGTGACCATTCGGGCCTAAACTTAAACTGTAAGATGAGGAACACAGCTGAGACATAGGATTGCCTCTAGGAACGATCACTATAAATGCGCTTATGAATAAGGTGCCAAGGACAAACATGTAAGGTAAGTTTGGGATTACACCTGGCCAGTGTAATTACGAACTTACAGGTACATGTGCGTGCTTACAATACCTTACTTATAGCAAATTTGTTGTGTCACGTCTAGCAAGGATTAACTATCGGTTTCTTTCAGTTTAGCGCTATGGCTGGGAGAACGTTGAGGAATAGGTCAGCAAGATCCCTGAGGGATAGACCGAGCTCCATTGTTTGGGGAAGTGTCGTGTAAGAGTCATTATGATGTGATGTATGTAGACATCGTAGAGAAGAAACGTTGTAAAGAATGTTATGAGTCGTCTAGAGGTAGCTCTTCGTGGATTCGGAGAGGATGAATGTTTGAGTTTGAGTAAGACTCCAGTTTCGGGAGAGTCCTAGTTATGGAAATCATGGGATAGATCAGTTGGGATGGTAAGATAGAACAGTGTCAAAACCTTGAAAGTATCAATGGAGCCCTGACTTTTTAGTCGAGCTTTTCATTGGCAGGATAAATGGAATAAGATACTTATAGTGAATTGAAAGCATGTAGAAGTAGAAAGTAAGATAGTCGATCAAAGCGAAAATAGTGTGAAATGGTTGAGTAAGTGAGATGTGGAACGCATGTACATCAAGTTAGTGCTTGACCGAGAGGGCGACCCTTGGTCGAAGGAAGAGTGTCAAGGATAAGTTGCGTGGGTAAAGCGGTTGACCTTGCTAGTGTGAGTAGTCTTCAATTGCAGGTAGAGTTTCATGCATAGCTTTCTTAAATATAACATGAAAATTTTCACGATTTAGATTAAATGTGTAAATATCAATTTTGATCGAAAAAGAGTCAGAATGTGCAAGCGTATGTTTAAAGAAAAGGTGATTTCATTCACATTGCACAATGAAATTTTGAGCCTAACGATTGCAAAGTATTTCACACTTTTCATGATAAGTTAAATTATTACAAAAGGTCGAGAAGACGTGTGCCAACAAAACTTTTACAATCAAATGAATTTTAACCGATTGATATCATATAAAAGAGTGTGAGAACCGACTGGTTTACTTGGTGTCAGTAATTTCTTTCGAAATTGTGTCGTATGAAAGGATTTTCATTCAACGTATTACTGTCGTAATAACATCGTTCGGAATTGAGTAAGATTAAGGTTCACGAAAAGATGCATGCAAACGATTCTCGAATCGTTGTGCAGGGCGTTGAAGTTATAAGAATGATGGGGTCATGTGTACCCAAGTGTTTTCCAAACGTTGTTTATTTAAAATGATGAAATGTGCGAAAAGATTTATTTATTGTATTGTCATGCATGAAGGCTATGAACCTACTAGGTCGTAGAATATTACATTATACGTTAAGGAGGAACTCCGAGAGCGGAAAGGTGTTGGACAAGTCAGGGGAGAACGTATGTAGTTGCAGTATATGTGTTCTAGAGGAAAGGTGAACAATGGTAGAATCGGAAGTGGATTATAGTATCGGTTGTACGAGGGTTTGCACCCTTGTTCGGTAACTGGAAGTACGGTTGTTGAGGGACGGATTGGGCCCAGGGGAAGGAGTAGAAGTCATCGAGGTGTTGGTATTAGCAACTCGTTGAGTAGTGTTGAGAGGCAGAAGCGAAATGTCCACGGTGTTGGATATGAGTTTTGAGGTGAGTTTGTAATATTGATGTTACAGGAGTAAGTTCAGAAAAGAGGGAGACGTATTATGAGGTGATTATGATATATTGGTAGGATTAAGTTCCGTAAGGAACACTTGTTAAAGAATAAGTTAAGAAAGTAGTTACATGTTATCTGTTGTTGTAGAAGTCGACAGTTGTGTAAGGTGGCCGAGACCGAAGTCTTGAACCAGAAGGTTGGAAGTTGATAGAACACCTTGTAGGGGTGTTAAGAGGAGGAGAAGTTATTGTTTTGAATAAGCGTTCTATTTGCGAAGTATGGAGGGTTCATAGAATTATGAGGTAAGTAGCACGAGCGAAGCGAGTGTGTAGACTTTATCATTTAGGGAGGGACTGTGTCCAGCTTACGTAAAATCTCGGATCGTAAACAGCTAGCTATAATGTCTGTGTTTGAGCTAATTGAGAACTCGTGAGTTATAGTTCAGCAAGTTGTGAAAGGACTAAGTAGCGAGATAGGATCGATTTCATGCGGGTAACTTTGAGGGCGCGTTTAAACTGTGTATGGATGATCATGAGAGATCTGGTCTGCAGTGTGATGTTATGGGCAAAGAGTGTAAGGATGTGTAGTGACAGTATTTGTCAAGCTAAATGTGTCAGCTCGTGTCGTAGTGATGTGATGTTAGAGAGAGAAGAAGCATCAGATAGAAGCCTTTTGGAGGTTTCAGATGAGGTGTATGAATTGTTAACCAGATTGTGGGAGCACGTAGAGTGTAGGTAGATGTTGTAATATGATTAAGTTCGGGATAGAATGACAGAGTGATGGTGAGTAATTACTCAAATAAGAAACCAATTGTTTTGTGGTTGTAAGAGTCGCTAAGTAAGCATGTTTTGGGATCATTGGAAGTTTAAAGAGGATGATGGTTGTTTTAGTCAAAAATGTGGTGGGATAGATGTGAAATCCTTAAAGGATGTGAGTTGTTGCTTATGTGTGAAAGAAATGTCTGAGAAGGTAAAAGTTGGAGAGTAAAGAATGTGTAGTGACATCGAACACTGATGTCATTTCAAGACGACTTGGTTGAATGTCTTAAGTTAGGATCTTAGTGCAACTGTTTGGTTATGTGAGTAATGAGAAAGTGATATCAGCATGTGGAAAGGTCGGGAGAGAGGGGCAAGTAATGTTTGGGGGACAGTGCTCCACGCTAACGTGGGGAGGTGAAGATAGTATGTCGGAATAAGTGAGTAAGTTGGAAGTAGTAAACCTGACAGTGATGCCGAAAGGTGCAGTGTTGTGTATATTGTCATTGATAAGTGTGCGAACCGTTGGAAAGGGTTTTGAGGAAGGGAATTGTGTATGAGTTTGTGCAGGAAAGGAGTGGATAAGATAGCTGAATGAGTTAAGTTAGTGACTTTGTGAGAAGTGTTTAAACGTATTGATCGTACAGTGATTAAGGTAGTGAGAATAGTATGGTGTGACCTTGGTTACTCCTCCCAGTGGAGTGAGGATAACCGGAGTTACGTCTTATATGAATGAACGAACGTGGCAATCAGCGAGGAATTGATGTGTTCAGGATAAGTTTAAGTTGAGTAGGTGAACACTTCAACGATGGGTTGGAGGTTCCTACTCTTAGTTACGTATAAGTATGGGTGGTGAAGTAGTGAGAATGTGAGGGATGAGTGACGAACTGTGGTCTAGGTGGTCCGAGAAAAGGGAAATGTTATTTGCATAGACGGTTGTTGGGTGGTGCAAGGTGGTGAGTTGTGATACGATGAAGGAACTCGGGGTTGTGAGTTATCGGAATGTACAGGGTTGGCCTTGTGCCAAGCTGTCAAGGGAGTGATTAATTCTTAGTAAATGAATCTTGTGTTATATCGGGGGATTCCACCAAGTTCCTCCTTATAGAAAGTTAACTTGAGGAGCCTTATTTAATCTACTATTGTTAAGACCGATCGAATAGGAACAGTAGCCTACGAGTTAGAGTACCATAAGAACTGAAGGGAATGCATCCAATGTTCCATGTTTCAAATTTATGAGGTGGTGGACTGAGTCAGGAGTGGCATTACCTTGGGGAAGTGTCAAGTTGTGGTGTGGGCATGATACCCGCGTCTTTTCCAATAAGGAATTCCGGGGACGGAATTCTTCTAAGGGGGAGTGTTGTAACAACCGGGTTTCGTGGTCAAGTTTGTAAGTTTGGTGTTCATTGTGCAAGAATCTAAAAGATAAGTTAATGGGCTAATGTGTTATTTATGTAAAGATACTTAAAGGCTCAATTCCCTAGGGCAACTCATTATTTAGAAATCAGTATTTGTTGGGGTTTTGGGGTTTGGCGGCTAAGAGAAAGGAAAAGGGAGAAGAAAAGAGTTCCGGGGAAGAAATCAAAGAAAGAGAAGAATCAGAGAAGAAATCAGTAAGGTAATTCGTATTCCTTGTTGTTATAGTGTTCCTTTCTTAATTGGTTTGGGTTCTTAAGTCTAAACATGATGATTCAATGGGTTTTCAACCATTTTCTTCTTAAAAGTGGTTTTTAAGGGTTTTGGCTTTGTAAATCGATTTAATGATAAGAAAGTGGATTAAGTGGTTGTTTAGGATTAGTGGATGAACCCTTAGGTTTGTCAAATCAAATTAATGGCTGAAAATGGGTAAATGATCACTTTTAGACTTTTGGTTTTCGGACAGTCGAGGTTTCCGGACGTTGGAGATTCTTGATGTTCAGTAGTTTCCGGATAGGATGCTTGTGTCCGGGTAGAGTCGCATGAGGTTTTCAGATATTGGTAATCGGTAAAGGGTGCGTCCGGGATGGTCTAGGATCCGGACAGTTTGGGTATCCGGGAGTCGGGATATCCGGACAGTTCGGGTATCCGGACTGTTGTGGTATCCGGACTGTTGTGGTTTCCGGATTGATTTGTCGTCCGAAAAGTGTGTCGATTGTACAGTAGTGTCAGGCCGTCCGAACTGATATGAATCTAATGTCCTTAGGTGTTCGTTTGGTGTAACTTAAGGATATTTAAGAAGTATGTTCTGCGTAACCGAAGGTGAGTTCTCTAAACCTTTTACGACGTAAAGTGTTAAATGTTTTAACCGATTATGGTTTCATTTACGAACATGAAATGTATATAATTGTTACGCACGTTTTCCATGAACTGTAAGCGTGTTACGGGTTCTTCTAGTAAGAACTGTGAGATGGCAGGAAGGATTTGGAACTTAGAGCGACTCCAAGTCTTTTGACTGATGATTAGATAGAGCTCTCGGCTGTGGAATAGAGACTTCCGCTGTCAATTTTGCTTAGCTTAGTGAAAAGAATGTTTATGAACAAGTTATTTATGTAATTTGAATGCTTAATCTATGATATTGCTTGATTTTGAAATTGGGACGTTATACAAACTAAATATATAAATGTAATAGTATGAATAAATAAAGAATGATTCTTAATGTAACATCCTGAATTTTCAATAATATTATTTTAATGAGGATTGGGATCTATGTGTATTTTGGTTAAAACCTTGAATTAGATTGTAAGTTTATAATTCATTGGGGTTAAAATATAAGAGATGAAAGTTGGAAGTTACTTTTGGAAATATTGGAACTTGGAGGTGTGTTTAGTAAATGGTGAAAGTGTGTATGAATAAAAGAAATGAGATGGAAAATATCTCAGTGTTTTTGTGATCTGGGTCGGTTAAGAGGCAGAGAGAAAGAGAGAAAAAGGTGAAAAGAGAAAGAAGAGAAGAAAAGCATGATTTTGTCTTCAAAATTGGTAAGAATTTGCCATGGTTTCTGATTAAATCTGTTGTAGACATATGGTGATAAACGAATTTGTTTATCGATTTGGTTTTCAGAATCCTTAACATCAGATTGGAATCAGATTTGTGCAGCAAAGTGGGTTTTTCAAAATAAGGCGAGTTCATTTGTTGTTTGCATAAATCAGTGTTTATATGTTAAATTAAACCTTGAAATAGTTGTATAAACTGTTTATGAACTGAATAGAATGGTTTGGAATGAACTTAATAGAACAGACATAGGTTTAAATCGAATTATTAAGCTGCAGATCGAGGTATCCGGACGAAATAACGTATCCGGAAACCTCTGTGATGAATGTTTCCGGACGCGACAAGTATCCGGTAAGTTTTAGTTTTATTGTAAATTTCCGGATAAAAATAGTTACCAGATAGTATCCGGGTTGCTTTAGTTTTCCGGGTGTTGTCCGGATTAGATGATGGTCCGGAAAGTATATTGTCCGGATTATGAATGTATCCGGTGAGTTGTACTTATCCGAAAAGTTTAGTTGCCCGGATAGTCAAAGTTATCCGGAAACCCCTGTTGTCCGGACACTTTTGAGAAATTGAGAATGCTAGGTTCTGATGGCTGGATGCTGTTTCTAGATGTTTTGTCATAGTCAAAGTTATCCGGAAACCCCCGTGCTAAGTCGCCGAGGGGGGAGGGGCATTTGAGGATGAAAATACGATAGGTTATCTAGTATTCTCAGAGTTAAGAATATGATATGAGATGTGGTGTGATATGCTGTTATGCATATACGTTAGTAAAGTGTAATGGATCCATATGCACTAATGGTTATGTACACGTATAATAGATGAAGATTAATCATTATTCTGACGTGTGTAAGAAATCATGGAATAAACGTAATTCCTGATTTCTAAGGAAAGAAAGAGATTGGCATGTGTATATTGTATTCTCTATTTCCTTTCTAAGAAATAGGCATGTGTATATTGTTATTTCTTAGATATGAACAGAAATGGGCATGTGTATATTGCGATTTCTGGAATATATATTTATATCACAAGTGGAAATGGACATGTGTATATTGCGATTTCCGGATTAAGAGCACAATCTAGAATCACTGAAGATTCGTAGTATGGCTCTGAGACATGATATGATGATGGAATGTGTGTCAGTCATATGCATGGACTTAGGTAAAATTATGTTAACGGAAAGGAGTTACACGTATGGTAAGAAAAGGGTAATCAGGTTGGTTATAACGTGTTTACATTGATTTTGCAAATATTATTGTGGAAACAAATGTTCTCACTAGGCGTTGGCCTAATCGTTTCAATATAATGTTTTCTTACCAGGTACTAGCTCGGGAAAGTAAAATGGATGTGGGGCGAGCGTTTTGGAATAGCGGAAAAGTCAATTAACAGAAGGCGATTTTGAAGGATTGCTTAGATAACTTAGTTAATCTGATTATAGTGACATAATTAGATTAATAGGTTATTTGAAGAATTCTGTACTTGTAAATGTACTACTAGTGGTTAATTCACTTGCTATATATATGAAAGTTGAAGTTTATGTTATCATAACTTGTTGAAATTTAAGGTTCAAATTAGCTTGGATTTTGGAGTGTTACACTTAATATAACATATGATAAATCATTATGAAGGTTTAAAAAAGAGAAACTTCTGTTGTTCATATGTTCAAACATCTTTGGTTTTCCTTGGGTAATATCAAAATGTTAAGTTGGATTCCGACGATCAGATGTGATAACTTATCTTATATGGATAAAAAATGAGATTTATGAATTTTTTAACAGTCATTGGTAGATTTGTGGTGGAAATCAACTGACTTAATTTTTTCGACCTTTTTTTCTTCGTATAAATCAAAAATCGGAAATGTCCGTCGATGAAAGTTTGATTTTATTAGGTTAGTGTATTGCTTTAAACTTTGAGACATTGCATCTGTTTTGTACATTTTCGAGTGCGAGATTATAATTTTCGTTACAAGACAACTGCTATCCTAATGAAAATGCAGAAAGAAAAAACTAGACTGTAAATTTTTACGTTCTAAACCACAAATTGGTGATCGTTTCAATACAAAACAATCATTATACTTTGTTAAATTTCATTTGATAGCATGATAGAAATTGATGGAGCAGTAAAATGTTAAATAAATATTTACCGTTTTTAGGAATATCAAAGGTACGTATGTAGGGGTAAAATTGTACAAATTACATAATAAACAAACAACTTTGAAGTGATCATCATTGGTTTTCGATTTATCAGATCAACATCACAACAATATCACATTATTATCAAAACATTCTCACAGCTAAATCACATCATATGAAAATTTTAATTTATCAAAGCATTATCACATCATTATCATAACTATCGATAAATGAGACATCGGCACAAGAGGTTTTAGATGATTCTAACAACATTTAAGGGATAGAAACAAATTCCACGATAACGAAAAAACAATTGATATTTCATTTCTATCTAATTTTTATTATGAGTTAAAAAATTTGGAGGACCAAAATTGTTGTCATATATATATATATATAGAGAGAGAGAGAGAGGGGGGAGAGTTGGAGAGAGAGACACTACAAAATAAATGACTTTTACCCACAAAATTTTTACCCAGGGAAATTTCCGTCGGTGATTACTCAGGGATCACCCAGAAAAGCCCAATGATTTTGTAGAATTCGATGTTTTTCAAGAAAATACCCATGGATCACCCAAAGAATCTATGGGTAATCTGTCACTGATTTGCATTACCCACCAAAAATCCACCTACCAACTTTTCTGACGGTTTTGTGATGAATCACCCTTTAACGACATATTTTCCAGGGAAAAATTCGTAGGTAAAAGTGTTTCGTTTAGTAGAGAGAGAGAGAGAGAGAGAGAGAGAGAGAGAGAGAGAGAGAGAGAGAGAGAGAGAGAGAGAGAGAGAGAGAGAGAGAGAGAGAGAGAGAGAGAGAGAGAGAGAGAGAGAGAGAGAGAGAGAGAGAGAGAGAGAGAGAGAGAGAGGATACATAAACTGTCCCACAAATTCCATTATGTCACAAGCTAAAATGGCCAAATCCCAAAGAATATTTCTTTCACATCTTGATATCAACTCAAAGCCATTGATCAGCTGGAACAAGACCCCAATGTCTCTTCACATGCACATCACTCCAAATTTTAATCACAAATCCATTGGAACCCCACTTACATATATTCTTTCATCAATGCATGACAGATATATAATTATATAATTATTACAAATTAAAAATTAAACCCATGAAGCTGAAATACTAAAAGAATACAGCTTCAAACAGTATACATCCAAAGACAATTAATTAGTTACATGTTCATTATATGATCTCACTTCCAAAAACCAAAAAATAAACAAATAAACAACAAAAACCCTAACACAAACTCATTCTAAATATGGTTAATTGATCTTATAATTTATAAATCTCACCTCCATTTAGGGTTTCAACTGTGGATCTTCAAAGGGTTTGTTGAGATCAGCTTGAACCATTGAATCAATATCATTCCAATTCCAATAGTTTGATTCCAAGAAATTGCTTGTGCTAATTGGAACTTGCATCCATGGTTGAGATGCATTAATCGCGGTTGAAGAAGAGTTTGGCATGATCATTGATCTTGTTGTTGAATCTAATGGTGAGAAAGAGGTAGGGATAATCGGAATAGGGTTTGTATGAATGGAACTCATGTTTGACAACATTGAAAACCCTAAATTTTGATGAGGCAATTGCTGAATAATATCGGTGGGACCCGTAAAACCGCCGTTAAAATCCCAAGAAACTCGATCAATATTATTATCGGTATATGATGATTCAAGAACACTTTTTCCTTCGCTATCAATCGCTCTAAAGAACAACCCTTTATCATCCGAAAACAAGTATTTATTCTGATCACTCAACCCTAATGACTGATGATGATCCACTGTGGTGGTGGCCGTGACTCCGTTGTTTGACCGTTTTGCCCTTTTGTTTTTCCGGCCACCGCCAACTGGGACATTGCGAAGAGTGCCGCCTTTGGTCCAATGGCGCTTACACGCTTTACAAAAGTGGCGAGGCTGCGTTTTGTTGTAATTGTTGTAGTAACAAAACTTTGTGTTTGTGGATTCGCATCTTGGACACTTTAGAGGATCGGGTTGTTGTGTTTGTAGTGGTCTTTTGATCGTTGTGGAACGAGGGTTTGATGACTGAATAGTATTGGTATCGGATCCTAACATATTTTGAGTCCAATTGAGCTCAAGATGATCACCAGAAACTTGTTTGCTACTCAACCCCATATGGTTCTATGAATTTATGATGAAATTTGAAGAAAATTGGAGAGAATTGAAGAGAAAAGAGAATGGAAAAAAAAGTTGATTTTGTGGTTGAAAGAAAACAAAGAATGATGTGAGGATATAAGGGAAGAAAGAGGAGGGGTGGGGTGAGGGAGAATGTATAGGAAGGTGATGAGAATTGAGAGTTTGTATAAAAAAACTGTTTTTTATTTATTTATTTATTTTAAATTTCACCATCATTTTATTATGTCACATAGTATTTTCATAACTTTTTTAGAATTTTTATAATATATACCTCATAATTAGAAAATGCATAACAGTGTAAATAGTTTCTGTTTTTAAATATATATTTAGGTTTATATAGGTCAAAGTAAGTATGTGTATGAGTCAAGAATCCCTTTACAATTTCTATTTTGATCAAAGTAGGGAGTTTAGTTTTTGGGTTTGAATTTAGAAAGTTGAAATTCTAATTAATCGTAACTAGAATACAATTTTATTTTATTTTTGAATTTTGATCTAAATTTAATTTTATGTTTGTTTTTTCATATTATTTTTGAATGGTTATCATTACAAGACATAGGCGGTTTCCGACGGTCGAACCCGTCGGAAAAGGAATTATCGCCATGTTGTGATACATTATCATTAACCATTTTATATACGCTATCATTGTAATACTGCAAAAAACTTTATGAACATTGTGAACATTACAACTATGATACACTCTATGAACATTGTCATTGTGATACAAGTTGTGATACCTTCTGTGATACATTACCACGTACTTTATATATGCTATCATTGTGATACTCTCAAAAAACTGTATGAATACTTTGATGATTACCACTATGATACACTCTATGAACATTGACACTTTGATACAAGTTGTGATTAAGTGTGGTTTAATGATTTTTAGCTTTAGAATCTTTTGCATATTGTGATACACTATGATCCTTTTTTTTAAATAGTGTTGAGAGAAACCCAAAGAAGATTAATATTTGAAATTTAAATTGCATGAGATAATAATGAAGTTTTCTATAATAATGGTAATTAATTTAAATTTAAATTCATTGGTTGTTCACCGAAGAAGGAGACGTGGTTTGCTTATTTGATTAAGTTAATTGGGGTAAATTAATATAATTGTTCGAAAAGTCAAATGAGATATTGATGAAATAAATCGTGGATGGTCGTTAAAATTACCAGATAATTTTATTAAAATAAATTACTCATATTGAATATAATGCATTTCACAAATTATCGAATACTCATTTAATTAAGCTCGTAAACTTGTTTATATCTTATACATCGGATTACCAAAAATAGTTAAAAAAAACCTTTTAAAAATATGTTATTGATTCTTTAAAAAAGAAATTGAAATAGAAAATAAAGTTTAATTGTATAAATAATAATTTAATTAAGCCGACCAAGATTGATGTCACATACTCTTTCGTGTCCTTTTCGAAGAATTTTGAGCGGAAAATTTAGGATTGTAATTTGATTCTTCATATATAAATGTTCTCCATTATTAGTTCTTATTCGTTATGTTTATATGATTTTATATTTTAATAATATTTTTAATTATTATAGAATTTTTTTTGTGTGATTTTGTATTATTGAATAGAATAATATCGATCGTTATTTGTAAAAAAACAATTATTATAAGATATTTTCGATGAGTTTAGTGAAATCATCAATTTATTTTGTGTATAATTAATTGGATTCACAAAAGAATAAGAGATTGTTAGTCAAACTAACCGAGACCAAAGTGGAAAAAGATTAAAGTCTTGTGAGAAATGTGATAAAGTTGTAAGTGCAAGGGCTGAAAGGTAAATTTTTAAGTAGGTATAAAAGCCTCTAATTGGGCACAAAACCCTAGGTGAGCTTGTTCTTTTGTTTGTTGGCGGCTAAGCAAAGAATAGAGAGAAGAGAAAGGGTTTTGGTGATTCAAGTGCAATTGAAGAAGAGGAGTGTTAATCATCAAAATTGGAAGATAAAGTGGATTGGGTTTTCATCCTACATTCCTATCAGGTAATCCATAATCCCAAACCTTATGTTGTTGTTATGCTGGATTATTGAGTTTTGAGAGAGAGTTTTGATTAAAAAGGGGAAATGATGTTTAAAGGGAGAAAATAGACAACAAATCGTGTTTTTAGCTAAGGGTTTAGAAAGGTAATGAGCTAAATATGTTATGTTGTTGTTTTGCTAAAAAATCGATGGATTAAGAGCATCTAGCAGGTTTCTGTCTCAAGATGAGTATCGCGGTCGTCGTCCGGAAAGGGGATGGACAAGTATCCGGGTAAGTTTCCTGTTACCAGTAGTTTCCGGATAGGTGTTCGTTCAAAGGGAGTTACCGGGTAGAGAAGTTCCCGGATAGCTAACCGGATAGAGTGATTGTCCGGATAGTACGGGCAATCCGGTAGCTAGTTCGTCCGGTAAGTCTAGTCATCCGGTAAGTATCCGGAAAACCGTGTTCGGGAAGTGGTACCCGGACAGTTGAGAGAGAGTCCGGATAGCAGCGTCCAGATAGTAGTACCCGGATAGTTGTGTCCGGAAAGTCTGTGTTTGAATAGTTACGTTTCAGTCAGCTTATCTTATCCATTCAATCAGGTATTCTATTTGGAGATCGAAAGTAAAGCAGGAAGAATTGTTAAGAGCACCAGATGAGTTTTTCTAACTAAAATACGTGTTTTAAACGTGTTTTCTAAAGTAAGTACATGATGAGAAATGCCATGCTTTATTTATATGCTTTTAATTGCATGAAAGTTTGTTTAAAGATATATGTGAGATGTATGCATACATTGTGTTAGACGTAAACTGGCTAAGACGGGAGGTAGACCCACCAGTGCTCATGCCGGGAACGTGACCCGTTTATGCCATGGAAGAGAGTATCCAGTAAGGCAGTGTGAGACTGACTCGTTGGCACCTTCGGGTGACTTCAAGGTGCCGTTTACGAGTGCGGATTTATCCGTGAAGGTTTGTGTAAAATTATGTGATGGTTATGAAAAGTTATGTGAAAGTTTATGCAAGGATATTTGAAAATTATAAACTGTTTTGAAATGATTTTGAGAACTGTCAGGAGGGAACTCACTAGACCTCATGGTCTAACCCTCGCATTTTCCAAACTAACCCTTTTCAGGTAAGCAGATAATAGGAGGCTCCGGTAAGCGAGCAAGAGCAGGATAGAGCACAGATGCAGTTAGAGATAGTATCACTCATACTTCTAGTGGTAGATATTCTCAGTTGTGTATAGGTTGTTTCCGCCAACCTAAGTCTTGTGACAGATATAATGAATTTTGGGACCCAATATTGTAATTCTTTTGCTTTGTATGCCTTATTTAGATTGGGTTGTTACAGAGATGCCGAATGCAAATTCGTATAAGCTAACTAGAAATTGGGGAAATTGACTCAAATAGTCAAACCCAAAAACCATCTTCACAAAATAGCCAAAAACTCTCTCGGTTTACAAAAATAGCCAAAGGGTCCGCTTTCTGACCTGACCCGGTGAGTGCGGACCGCAATGGGATCACTACGAGACAAAAAAAGACACTGAAACGAGTTGGTCCGCACTCGATCCGACCCGACCCGGTGTGGACCGCACTTGGTTAACTGCTTCTGGGATACACGTGTCAACCTTTCATCCGACCGCTCCACCGCTCCGCATCCGCAATTGCGAGTGCGGACCTGGTCCGCAATTGCGAGTGAGGACCATTTGGCTATTTTTGTAAACCGGGAGAGTTTTTAGCTATTTTGTCAACACTCTTTGTCCCTTTGGCTATTTGAGTCATTTTCCCCCTAGAAATTGAGGTTGCTAGATAGTGACATACATACAAGGTTCAAAATAGCGTAAGGCGTGGCGTGGCGGCGAGGTTAAGCTTCAAGTCTTACACGCCACGGCGAGGACGCGGCGTTTTTTAAGGCGTGATAAGGCGGCAAATTTGTATGTCAAATATATAATTATATATACACATATTTGTTATCCATATATTATTCTAGTAAGATAATTATATTAAAAAAATACATTCATATTAGAAGGAGAACATACATATAGATTATTATTATAAAAATAGTTTTTGATTGAATATTTAAAATAGAACTTATAAAGGTAAATTTACAACGTTTGTTTTAATCGTAATTCCATAATGTTTATGAAATTTTGAAACAATGTGTGTCGTGATTAGATAAATCCATAAAGATAGAAAATATAAAGTTAAAAATGTAAAAACAAAAAAAATAAAAAAATAAAAAAATAGAAAGTAATAAAAAAATTGTGAAAATACCACGCCTTAGAAAAAACTCGCGCTGCGGCGCGCCATGGCGCGCCTTAAGACGCCATGGCGTGAGCCACGACATATAGAAACGTTATGGGTCATTTCGTAACGGCGGAGACGCGTCTTACGCCATATCGCGCCATGACACGCCATTTTGAACATTGCGTACATATAGCGGGTGGCCCCTTGGGGTCCTAGGGATAAGCCCTTGGCGGTGGTCATGGGTATTTATCAGTAGTTTGAAACCACTAATAAATGATGCATCTTATGGGTTAGCAGGAGATAAGTATCGGTTGATTAATTATCCAATGATGAGTTTATGAGTTATCTGTTGATGGGTCAACTGATGTGTACGCATTAGTTGAATGTTATCAGTGACGGAGTTGATGGTTTTCTCACTGATGGAATATCAACTCATGTCCATCAACCGATGGGTGATTCCAACCGTTTTGTTATTACTCTATTTTCGTAATCATCCACTACTTATTTTCAGTAATCATTTCGATTCAATGGAGGATGTATTCTAAACGTTAATATATGATCAATTCCCGTTTTATGTTTAAAAACAAACGATCTAAACAAAAATTGGTATGCAAATTTAAGAAATCATCGATTAATTTCATGATACCCAAACAGGTTTCGGTCGACACGTAACGTAAGAAAAACAAGTTCCTACTCTATGTTTCTCGTATACACACTCCCAACAAGAGATATGGTTTATATTATGAGTATCTTGTAATAATTATTAATAAATAAATTGCTAAGTTAAAAAAGATTTTAAAATAATTACATCTTCTAAATAATCAATTGATTGATTTATATGAACATTTTTTGTTCACTTTATGTATTTCTTAAAAATTATTTATATTTTAAGTACATAAAAACAATTAAGATGTTATTGGTAATTGAATATATCTTGAATGACATTTAATTCATTTTTAATTAAACATTAAAATTAAAATTGACTCATTTTTTAAAAAGTAAACAAGTTAAAAAAATGTCGTCTATGTTTAAAATATAACATCATCAGAATTTTCAACAGTTATGCTATATTTTTTCTAAAATAGAGTATGAAAAATTAAAATCTTAAAAAAAAATTATATTTAATTCCAACAGATACTCTATGTTTAACAATTCTATCATTAGTTATACTATTAAAATATTCAATACATTCAATTAAATATTATTTCTCTCTTCTAAACACACAACTTTAATGTATCCTATCGGTGAAAAAGAATAAAATATTATTTCTCCTTCTTAAATATAGAGTTTTAGAGATTTTTTCAAATTTGGAGATTTTAACATTCTCTTTTTTTCTCTATTTTAACATACAAGATAGCATAGCTGTTGGAGCAAAAATATTGCTAAAATCTCACTTTTTTCTATTTTAGAATAGGTGTTGGAGATGCTCCCAAACATATTTATGTAGAAATTATCATGGGAAAAAATCGAAAAATGTGCTGAGAAAAGATTGGCATATTTGACAAATGTGATTATTTAATACTTTTATATTTTTCATGATTATATTTCGGTGGTACTTTTTTTTGTTTTAACGTATTCAAAAATCTTAGGGGGCAAAATGGCCGAAAATGGGGGCTTTTTCCTATAATTAGGTTTAATTTTAAAAGGAAATTTAAAAATTTACTAATTTGTTAAAAAACGATATTAATTAATTATCAAAAAGGCAAAAATAAAAATTAAGTATCACTAGAACATAATCGGATTTATAGGATGTCAATAATGTTTAAGTGTCATAATATATCGTTTTATAGTATTTAACTATTTAAGTTTGTAGAACCAAACAATGAACCGTCATATCTAAAAGTGTTGTAATAAGTTTATGGATGTTTTGGATGTCATTACAATTTTTTGGGAAATTAACGGTTTTGCCTTTGGCTGTAACGGAGCTTTTCAACGAAGTTAGTGACCATGTCCCACTTTTAAAGTAAAATTCAAACATGGAGAACGAAAATCTTGAATTATGAAAATATATGTCTCACTTTCAACGAAATCCAGAAACATCAAGGACCAAAATTGGAATTTACTCTTATATTTAAGTATATTAATTTTTAAAATTTATGTATTTTTAGCAACATATTTAGGATCATTTATTTTTCTTATGTGAGTGAATTGTTGTGTGAGGTAGCATTTAGTATGCAGATCGGATGAGGTAGGATTGGAATAGTTGACGTTTCGTACGACTAGAACAAGAATGGTCTAATTGTCTATCTTGCGTTTCGTAAGTTGGACTATACAGGACAAAACTGATAAAATGACTGGGTTACCCCTAAATGTCGTTTAATGTTATTTATATATTATAATAATTGTAGATGACACAAATCAACCAAATTATATTAAAATATATATATATATATAATATTTATAAAGTGATTTTTATATTATTATTTCTAAAATATGCTCGTATAGTTTAAAATTTTCCAAACACAACAACTATAAATACGTACATAATTTAAAAATAAGCCAACACAATAATGGTAAATGCCATGTGTAACAAAAAAATATTATTGAAAGTTTGAACATTCAAAGACAATAGTTGTCTTCTCAAACATGTGTCAATTGTACCTAATTTTTTTTTAAAGGGTGTCCTAGGCTATGCCTAGACTAATCTCTTGGCAAATTATGACTCTAGAACATCATCATTGAGATTAAAACTCAGTGGGCACAAGTTGTGTTGTGATCCCAGATCAAGTAATCAATCCATGTTTAACACTAAGATGGCCACCAATATATTCAATGAAGCAAAATCCCAAAGTACAAGATGAGTAATCTAGAGAGCAATTGTGTGTGTGTACTTGGGTGTAATTGTGATTGATGACCTAATTGGAAAAGTAGAGAATGCAAACATTATATACTAAGGGAAAGTTTGACTCAAATACATAATAGACCATCTACTTAGTACAATTAGAATATTAGGCACTAACATGTGTACGTCTGGATTCGAACCCTAGGTAGATGGGTTATTCCGTCACATCCCCCAAAGCCTTAACCAGTACGCCACGACCCTTGTGGTTACCTAAAAAAAGTTAAAACATTCCAAGACAACGCCATATTTTAAAACTATTACATGTCCTCATTTTAATAGATTTGACCAACTCTAGTTTCACATCATCGTTTGATGAAATACATAGGGTGGTCATCAAAGCATAGGTCAAAAACAAGTCAGGATCATTATGTGAACGTTAATCCACACTAGATTGTTTGTTAAATGTTCATAAATTTTCAAGAAGTGGTTTAAAATTTTAATTCTTATCGTAACAAGTCAGACCAATGAGAATATGAGATTGTGTTAGTATCATCGGGCAAGTTTCAAAACTAACTTTATATTTTGGCTTAGGGTATCAACACCTTTAATCGATCTTTTGAGAGGTCAGGAGTCTGAAGCTCATCAAAAATAGGAAGCCATATGATTTTATTTGTTGCATTTATAAAAAAAACTGAAATTATATCCCGTAATTCTCATAATATGATCCAGAAGATTATTTTATTTTATCGTATGAAACAATACTTGAAATATATAATTAGTAGTTTTTAGTATCTTAAATGTGGTTTTTTCAAAATTTCATACAACACAAAATTATTTTTCATATATAACTAGTTATAATAAAAAGATTTTCATATGTTAAAAATCTAATAATATTGTATTTATTTTGTGATGAAAAGTGTTATCATATGGTCAAGATTTCTTTTTCACTACTATGGTTTTTAAACATAAATATAAATATACATAAGGTATGGGCAATTTATTTAAACTATACTATAGAATATATATATATATATATATATATATATATATATATACACATGGGCAGTGTGGATGCAATGAAGATTTTGACATCTAACACTTTACAGCCAAAATCCACGAAGCACTTTCAATGGTCTCAAATTCCACCTTAGTCTTTAAGTAATCCAACCCACACAAGTATTTACTTTTATATATATATATATATATATATATATATATATATATATATATAGAGAGAGAGAGAGAGAGAAAGAAAGAAAGGGGAAAGATTAAACAAACGAGAAGATGATTAAAATAAGAAAACACAAACGGTCACATCACATGTCATTTCTTGATGGAATTACATTCGATTACGAAACACGGGTAATACTTGAATGCACATACTGTCAACATGTATCACAAGAGATATGAATTTGAAACATGTAGCGTGCGCTGCAGAGAGAAGTGAAAAGAGGATACTTACAAATATATATTATCCATTAAAAAGGATAATTATCAAAATACTATCCATGAATTTAAAAAGACTACTTTACCCTTAAATATTATCCATAAATTTAATTATTTTTTGAAAATTAATGGATAATTACTAAAATTAACATTATTGATATTACCGATTATTAATAATGAGAGGTTGAGATCGGATTTCACAGTTATCACAAATGAATGAGTTCTCTATTGAATGACACTATAATGACTCTCTATATATAGAGAGAGTCCCTTCTTTTGTTAACCGTCCATTTAGTATTATCCGTGTTAACTTTTTTGGAACAATAGGAATTAAGATAAGTTCCTGGTTTGGTAGGGGTAGTTTAGGAATTTCAGAATTTTAATTATTTTATGGTTATTTACTTTCCTAATTTCATGCACAAGATATTTTTGGTAGTTATTAATGATAATCTTAATCTTCTAAAACCCATTTTCATTTTTAGTAGTTATTAATGATAATATTAATCATCTAAAACCCATTTTCAAACATAATCTTCATCTTCACGTTTCAGAGATTATTTTCACGTTTTTTTGCATATATGCATGATTTAAAACTGCATATATGCACATCATAGAATTGCATATATAAACATATTAGTACTGTATATATACATACCTTAGAACTGCATATATGCACATCATAGAATTGCATATATGCACATATTAGTACTGCATATACGCATACCTTAAAACCCATTTTCAAACATAATCTTCATCTTCACGTTTCAGAGATTCTTTTCATGTTTTTTCTTTGCATATATGCACATATTAGTACTGCATATATATACATATCTTAGAACTACATATATGCACATCATAGAATTGCATATATGCACATATTAGTACTGCATATACGTACATATCAAAATTGCATATATGCACGATTTAAAAGTTAAAACTGCATATATGCACCAAAGAAAAGCAGAAATGGCAAAACATTATGATGTTCTTATTTCTTTACCGTGTTAGTATTAAGCCATGAACACATGTTTCTTATTCATTCACTAAAATCTCATAACCATTTTAACCATCACATACAAGGTAGCAACAAAGAAGCAATAAAATAGCAAGATGAAGAATCGTATATCAAGTGCAGAAAACATGAAGATACCCAAAATAGCAACAAAGAAGCAATACAAAATTACGACTCATGAATCATGATGTGTATATTGGGTTGCCGAGAGATTGTCTGTCATCCATCGGTTGAAGAAAGCAACTGGTGGCTCAAGAGAGAAAATCATCGTCTTCTCTCCATCGACTGTGTATATCGACTTCAAAGCTATTGCCTTCAAAGCCATCGATTTTCTGCCTCATCGATATCCGCAGTAGAAATATGCCTCATCGATTTACTGCTTCATTGATTTTCTTCTTCATCGATCAACTTTCCCCCATCTCTGTAACACCCTCAAATTTGGAACGAGCAACTAAATAAAATTTCAATAAAATACCCAACAAGATAAAATCATTTCTACAATTCATTCCTTAAATTACCTCAGAATTTAAAACATTATAATTCCCCCAATAAATTAACTTAAACGGGTGTTACTTAACACGACACAAGTTGCTAATTCCAAATAGGTGCGGAAGACTTCACTAATTCAAATCACCTCGCGAGCACTCTACTAGCACACGACCTTTCACACGTGTCACTAGAACTACTCCCAACCTGAGATCTGTTGCACATGCCGACAAATAAAAAGGGTTAGGCTAACGCCTAGTGAGTTCAAGCATTTTATCATGACTATATAAATTCATAAATCGAGAGGAGTGTAGCTTTTTAGTCATGATTCCAAAAGAGTTTACTTTAAATGTAAAGCACCCATTTTCCAAATCCCACAATTCCCATAAATGAAATCTTTAATGAATATGATTTCCAAAATAGACTCATTCCCAAAATCCACGTAATAGGGTGAAATACCATTTGATACTCAAAATAATTAAATCCATAATTCAATTTGTCATTATTCCAAAAACATCCCAAACACGGTAAAAACATAATCCATAACTCATATAACATGGAAACGCAATTCTCATAAATATGATACGTTACCGAAAACATGGATAAACACAAATACCCAAAAACATCACACACAGATGAGATATAAACCACAACTTGCATACCATGGAAAACAATCCATATAAATATAACACGTCACCGAAAACACGAGTAGCAACAAATACCCAAAACAACACCTTTCGGTGACGGGGGAGACCCGTATACATCGCACGTGACGGAACACTAAAGTGGGTCACTTACTATGAAATAAAACACACACGTGGATTACTCTCGTAAACTGAGCTCAATCACTCCAGATCTATTGCCCGCGAGACTAGGGAGTTCCCAACTTCAACCACTCCAGGTCTATACATTGGGTCACTCCAAATCCACAACAGCACATTAGGGATTACACCTTACTGCCCATGAAGCGACGCCCGACCATATAGGTCCACGCCTTACTTATCATGGAACCCGATGCTTATCCCGTGCTAAGCACATATATGGAATTACACCTTACTGTCCATGAGACGACGCCCGACCATCTAGGTCCATGCCTTACTTATCATGGAACCCGATGCCTATTCCGTGCTACAAAATAAACTAACGTCTCGTAAAACTGAGCTCAATCAATTTCGACCTCTTGCCCGCGAGACTAAGGGAAACTCAAATGCCTATGGATCCATAGCTATCTAGGTCTAAATATTACACGACCCCAAATAAATAAACACATGCATTCAAAACATGCAATTCCCCAATAACATAATTCATTATCAAAACTCAATCTTGAGTTACCAAAACTGGACAAATGTCCCCAAGACTTAATAAAATTCAATACCGAGCCACAAGCTCAACTAACTCCAAAAAGGTAGTTTATGAAAGTCATAAAATGACATCAAATATAACAATACATACCGTTTGCCGGTAAATATTTCAATTCCATGAAAACCCGAAATAAAACCTTGGATCGGGTAAACCCTCATTTCCAAGGACTCGCGCCTTTACGTTTTCAAAACATCACATGATGTACTATATGCATATTTCCAAAACATCCACAATGCATTTTTATAATAAATAGACTCCATTTATCACATAAATCAATAACTCATTTCATGTATGATTTATTATCACATTTTTCCAAAATATCCAAAAGTAGTGTTTTATAATATTTACCACAATTAATACCTCAAAAGGTAAAATCCACCAAATAACCCAATATTGATAATTTTCAGGTAAACACACAATTACTTGGAAAAATAACATTTTGGCATGTACAAAGTTTTCGCAAAGTAACTTGAACTCACCTCTGCTAGATTAAGCTAAATCTAGATTTTTCCCAAACGTATGCTCCTTTGATGAAGTTTGCATCCTCAAGCCAAAACTTCCAAAACCTAGGTTTATGAACTTCCAACCATCAATACTCAAGTCTAACCATAAGGAATCATCATCCATTCAACATATACCAAAATACCCAATTTATACCAAACCCTAGTTTCATTCATGAAGAAGATGAAGATTTATTCAACCATCCACCATCAAAATCGTCCAACAACATCCCAAAGTAGAAGAAAGATGAAATCAACAACAATAACAGCCATTGAGTAGGGAGATATTACCTTAACCATTCGAATCTTCCAAAAACGAGCTCCTACTCTCCACAAAAGTTCCAAGCTCCCAAATGTCCATCAATGGAGGAAGAGGGTTTGATTTGGTGAAGAAATGAGGAAGGAGAGGGGGAGGGGTTCTAGGGTTTTTAGTGAGAGGGGCGATTTTTAGAGAGAGAGAGATGAAATAGATAATGAAAAAAAGTTGCAAGCCGTGGGTTTAAAACCCTCTAAGCCCAACGGCGAGAGTGACAGGCGAGATTGCCACTGTCACTCTCGCGGGGCACTCTCGCCCGCTACCCAAAATGCTCACGGTACACTTTCGGCGAAAGTGACACTGCGAAAGTGACCATGTCACTCTCGCGAGTGTCATACTCGCTGGACTTGTACCGAGTCCAAACTTGGCCAATTTCTCGAGAGATCCAATTAGCATCACGTGTTCCACACTCCAAAGCGAAACCTTGTCCTTTTAATACTTCTAGACGGAATCATTTACAATTGGAGTTAGGATTTTCGGGGTGTTACAATCTCTGCTCATCGACAACAGCTTGCTTCTATCTCTGCTCATCGACAACTTGCTTCCATCTCTGCTATTTCTCTGTATCAATTTGATTTTGTGGGTTGATATGTGTATAGATTTTGCTATTTCTCTGTATCTAATTAGATATTTTAGGAAGATGAGTGATTATTGGAAACTGATTATTGATATCTTATGGTTTCCTTATCTAATAATTAGAGATGGTTGATAACTGACAATATTACCCCTGTGCATATGTGCTTCCTATAATGTTAAACCGATTTTTTTAATTAGGAATTAAAAATCAGTTTAATTCAAGGTTCTAAATAGCACGAGGCGTGACGTGGCGGCGATGCCAAGCCTTAAGCCTTAGGAGCCACGGCGAGGCCACGACGTTTATCAAGGCGTGACTTATGGCGGCAAATCTCTATATCATATATACTATTGTATATAAAAGTATATGTTTTGTACTATTACTCGACGAGTTAATGATAATAAACAAGTTAAATTAGGTTATATATTGAAAACTAGAAAAGAAGACATTAAAAACGTAAAGAAAAATCGAATAACACGTCACAAAAGACCGCACATTAGGCCATGGCGTGCCACATGCATAGCGTGGTGTGAGACCTAAGTCTTAAGCCACGGCGCGCCATGACGGCTGTTGCGGCGAGCCTTTTAGAACAGTGGTTTAATCCTAGCCATTGATTTTCATGATTAATGGTCCTAATTAATTAACATGGTTAACATTAAATGAGTGGTTAACAAAAGAAGTGCATTATATATATATATATATATATATATATATATTCAAATGGATAAGAAGTATAAATAAACTGGATATAAAAATAATATCATAATTAATCATCATATTCAACCAACTCAAAAGTGTAATAGCAACTTGTCCTTCAAATAATATTTTACTAAAACCCCATATGTCAAATATGTAATTAAAATAATAAAATAAAAATTCAAAAAAAGGTTACAACAGGAAATTGAATGGATCTTTCATATCGACCTACACCAGAAAGCTCAAAGAAGCTACAATTTAATTTAATAAATTGTTTAATTTAGAAAAAGGTTATTAAAATTGAACACCTAAGTTATAAAGACATTTTTCAACGATAAATAGATAAGGAAAGAGGGCCTCGGGAATATAGCTTAGGGGCTGTTTACCAAATTTTCTATTAAGTCATTTATGGATAAATTTGTCTGTCTTGATAAATTTGTCTATCTGGATAAAGATCAATTGTCATTTACCTTTTTTACTTAATCAAGAGTCTGAATGATAGAAATGACCGTTTTACCCATCAATTGAACATTCAACTTGAACAATTTAAAAAATCTGAACTTGAACAGTGTATAACAATCGAAATGGAACAATTTGAAACAATCGAAATCGAACAATCTGAAACAATCGAAATCGAACAAGCTGAAACAATTGAAATCGAACTTCAACAATGTGAAACAAACAGAAATCAAAATCGAACAGGATTCAAAATCGAAATCGAACAAACAATGAAAAGCTGAACAGTCTGAAATGAACAATAAATGAAAAAAATGAACAATCTGAAATCGAATTTCAACAATCTAAAACAAACATGAATCGAAATCGAAATCTAACGATCAAGGAAAAACTGAACAAATCTGAACAGAAATGTAAAAAGATCGAACTTTAACTTCAAAATCGAAATCTAGAAGAAAGAAATGTGGAAATCTGGAAAGAAATCTGGAAAATCGAACTTCAAACAAAATCTGGGAAGAAATCGATGAGGAGGAAGACGGTCTCGCTGAGGAAGAAGGAGGTCGTCGGGAAGAAGATACACAGTCGTCTAGGGAAAGAGGGAGGGTTCGATCAGATGCAGGGTCTATGTGGAAGAAGAGCCGCATGAAAGAGATGCAGGGTCGATGTGGAAGAGGAGCTGTATGAAAGAGATGCAGGTGCTAGGGTTTTGATAAGGGTCTTGTTGAGGAGGTGTGGGAAGGATGCCTGTTTTGAGGGGTAGGGGTGTCTTTTTTTGGCTAACACCCCATCCCCATCTGTCCGAATAAGATATCATCTGTCCGAATAAGATATCATTTGTCCGAATAAGTCACAAGTAAACAAGCCAAAAGGGCTGTGCGAATAATCCGAATTGATCATTAAGCCTATTAAGCTCTAAGTAAACACCCCCTTAGTTAGCAAAGGGACAGAACGATATTGCTCAAAATACACAATAAACTTAGGGAAATTAATTAAAATGCCCATTTTCGGACCCTCTCTCACGAAAATACCCATTTTTTTCTTTGTGAAAGTGTCCGTGATCACGGACTCCTGCATAAATTTCCCAGAAAATTGATTTTTGTCCATGAACATAATTGATCACCTTTAATTGTATTTTAATGTGATTTCACCTTTAACATTTATCACCTTTAACATTTATGTCTGTGAACATAATTGATCACCCATTTATTAAAATATCAATAAGTTTTTCTCCAAATTGATTTTTGTCCGTGAAATCATTATGTCTGTGAAATCAAATGGGTAATCAAATGTGTAATGTCCGTGAAATCAAATGAGTCCGTGAAATCAATTTCCCGGGGAGTCCATGATCACGGACATTTTCACGAAGAAAATGGGTATTTTCGTGAAAGTGGGGAGAGAAGGGTATTTTCGTGAGAGAGGGTTCGGAAATAGGCATTTTAATTAATTACCCATAAATTTAAGTTTGAATAACGAGGAAGACGAGTTTGACCCCCTCTACTAGTGTCAACCACTCAGTTAGCTCTGAAATGACTCTTCACGTGTGGAGACTACGGAAATTTTAATCTTGAATATATATTTATATTCCTTTTGTTTAACTCAGAATTTGTGTAATTATTTGATTTTTTAAGTACATATTATTTATATACGTCAAATACTCATGAACTATGTACCTCTTGAAAGATTGGACTCTATTAATAACTTGGGTACCAATGGACCAATTTTGGTTTTTCATTTAATTAACAAGAAAACCTCGAATCTAATATAATTGAATTATACATAACAAGATTTAGCTGCTTTGAAGCATAAAAAATTGGGTACAACTGTAATTATTTTTGTGGTTAACGATGAATGTTCGAATTAACTTGTATATACCTTAACTAATACCAAATACCTTAAAGAACAAGCACCCTAGAAAGACTCGAACCCGTACAACTGTTATTATATTGGTAGACCAAACGACCATAAATACCATTAGACCATGTAGTTTAGCTACCATCATTAGGTAAAATGATACAAGACAAAACCAAAGAAATTGTGATGTTGTCGTCCGTTTGTTGCAATTTTAATAGCCTTACCCAATATATGTCATATATGCACGCATATCTATACTACATATATAAGCATATACACTTAATGTCTTAAAGACAAGTCATCAAGCATGGAGTGCCACCATTTTATGCAGGAAATTCAAAAAACTCTTAAAAGACAACTGACAAAGCACATTGTACAACTGATTTGCTTTTAAACCCTCTCACCACCTCCAGCCATCCCTTTTCTCCGACAGTGATCCCTTTTTCTATTTTGGTGCTAAATAAATCAATTGCTTTTCAGAATTTATTTGAATTCAAATTTCTTTTCTCTCTCAATCTCAAACACGCCCTAAAACTCATCCCTAAAATCCAGTCTCTCCATCTTGTACACACCAATTTCAAATTTGAAATCTTGACTCCATCATATTTCCTCCCCAAATTGACAATTCACAGCCTATGGTTAGGGTTTTATGTCCATTCGAGGTATTCTATTTCTCGATTCCATTATCAGTTCATCTTCCTTCCTTTTCTTGCAGTTTTTTTTCTTTCTCTCTCATTTTCTGGTTATGTTGTAGCTGATGTTGAATGTCAGATCGTTGATGAGGAACTCATGAGGAGTTTACCGGAAGAGAATCGGAGAAATCAAAAAACTCACCTAATTACTCCTCCTACTACCGGTCGGCGATCTCCTCGTATAACGGATGCTTTCTTCGTTCCCAGGCCGATCTCTCAGGTATCTATATGCTTTCCATCCCTATTTTTCATCTCTGCTCTTTATCGATTTCTCCACCAATTTTTGATTTCTTTATCGATTTGGTTTCTGTTTCAACATCCATTTCGATTTCGTTTTTTGTGTATCCCTGCTACTATTTATTCTGAAATTGAGGGACCCATCCACCACAAAATCACAGGTCAGTTTAATCTCTTGTTTGTTTCTTCAGGGGTCTATTGGTGTCCATAACCTCTTTAGGGTTTAAACTCTTGCTTGTTTCTTCAAGGGTCTTTGCCTCAGTTACAACAATAAGGGTTCAATTGACGTTAGCTTATGGCTTTTGTTTCCGTTGTTGTTTTTTTTGTCACATCTATTTTGCGTATCTTTTTGATGAAATAACGTAATTTACTCACTCCATCTCCTCATGTTTAATTTTGTTTGTGTCTTTTCTTTATGTTTACCAGGTTGAGCTTGTGCAATTAAAATTACCAGGAGGAGTTGCTTCTTCTATTGTACGTGTACCAACAGAGGTATTTCATTGTTAACTCTTGACCTTATCTTTATACGTTGTTGTGTTGCTCCTTGTTTACCATGTTTTGCAGGTTGTTAAGCAAAGGATGCAGACTGGGCATTTCGCTTCAGCCCCTGATGCTGTTCGTCTTATTGTTGCTAAAGAGGGCTTTAAAGGGCTTTTTGCGGTATGTGATTTGAGCAACACACAAAATTGAGGTTTCATAAGTTCTGGGCTTGAAAGCTGGTTACATTCTTGTATGCACTCAAGTAGCACTATTATGTGTGATTTGTGCTCAATTACTGAGACGTTGGGAGCCTTCATTTATGGTTCTATATGAGTCCTTTATTGATGTTGAAATTGCAGGGGTATAGTTCTTTTCTGTTGCGAGACTTGCCTTTTGATGCCCTCCAATTTTGCATATATGAGCAGCTTTGAATTGGGTATAAACTAGCGGTAAGCTGACTTTGCTCCATGTTTATAGTAAACATCTTGACTTTTTCATATCCAATGTTAGTTACTCCATAAAATAAGGCATGTGCCTGGTTAAATAATTCTACAGGCAAAAAGGAATCTTAGTGATCCTGAGAATGCTGTGATTGGTGCTTTTGCAGGTAACTAAACCATTTTGAAGAACATTGTACAACTTAATTTGCTCTATTTTTTAACCATGTACTTGTGCAATCTTTGAAGTAGTATATGGTTTAGAATCTAAGCAGCAAGTGTGGATATAGTTAATTAGTGATATCTATTTGTAATAATGATTTAGTGGTACAGGTGCAGTCACATGAGCTGTAACAACACCATTAGATGTAATAAAGACTAGTGATAAGTGCTCAATTTTTAGTATTTACGCACTTCCTTTTTAGTCTTTTTATAGAATTTTGCGCTTTAAAATCCCAACTTGAGTCATATTTTTACTTCTTTTCTCTTTTAATAGATTGGAGCTAAGGTTTGTGGTTTACTTGCACTATTTAGGGTGAATGGCTAACGTTTGGTACAAATTGCAAATCCTTGGTTATCACAGGCAAGTGCTGCAGCATGGCTGGAGCATGAATCTGACGGTTTTTGAAGAAGGTGAATTGGAAGATGGCTAAAATGGAGTGGAAATGGCTATTCTTTGGACCGATGGTTTTTCTTTTGGTTTAATGGTCCTTGCCTTATCTGCAGCTGGCCAAACCCTCTAGTTAGAATTCAAGTCTTTTGTGTACTTTTTAGTTAACTTATGACTAGCTTAGTTAATGTAACCTAATGGAACTAGTTAGTTGTTACACTTTTGGCCCCTCTATTGGCATTATAAATAGAGGGCTTGGGGTCTTGTAAAAGACATCTTGATATCTTGAAAACAACCTCTGGAACTGATTAAAATCAGTCCACATTCTCTCCTTTATTCTCCAGAAATATTCTTCTTGTTCTTATTGTTCTTAGTGTTCTTCATGTTCTTCAAGTTTTCTTCAAATCTTGTTCTACCAAGATGAATGCTTGCAGCAACCGTCGAACACCCAGCTGACTGTTTTAGATCGCTTTCTTTACATCCATTGTTCGTCTTTAATATTGTCATTTACTTTACGTCTTTAATTTTCTGCACTTCATTTCAGTACCCTACATTATTGTATTTATTTTCCGCTTTATATTCTTGTCATTTTACTTACTTGTAATTTATTTTCTTGTCATATTAGTTATAGCCATTTACATTTCCAAGTTATTTACATTCTAGCATCATGTTTACATTCCAAGTCTTTTACATTTGCTTTCTTGTATTTAGTGTCATGAGTAGCTAAGCATAAAAGCTTGGGTGTGAGGCAAAGGGTGATATGTTAACCAAAGGAAAGTAGGCGTTTTTGTGGCAAAAATGATGTTTTATTATTCCAACCCAAGTTCTATCAAGATAATACAATCCCTTGACAAATTGATCACTTTGATAGTGTTAAAGTGTCATGGACCTAGAGATAGGCCATTGAATAGCACGTCAATTTGGATGACATAAGGGGTAATGTCGAGAGAGTTACTTGCAATGAGAGTTGTTACTTTTGTTTTCTAAAATGATTCATTCTTGATAAGTTATCTTTTTCTCAAAGGGATTAAAATGGAGTAGACTTAGAGATAAGATACTTAGGAATACACAAACTTGGGAGGTACGGGGGTTATATCGAGAGAGTAACTTTTAACAAAGAGAATTTGTTTCGCCGTATACTTTGAGAACTCCATTCCATCATACCTTTACCTTTGGTTCTGCTCAGAGATGAGATTGCTGACTGCTACTGGAATCATGGGATGGTGAGAATCCGAGAGGAACGTGTCTCAAAGTAGATAATAAAACTAGTTTTTGTCACTGTTATGCTGCAGCATCCCTGCAGCATTAGTCTACTGGAATTTAGTTTAACGTATCATCCCGAGTCTTACACCCTTGCTTCTCTTTTATTACTGTTAATTAGCATCTGTGATAATCATCACTCAACCAACCAAAGATATTTTCTTCCAAATCGTCATCTGAAATCATTTCTTTCATCATACTTTAATAGCAATTTTAACTCCAATCTCTGTGGGACGATATTCGGTATTTTACCACTTTATTACTTGAGAGGCGACATAGTTCTAAATAAGTATACTTGCTTATTGGTTCTATCAAGTGTATTCAAAGCATTCTCCCATCAAGTTTTTGGCGCCGTTGCCGGGGATTGGTAAGCTAAAACTCTATAAAAGTATTTTAAAAGATTTGATTTTTCTAAGCACCGTTGGGTATTTTAAAGATTTTCTGAAAGTGGTGTATGCCAAGAATATCACGTGGGGAACTTTTTGAGTTGGATCCGGATATTGAGAGAACTTTTCGTCAAAGAAGAAGGATTCAAAGAACATCAAACTCTCTCAATATGGACGGACCCCCACCCGGTTTTGAAAATAGACCACCAAATCCACCGCCTTTAGAAAATCCCGTTCGGCCACCTTTGGAAAATCAAATGAGACCACCTTTAGAAAATCCAATTCGGCCTCCACCAATCTTTGGAAATAATCGTCAAAATCCACCTTTTCAACAAAACCCACCACTTTTTGGTAATCTACCGTTTATACCATTTCAACAAAATCCACCTTTTCAACAACATCCACCACATAACAATGAGGAAGGAGATGATAATGGATCTATTGGTAATGTTGAACCACTTAACATCATTGACCTTGCAAATTCGAAAGATGGAAGAATTATGGACTATGCAATCCCAAATTTTGAGCAATTAAATTCTGGGATTGTTAGGCCACAATTAGATACTTTACATTTTGAACCAAAACCCATCATGTTTCATATGTTGCAAGCCAATGGTCAATTTGCCGGATTACCATCGGAGGATCCCCATTCCCATTTAAAATCTTTTATGGAGATCACCGATGTTTTTCTAATCCCGGGAGTTTCACCGGAAGCCTTAAGGCTTACGTTGTTCCCATTTTCTTTAAGGGATAAGGCAAGAGTATGGTTCAATTCATTAACACCAGGTTCAGTACCATCTTGGGGTGATATGGCTGAAAAGTTTTTGCGAAAATATTTTCCACCTACCCGTAATGCTAAGTCCAGAAACGAAATTTGCATGTTTAAACAAATGGACGATGAAGCAATTCCCGATGCTTGGGAAAGGTTTAAAGAATTATTAAGGAAATGCCCTCACCATGGCATTCCCTACTGTATTCAACTCGAGACGTTTTACAATGGACTTGATTCCAATGCAAAACAAATGCTCGATGCGACTTCAGGAGGGGCCTTTACCTTTAACACCTATAATACCGGGTATGAAATTCTTGAAAAGATTTCAGCAAACAATGGACAATGGGCTGATCCAAGAGCTCAAATTTCAACTCAAAAGAAGTCTGCCGGGTTGCATGAGATTGATGCATACACTGCATTGACAGCTCAGCTTGCTTCCATGACTAATATGCTTAAAAACATCACTTCAGGTCAAGGAGCACAGCCACCTGTCGCTAAAACTCATGCACCTGTCCTTTCTGTGCAATGTGTATGTTGTGGTGAGGAACATTCTTATGAACACTGTCCTCATAATTCTGAATCTGTAAACTATGTTCAAAACAGACCTAATCCTCACTCCAACACATACAATGCCAGTTGGAAGCAGCATCCTAATTTCTCTTGGAATAGTCCATGTTTAAATCCACCTGCACAAAAACCACAAGGGAATGCTAATTTTCAAAATCAAGCAAGCAGTTCTCAAAACCATTACAAGGGAAATTTTCAAAGCAACCATCATCAGAATAATCGTCACCAAGGTTTTCAAAACAATCAACCACCTTTTCAAAACCAAAATCATGCACCTCCACATGATGATTCAAATCTTTCTTTGGAAGCACTCATGAAAGGGTTTATGACCCAAACTCAAGCTTCAATTAGAAATCTTGAAACTCAAGTCAGTCAACTTGCTTTAAATCAAAGCACTAGGGCCGCAGGAACTTTGCCGAGTAATACTGAAATCCCAAAGGCCCCAGGAAAGGAACATGTGAAGGCTGTGACTCTTAGGAGTGGAAAAGAATTACCTGAAATTGTGGAGAAGGAATTTGGCCCTTTGACCAAAACAGATTTTGATAAATTATCCAAAACCAATTCTACTCCAGAAATTCAGGTTGTTCCAAATCAAAAAGAAGACCAAGACCCTAAGATCACTAGTTCAAGTCCATCCAACACCACAAGCATATTGGAACCATCTGGCTCAAAACTTTCAAACAAACCTGTTATCAAACCAATTCCCCCTTACATTCCTTACCCCCAAAGGATGAAGAATGAGAAGGAAGAATTGCAATTTAAAAAGTTTTTGGATGTTTTCAAACAATTGCACATCAACATACCTCTCGTTGAAGCAATTGAGCAGATGCCCAATTATGCCAAGTTCCTGAAGGATATTTTGAGTAAAAAGAAGAAGTTGATTGAGTATGAGACTGTCGCCCTCACTGAAGGTTGCAGTGCTCTGTTTTCCAACAAAATACCCCCTAAGCAAAAAGATCCAGGGAGTTTTACCATTCCTTGTTCAATAGGTGGGAAGGAAGTTGGACAAGCCTTGTGTGATTTAGGTGCCAGTGTCAACCTCATGCCCTTATCAATTTTCAAAAGCTTAGGGATAGGAGAAGCAAGACCTACCACTGTCACACTCATCTTAGCAGACAAGACCATCGCTGTCAGGATCGATTCTTAACAAGAATTAAACTTCTTAGAAGCAGAATTTAGAGAATCTTGCGGAATAGAACTCTAAATCAATTAAAGAACAATCAATAGAAATTCAATAAACTGTATATATATCAAACAGTTATTACTCACAAGTTTTACACCAAACCTCAATCTTGTTGAACAGGCTCAACAAGACGATTTCTACTTCTCTAGAAATAGGATCTATGATCTTGAGGTTAATTCACTCTTGAATGAATATCGAATTCTGTATACTATCTATTTTCTGTTTTCGTATATCGTCTATTCTAATAGCTATCTATCAATACTATATATACAAAAGTAATTACAAGATAACTATCAAAAGTAAATTGATCTTCTGAATCTTCGTTAAACATATCTTGATCAATTCCTTATTTGTCTCCAAAAGCATCGCATCCCAAACTTATCAACTCAGCAGTATTAATGATGATTTGGCTCAGCAGCATTAACAACCTTCAGCAGTATTAACCTTCACAGTCTTCAAGCAGTAGTAACTCAGCTCAGCAGTACTAACCATGTCTAGCAGTAGTAATTTTGGTCTAGCAGTACTAACTTCATCTAGCAGTACTAACTTCGTCTAGCAGCAGTAACCTTGCCCAACAGTAGTAACGAAGAACTGGCAGTAGTAATGTAGACTTAGCAGTACTAACCATACTTAGCATATCTTCAGTTCCCAACAATCTCCCCCTAACTTGACTTTTAGGAAAAGAAGTCAAGTTCTTCAGATGATGCTTCCAAAACTTAGTCATCATGTACACACAGATTAGGACTTAAGCCTAGACTCTGATTGAGAATCCTTTTTACCAAGAATCTACCCATTGCTGAATCCTTGTTGCAGGTCAGCTTAGTGTGTAACATTCCTTGCAGCCTCTTCATGCTGTGATGGTATATTTCATCCACCAGATAGTATTCTTGAGTTGCAGAGTCAAGGGAGATGACATATACTCCACAGTTTTCATAGAGCATCCAGTTGGTAATGGCTTGAAACTGTGTGTTTAACCTATGCTGAACTGCTTCAGTTTCTGCTGCTTTAACACACTCTTCCCCCTTTTCTGTCTCACTGGACTCCCCCTTAAACTGTGCATAATCCATATCCATCTCAGTCTCTATGTGAACAGTCTCCCCCTCAATTTGTGGACCCTTCAGTTTCAGTTCTGCTTCTGACTCTGACTCCCCCTTTTTGGGAGCATCATCAGTTGAAGTTCTTCTTCTTAGCACAAATCTTGCCTTTTTCTTTTTGTTCAGCAACTTGGTGACCATCTTTTTGAGCTTCTCAATTTGAGACTGTTGGTAGGTGACCACAGTCTTAAGTTGCTCAATCTCTTTCTTTTGTGCCATAACATCCAAGTTGATATTCCCTAAGGTTTCCATCAATTCCTCATAGTTATATCTATCCTCACCTTGTTTAGAAGTATTTACCTTCTTTAAAGGATCCTTGGAAGTTTCAGCAGAAGCCTTCTGCCTAGCAGAAGCACTACCTGCCCCCTTGGTTTCTTGGCACCTGGGTCCTCCTAATGATTTCTCATTTAGAGTTGCCATGGGGAAGGTCTTATTTATGTTACCACTGTCCTTCTCTGTGCTAGCAGAAGTAGTGGCAGCCTTAGCACCCATATGGTCATCCTTCTCCTTAGAGACCACCTTCTTGGGGTTGGGAGACACCCCTGTGGTTTCCCTGTTGATATTCTCAATTGGAGAATGCTCCAATTGAGGGCTTAAAGGCTTATGGCTCTGAGTAGGTACATCAAGGGAAGGAACCTTGTGCACCTTTCTTCTTTGAAACCTTTTGGTGATTGAGGGAGTGGGTTGTTCAAGAATGGACTGAGGGATGTCTTTTGAGATGGAAGGTTGGGATTGGTCATCAGTGGGTTGATCTAATGAGGGCCTTGATCCTGATGCCATACCTTCAGAGGGGTGGGACACAACCATCATTGTAGAGAACAATGGTGTGTCAACTCCTTCCGAGTCCCTAGGAAGTCTTTTCATATTTGAAAAAACCTTCCCTTTAGGGGATTTGGGTACATATACCTCAGTAAACTGAGGTAAGTCCATCAATTCCTTGTTAAGAACTTCTTGCACAAACCTTGGATACATGAAAAAGGTCTTTTTGGATTCCAAGTTTGATACAAGATCATTAAAGATCATTGCTGAAAAATTGTACTTTCTGGCAGTGGATAAGCAGACCAGGGCATATGCAATGGGACTGCTGAACTCACTCCATCCAGTAGTTTTCTTGGAAATACAGTGCATCAGGGTATGAACAAGAAATCTCCATTGGTTGAAAATTTTTGACTTGTAGAATTTAAAAACACCAATGGGACCTTCATACCCCATTCTTTGTAAAGTAGAAAAGAGTTCTTCATTAGGAATAGAAGATATACCTGAAGCATCATTCAACTGAAGAGAGATGCGAATAACCTCTTCAGTGACTTTCAAGGGTTTATCACAGACCCTTGTTCGAATGGTTTTCTGCCCTTCTTCGACACTAACAGTGGCATTCTCCCAAAATTGTGTCTGATGTTCGATATAGATTGTTGGGCTCACCGTTAGGGCATAGGAGATGTGCGAGGATTTGAGAAAATCGACTATATCGTGGAATCCCGCAGCTTGTTTCGGCTTCTGAAGCATGGCTATTTCATTGTGCTCATCCACAAACTCCATGATTCCTGAGGATTCTTGAAAGAAAAGCACAGAGATTCTGGGAGACTAGGTTAGAACGAGAGAGAAGAAGTAAATGCGAAGAGTCGTTATGAACTTGGGCGGGCAAACAGGGGTATTTATATGCCCTAGATTATCAGAAGCAGTATTAACTACCTCGCAGTATTAACTACCTAGCAGTATTAACTGCCAAGCAGTATTAACTACCTAGCAGTATTAACGACCAAGCAGTATTAACTACCTAGCAGTATTAACTACCTAGCAGTATTAACTACCGAGCAGTATTAACTACCTAGCAGTATTAACTGCACTAGCAGTATTAACTGCACTAGCAGTATTAACTGCACTAGCAGTATTAACTACTGAGCAGTATTAACTACTAGAACAGTATTAACTACTGAGCAGTATTAACTACACTAGCAGTATTAACTACTGAGCAGTATTAACTGCAAAGCAGTATTAACTACACAAGCAGTATTAACTACTGAGCAGTATTAACTACTAGAACACAAGCAGTAGTAACTCTACACTGTGCATCACTTGTCAAATCCTCAAATGTCAACTTACACATCACTTTTACCACTTCTCTTATCTTCTGCAGGATTATTTTCAAAAGTAGCATGTCCTCCATCAATTCATTGGAAATATTGAAGGCAGGCCATGTTACCTGTCATGTGCCTAGAGCAACCACTGTCAACATGCCAAATGCTTCTTCCCTTAAGCTGTTGGCTGCCCTGCACATCTGAGAAATCAATTAGTTTTTGTTGGGGACCCAAGCCATAGTGGTCTTGGGTCTCCCTTGATCATCAAAATACTTACATTCTGTTTTGATGAGCTTGTCAAAGTGAGGAACATCAGTGCTTGAGTACTTTGTTTTGATGATAGGTCTAGAAGCAGTACTAACTGATGTAGAAGTGCTAACTTTGGCAGCACTAACATTGCTTCCAGAAGTACTAGCCTTCTCAGCAGTATTAACTAACTTAGCAGTACTAACACTAGAAGCAGTATTAATTGTAGAAGAAGTACTAACTGTGTTAGCAGTACTAACACTGCTAGTGACATTATTGCTTCCTGCAGTACTAACATTGTTAGCAGTACTAACTGAGTTGGCAGTATTATCATTGGTACCTTTAGGCATCCATACTCTAACACTTTCTGTTTCTGCCTTTTTCATGTGGCTTATGGTTTTAACTTGTTTCTTTGCCACAACTTTCCTCACAGGCTTTTTATATCCCCCACTCTTTCTGTAACCAGCAGGTTTTTGAAAATATCTTTGAGCATTAAACCTTTGGTTAACTGGATTGAAATAACAGTGTTTGGCTAAGTGATTTAGCTTACCACAGATGAAGCAAGGTTTTGGCCTGTTGATTCTGTTCAGGTCAACTCCTTGTCTCATAGCCCACTGGTTATTCCAGTTCCTTTGATTTCCCCTCTGATTATCATGTTTTTGGGGCTTGAGCTCTTGAGATTTCTTACAAGAACAATGTTTACAGGTATTGGGAGCCACAACTGTGGTCTGTTTGATCTCACATTCCTCATCAGAGTCTACTTTGTCAGTCTCATCCTCAACAACTATTTCTTTTTCATAAGGATCTATATTAATCTTTAATTCAGGTTCCTTTCTATCCTTGGTCTCTAACAAATCAGACTTAGGAGGTATGTAGTTGTTATTGTAGGGTGGAGGTGTGGTATTGTATCCTATCCCTACTTTCATCTTGTCATGGATTTGTGCTTTAATGATGGTGTCCATGGTTTTAGAAGCACATGTAAACTTTTCAACATCAAGTTTAACCTTTTTAAGCTCTTCTTTTAACTTCTCATTCTCCTCCCCAGACACTTTCAGCTTAATCTCATACTCATTCTTCTCCCACTTCCAATAGTTAGTATCATAGTGGTGTTGAAGTTCATTAGCTTGAAAAGCTCTAATCTGTTCCTCAAACCTTTCTACAATCCTAACATAATCTTTCACATCTTTCTCTAGCCTCTTGAGGTCATCACACATACCCTGATTGTGATCCCTATATTTTTTAACAGCATCAATGCAAGCTTGAGAACAGAGTTTAGATTGTACCTCAGTGGGAATATCAGATACTTCTGCCATAAGAGCTTGATTCTGACAGGCTTCCTCAGCTTGATCACTCCAATCAAATCCCATTCCTTGTTGAGAAACATGGGCTTGAGAGGAGCTTCTGTTTTGGTTTCCATTTGGAGCCTGTTGATGTGATCCTCCATAACACTCAACCTTGGATTGGTCAAAGCCTTCACCATCTTCTCCAATCTTTCCTTCATTACATGGGCCATTTTCTATGATGTCCCATATTGCATAATTAGTAAGAAGAATGTACTGCTTGATTCTCAGTTTCCACATGTCCAATTTATTGGGTTTGAGCATGGGAACCTTTGAAACAAGAGTACTGTGAGAATCCATTGAATTGTCCATAGCTTTCTAAGATACCAAAGCTCTGATACCACTTGTCAGGATCGATTCTTAACAAGAATTAAACTTCTTAGAAGCAGAATTTAGAGAATCTTGCGGAATAGAACTCTAAATCAATTAAAGAACAATCAATAGAAATTCAATAAACTGTATATATATCAAACAATTATTACTCACAAGTTTTACACCAAACCTCAATCTTGTTGAACAGGCTCAACAAGACGATTTCTACTTCTCTAGAAATAGGATCTATGATCTTGAGGTTAATTCACTCTTGAATGAATATCGAATTCTGTATACTATCTATTTTCTGTTTTCGTATATCGTCTATTCTAATAGCTATCTATCAATACTATATATACAAAAGTAATTACAAGATAACTATCAAAAGTAAATTGATCTTCTGAATCTTCGTTAAACATATCTTGATCAATTCCTTATTTGTCTCCAAAAGCATCGCATCCCAAACTTATCAACTCAGCAGTATTAATGATGATTTGGCTCAGCAGCATTAACAACCTTCAGCAGTATTAACCTTCACAGTCTTCAAGCAGTAGTAACTCAGCTCAGCAGTACTAACCATGTCTAGCAGTAGTAATTTTGGTCTAGCAGTACTAACTTCATCTAGCAGTACTAACTTCGTCTAGCAGCAGTAACCTTGCCCAGCAGTAGTAACGAAGAACTGGCAGTAGTAATGTAGACTTAGCAGTACTAACCATACTTAGCATATCTTCAGTTCCCAACAATCGCCTATCCAAAGGGTAAGATTGAAGATGTGTTAGTCCAGGTTGACAAATTCATTTTTCCGGCTGATTTTATCATTTTAGACTTTGAGGCTGATAAAGATATTCCTATTCTTTTAGGAAGACCTTTCTTAGCCACGGGTAGAACTTTGATAGACGTCCAGAAAGGAGAATTGACCATGAGACTTCACGACCAAAAAGTCACATTCAATGTTTTCAATTCCTTAAAGTACCCTAATGATATGGAAGACTGTTCAAGCCTAAGTACCATTGAGTCGTTGTGTCATGAGGAAGAAGTCAACCAGACCTATAGGATAGAAGAGGAGGATGAGGAATAAATTGAGGAATATGATGATGATGAAAGTCCATTAGAAAAGGAGACTGTCCCTTTGGTTGCTGCAGCATTTGAGCTGCTGGAAAATAGTGAGCAAAAACCAACCATTCCGTCCATAATCTCACCACCCGACCTGGAGTTGAAGAAACTCCCATCTCACCTGAAATATGCCTTTCTAGGAAAAGAAGACAAATTACCTGTTATCATATCAGCTACCCTAGAATTGCATCAGGAAAAGAAGTTGGTGGACATGTTGAGATTACACACCAAAGCCATAGGTTGGACCATTGCTGACCTTAGGGGGATTAGTCCCTCTATTTGTCAACATAAGATCATCCTAGAAGAGAAGAACTTCAAATCCATAGAACCTCAAAGAAGACTGAACCCTGTCATGAAAGAAGTAGTGAAAAAGGAAATTTTAAAATGGTTAGACGCAGGAATTATTTTCCCAATAGCCAGTAGTTCTTGGGTTAGTCCAGTCCAATGTGTGCCTAAGAAGGGTGGGATCACTGTCATTTCTAATGACAAGAATGAACTCATCCCAACTAGAATAGTCTCCGGATGGAGAATTTGCATGGACTACCGTAGACTAAACAATGCTACTCAAAAAGATCATTTTCCTTTACCTTTTGTTGATCAAATGTTGGACAGGTTGGCTGGAAAAGAGTTTTACTGCTTCTTGGATGGATACTCAGGTTACAACCAGATAGCCATAGCACCGGAAGACCAAGAGAAGACTACTTTCACTTGTCCTTTTGGCACTTTTGCTTTCAGGAGAATGCCCTTTGGACTTTGCAATGCACCTGCTACTTTCCAAAGATGCATGATGTCCATATTCTCTGACATGCTTGAAAAATCCATTGAAATATTTATGGATGATTTTTCTGTTTATGGTTCATCTTTTGATCATTGTTTGGAAAATCTAAAACAAAGTCTTGAAAGGTGTGAAGAAACTGACTTGGTTCTTAACTGGGAAAAATGTCATTTCATGGTTACAGAAGGAATTGTCCTTGGTCATTTAATTTCAAAAAGAGGAGTTGAGGTAGATAAAGCTAAACTTGAAGTTATTGAAAAACTACCTGAACCAACCACTGTTAAAGGAATCAGAAGCTTTCTCGGTCATGCTGGTTTTTATAGACGTTTCATAAAAGATTTTTCAAAGATTTCAAAACCTTTATGTCTATTATTACAGCAAGACCAAAAATTTGATTTTGATAAGGATTGCAGAAATGCATTCATTACTTTAAAGAAAGCTTTGGTGACTGCTCCAGTGGTTGTTGCTCCTGAATGGGACAAACCTTTTGAAATCATGTGTGATGCGAGTGATTGGGCTGTTGGTGCATTTTTAGGTCAGAGAAAAGAAAAGATTTTTCATACCATCCACTATGCAAGCAAAACCCTAAATGAAGCTCAAATCAATTACACAACAACTGAAAAAGAGTTATTAGCAGTGGTTTTTGCATTTGAAAAATTTAGATCATATTTGATGGGAGCTAAAGTCATTGTTCACACTGACCATGCTGCCATCAAATATCTCATTTCAAAGAAAGATGCAAAACCAAGGCTAATAAGATGGGTTTTGTTATTGCAAGAGTTTAACTTAGAAATTGTTGATAGGAAAGGGGTGGAGAACCAAGTGGCTGATCACTTGTCTAGGTTGGAAAAGTTAGTTGAAAGTAGGGAAGGTGGAGACATCATAGAAACCTTCCCTGATGAAAAGATTCTTATGGTGCAAACTCAACTGCCATGGTTTGCTGACATAGCTAATTATTTGGCTTGTGGCATCAAACCTTCTGATTATACTCACCATATGCTGAAGAAATTTCTCCATGATTGTAAATTCTATATATGGGATGATCCTTTTTTGTTTAAACTTGGTGCAGATCAAATACTGAGAAGATGCATCCCTGAAACAGAAGTGGTAGCAATTTTGCAGCATTGCCACCAATCAGCTTATGGAGGACATTTTGGAGGCCAAAGAACAGCAGCTAAAGTTCTTCAATCAGGTTTTTATTGGCCAACTCTCTTCAAAGATGCCCATAACTTTGCACAAAGGTGTAATGAATGCCAAAGAAGTGGTTCCATTTCTCAAAAAAATGAAATGCCTTTGAATGGGATCTTGGAAGTTGAATTATTTGATGTGTGGGGAATTGATTTTATGGGTCCATTTCCACCATCAAACAATTGCCAATACATTCTTGTTGCTGTTGATTATGTGTCAAAATGGGTAGAAGCAATGGCATGTGTTTCAAGTGATGCAAAAACTGTTGTTAAGTTTTTACAAAAACAAATTTTTACAAGGTTTGGTACCCCCCGTGCACTAATCAGTGATGAGGGTACCCATTTTATAAACAATTTGTTGAGTAAAGTTCTTGAAAAGTATAATGTGAAACACAGGGTTGCCACTGCTTATCACCCTCAAACAAATGGTTTAGCTGAACTCTCAAACAGAGAAATTAAAGGGATTCTAGAAAAAGTTGTCAAGCCAAATAGAAAAGACTGGGCTTTCAAATTAGATGATGCTTTATGGGCATACAGGACTGCTTTCAAAACACCTTTAGGTATGTCTCCATACAAGTTAGTCTTTGGAAAAGCTTGTCACCTCCCTTTAGAGTTAGAACACAAAGCATACTGGGCTATAAAAGAATTGAACATGAACTTAGATGAGGCTGGTAACAAAAGAAAGCTACAACTCTGTGAACTAGAAGAACATAGGAACGTGTCCTATGAGAATGCCAAGCTCTATAAAGAGAAAACCAAAAAATGGCATGATAATAGAATTAAACACCGAGAGTTGAAAGCCGGTCAAAAATGTCTTTTGTTCAATTCCAGGCTGAAATTGTTTCCTGGTAAACTAAAGTCTAGATGGTCAGGCCCATTTGTAATCCACAAAGTTTATCCATATGGGGCCGTAGACTTAGTTAACCCGGAAGACAACACTGTGTTCAAAGTAAATGGTCAGAGAGTAAAGCTATACCATGATGCTGCAGCATCTCCCCAGAATTATCCTGTGGAGGTGATCTCCTTGTGTTAAAAAGATCAGACAAAAGATGGGAACTATCTTAAAGTTCCAGAACCTTTGTACATATTATTTTAATGTCTTAGGATAAGATTTTGTATTACTTGCATTTGATGAGTTTGTTAGTGTGCAGATAAAGTGAAAGAAAGAGGTCCACCAAGAAAAGGTCAAAAAAAAGTAATTTTTGGGAAGAGTTTGGAATAGCAATTATCATATGGGAATTACCAAGGGTATTATGGGAAATCCAGTTCAAATGTTAAAAAGAAGGCGTCATAAGCTATTTTTTTTATAGCTTGTGCTCATAGTACATACTGATGTCTCCATCTTGTACAACCTTAACTTTTACCCATTGTGTAAAGAGCCTTTTCCCTAAATTACAGCTGTAAAACACCACAACCCACTCCTCATATCAGATAAGTACCACATCTATCTCACCATCCTTTCAACTTCCATCATTTCCCTCTCTCTCTCTAAACCGTATCTCACTCTCTCCTCTCTGTTTCTGCCATCAAAAACCATCACCAAGAACAACAAAAAACCCCTGGAAACTCTTCTTCTCGATCGATCTCAATGGCTCGAGTCAAAAGAGCTGCACCGAAAAACCCTAATGTGGACGAGAATAGCCCTGTTCGGAGGAGCGGACGCAAGCAAGCAGTGGATCGGCCTCCGGCCACAACCACTCAACCACCAGAAACCGTGATGCTCGAGGATCAATCCACCACTCCGATGAAGCTAACTGAAATGCTAAGAAAGAGAAGGCATGCACTCGTGAGTGGAACCTCTAAGGCCACAACCAACATTGATAAACCTGCTGAAATCACAACCACCACCACCGTCGAGCCTGCTGGAGTCAAAAGCACCACCACAGAACCACCTTCACAAGCATTCGATTCGGTACTTCCTTCTACTCCTAAAGAGGTACTCTCTAAATCACCTAATCTTGAAACCAACCCTATCATTACATCGGAAGGTGATTCTAACAGACCCATTGTGTCCACCATAGTAGAGACCCAAAACTTTTCAAAAAAGGGACCAATGAACTCATTTTCCGATGAAAACCCTGAAAGTATCACCACCACCCCTAATGTTGAGGTTGAGAAATCAACCACAGTGGAAGAGGTGATTCAAAAAGAAACAACGGGGGAGGGGGTTACTGAAACAGAAAAGACAGGGGAAGGGGTAGATGAGAATGAGGCTAACCAGAACAGAATAACCAATGTGGAAACTGTGACCATAGATGTAGGGGTAGAAATAACTCAACCCGAGGGTGGAATAGTTGAGAATAGAGAACGAAGGGGAGAGAAATTGCCCGACCTAAATGAGAGTTTGTTCTGTTCGGATGATGACTTGTTGATTGCAACCCTTAGACCTAAGAAGAGAAAAGCCTTAGGAAAAATCCATGCCACTAAGACCACAGCACAACCTAGAAAAAAGACTAGGAGAAACATGGAAGAAGGTGAGCCATCTAGAACTAAAGCAGGGGAAACCAACTGCCATGCTGCAGCATCTATGCAGCATGAGCAGTCTGTTAAGAAGAAGGGTAAAGGGAAGGCATATGAGAGAGATGGATTTATACCAAGACCACAGAAACCACACCACGGTTTCAGTTCCAAAGCCGCATTTAGGGTATGGTCTAAGTTCCAAACCAAAGTAGGCTTACCCGATAAGGGTTTTGATGAACAAAGCCTTCGAGAATATCAGTTTATTAGCCAAGTCATAGATTCCCAAGGACTTGAGAAACTTTGCCAAGTCTACACCCATTACAACCTCAGCCTTATTCGGGAGTTTTACTGTGAACTCTATGCGAACTCGTCTCCTAAACTCCATGTTAGGGGTGTCCCAATCAACATGACATCCAAACGAATCAACCGATACCTAAACCTGTCACCTCCAAAGAAGACTGAATATTCCAGGTTGTTGCAACATGCTACTCATGATGATTTGGCTGAAGTTGTGGCTATCTTAGGAAAGCCAAGATCTGATTGGGAGTCCCATGCCAGTTTGATGCTAAGAACCTTTCAAGCACGAAACTTAACTGCTAATTCAAATGTTTGGATTAATCTGGTACGACATGCTATCTTTCCTACTACTCACGACAGCTCCATTTCGGTAGAAAGGATGCTGTTGTTGTATTGTTTATTGACAGGAAAGACGATAAATTTGGGACGAATCATCTTGGAAAGTATGCGGGAGTGCGCAACCAGGTTGCGGGGAAAATTCTACTTCCCTGGTATGCTCACTCAATTGTTGATAGAGGATGGTGTGCCGCAATATACGGACGACTTGATCGTCAAAGAGCAGCGGGAAAAATGGGTAATCAATATGAGGACGGTGGTTCGCTTGACAAACAGGAAAGAAAAAGGGATGGAGTCAGCTGACATGATGAGCGTGATTCAAGATCTGCTAAATCAAAATGGGGCTGTGATGGAAGCAATGAACAAACAGAAAGAAGAGTTCATGGCAAAGTATGAGGATTTGAGGAAAGAATTGGTAGCGGCTGTGGAAGCAAAGAAGAAGAAAGCTGAGGAGGGGTATGTTGTGGAGAAAGAGGTGATGCGTTTGCAACATAGGTTGGAAGAGAAGAAAGCCAAAATAACCAAACTGAAAACGGAAAAAGCCGAGCTAGTGGAGGCAAATGCGAGGTTGAGAGCAGAAGCTGCTGCCCAGATAGGTGCTGCAGCATCCAGGGGAGAAGGACCCCACAAAACCACTGCTTTTGGGATCGGACAGCCTACTCACGTCTGAGTAGGGCAGGTTAAATCACACCCTTACGCTCCATGTTCTGTTAAGTTTTAGTTAATTGAGTCTGGGATATGTTTTTACACTTTTTAGGTTTATTTTGCATGCGTTAAATACATGATTAGTACGTGGATAATTGTTCGCATAACCCGAATAATTCTGAAAAGTCCAAGTTTCATGTCTAGGGGTGATTGATGCTAGAACTAGAATCACACTTGCTTGGGACACAATTTGGTCCACATTGATCACAAGTCACAAAAAGGATCTATGCTTTTATTCCTTGTTCACATTTTTAGCCACCTTATTCTTTTGCTATACACTTCTTTTTCCCTTACAATGAGGACATTGCAAATTCTTTAGTTTGGGGTGGGGGTGCCTAAAAATGGCAAAAGAAATTAGAAAGAGCAAAGCTCATCAAAAATCAAAATCATAGATTGCCATGTGGTTTAAAACACCGAAAATACCCCATAGGGGTAGGTGTATGCATTCAACAAAGAAAAGAGCCAAAAAGTGCCAAATTTGAAAATTCTCAATGTTGATACATGGGGTGTGAAAAGGCTAAGGTGAGAAAAGATGCGCCAAAAGAGAGAAACCCAATTCACCAAAAGGCTTTAGTAATTTGTGATGATGAATGTGTGACCATGACGAAAAGAAGGTGATCCTAGCATATGGTTGAAAATTGCACTTAGATTTTGTTTTCTTTGGTTACTTTGGATTTATGAAAGGTTATGCTTTGCACAATTGACATTACCAATTTCATGACTTGCACTTAATGCTCATATCTTGCAAAAGTCTACAAATTTGAGTCTTTTCTTTTGTCTTTTTATTGCTTGGGGACAAGCAAAGTTCTTAGTTTGGGGTGGTGATAAGTGCTCAATTTTTAGTATTTACGCACTTCCTTTTTAGTCTTTTTATAGAATTTTGCGCTTTAAAATCCCAACTTGAGTCATCTTTTTACTTCTTTTCTCTTTTAATAGATTGGAGCTAAGGTTTGTGGTTTACTTGCACTATTTAGGGTGAATGGCTAACGTTTGGTACAAATTGCAAATCATTGGTTATCACAGGCAAGTGCTGCAGCATGGCTGGAGCATGAATCTGACGGTTTTTGAAGAAGGTGAATTGGAAGATGGCTAAAATGGAGTGGAAATGGCTATTCTTTGGACCGATGGTTTTTCTTTTGGTTTAATGGTCCTTGCCTTATCTGCAGCTGGCCAAACCCTCTAGTTAGAATTCAAGTCTTTTGTGTACTTTTTAGTTAACTTATGACTAGCTTAGTTAATGTAACCTAATGGAACTAGTTAGTTGTTACACTTTTGGCCCCTCTATTGGCATTATAAATAGAGGGCTTGGGGTCTTGTAAAAGACATCTTGATATCTTGAAAACAACCTCTGGAACTGATTAAAATCAGTCCACATTCTCTCCTTTATTCTCCAGAAATATTCTTCTTGTTCTTATTGTTCTTAGTGTTCTTCATGTTCTTCAAGTTTTCTTCAAATCTTGTTCTACCCAGATGAATGCTTGCAGCAACCGTCGAACACCCAGCTGACTGTTTTAGATCGCTTTCTTTACATCCATTGTTCGTCTTTAATATTGTCATTTACTTTACGTCTTTAATTTTCTGCACTTCATTTCAGTACCCTACATTATTGTATTTATTTTCCGCTTTATATTCTTGTCATTTTACTTACTTGTAATTTATTTTCTTGTCATATTAGTTATAGCCATTTACATTTCCAAGTTATTTACATTCTAGCATCATGTTTACATTCCAAGTCTTTTACATTTGCTTTCTTGTATTTAGTGTCATGAGTAGCTAAGCATAAAAGCTTGGGTGTGAGGCAAAGGGTGATATGTTAACCAAAGGAAAGTAGGCGTTTTTGTGGCAAAAATGATGTTTTATTATTCCAACCCAAGTTCTATCAAGATAATACAATCCCTTGACAAATTGATCACTTTGATAGTGTTAAAGTGTCATGGACCTAGAGATAGGCCATTGAATAGCACGTCAATTTGGATGACATAAGGGGTAATGTCGAGAGAGTTACTTGCAATGAGAGTTGTTACTTTTGTTTTCTAAAATGATTCATTCTTGATAAGTTATCTTTTTCTCAAAGGGATTAAAATGGAGTAGACTTAGAGATAAGATACTTAGGAATACACAAACTTGGGAGGTACGGGGGTTATATCGAGAGAGTAACTTTTAACAAAGAGAATTTGTTTCGCCGTATACTTTGAGAACTCCATTCCATCATACCTTTACCTTTGGTTCTGCTCAGAGATGAGATTGCTGACTGCTACTGGAATCATGGGATGGTGAGAATCCGAGAGGAACGTGTCTCAAAGTAGATAATAAAACTAGTTTTTGTCACTGTTATGCTGCAGCATCCCTGCAGCATTAGTCTACTGGAATTTAGTTTAACGTATCATCCCGAGTCTTACACCCTTGCTTCTCTTTTATTACTGTTAATTAGCATCTGTGATAATCATCACTCAACCAACCAAAGATATTTTCTTTCAAATCGTCATCTGAAATCATTTCTTTCATCATACTTTAATAGCAATTTTAACTCCAATCTCTGTGGGACGATATTCGGTATTTTACCACTTTATTACTTGAGAGGCGACATAGTTCTAAATAAGTATACTTGCTTATTGGTTCTATCAAGTGTATTCAAAGCATTCTCCCATCAACTAGGTTAATGGTTCAGGTAGACCACACCACTCCAATTCTATTTTATCTTCTTTTTTTATATAAAAAAGTTATATATATATATATATATATATATATCTTTATTTAATGGAGAAGGTGTCTGAGTTGATGTTTTTGTGTGGCAGGGATCATCAAAGCAGTACACAAGTATCTCCCATTGGTATATCACACAGATTTGACTGATTTGACTGACTCAATTTCAACATGAAATCTATCGCAGGTATCCAATTATAAATCACTTATTATTTATTTATCATCATCAGTTTTTATATGATAGAAAATCTTTGATTTTGATGTTGATTCTCCTATGAAATAAGTAGTATTGCTAGGTTTCAGCAAGAAAATAAACCTCATGTTTGGATGAGTATGAAAAACTCCAAGGTTAGTTTCTGAGCTTTTTCATGCTTTTTTCGGGTTTATGTTGATCAAAATATACAAGATAATTTGGATTTTCATAGCTCGTAATTACTTTTCATGTAGAAGGAATAATCTGTATTTTCGTAGGCTTCAAGGATTTTTTTGACTGATTTGTCCAACATGATCCAATTTTGACTCTTCTACCAATTATTTTGCCTCTTTTTTTAGCCCGCCTAATTTGATTTTCTTTCCTGGTTCATAAAATTCCTTTCTTACAATAGGGAAGTGGAGATGGCTTGGGTTCAGATGTTTAAAATGCTCTTGCGAGGTACTTTGTTTGATCATGATAAGGTTCTCTATTCTCTTTACTGAAGTACTATTTTCGATTTTGACCGATTTTGATGTTGGTTTCAGTTGATGTTTGTCGATGGTAATAACATTTTGGTTTCATGAATCTTCAGTAGTTGTTTTTCTTTATTTGATGTTGAAAACAATACATTTTTGCTTTTGCTTGATGTTGGTTCAGGTTCAACATCAAGTGTTGACGTTGAGTGTCTCCTTAGTCGAATTTGATTATGTTCTATTTAAATCCTTATTCTTGGTGCTGCATGTTTATTTTTCTATTTAAACACCAGTGGTGCCCTCTTTGTGTGTCTTAAAGTGTGGTTTTTTATTTTACATAATTGATTTGTTTGATCTATCACTTGTTATTTTGGAAGTTGAATGTTTGTTTGAAAATGAAGATATATTTTCCGTGAACTAAACTAATGTTTCAAAATTGTCATTCACCCGCGCTGCATCGCGCGGGTAGACAGCTAGTATATATATATATATATATATATAGAGAGAGAGAGAGAGAGAGAGAGAGGAAGATTCAAACGAGAACGGTAACTATTTAATAAAACACGAGAACGACCGCCCATGTAAAAAATCATATGTGATTTTACACTAACAGCAAAAAAAACTGGCCGCGTGCGACTTTGGCCGCGACTTAAAAGTCACGGGGCAAGTCACATGAATCATGTATGATTTTGTACGTGAATCATGTATGATTTTGTACATGGGCGGCCATTCTCGTGTTTTCTTAAATAGTTAGCGTTCTCGTTTAAACCCACCCCCCCCTCTCTCTCTCTCTATATATATATATATAGCCATAAGTTCGAATGAGAATTTCTAAATATATGAGAAGTAATCCTAGCCCTTCATACGGTTAAAACCGGATTTGTTTGGTCAAGAATTGCGGCTTTGACTGGTCAAGAATCGCGGCTATTACAAAAATAGAGGGGCAATTTCGTAACTTTTACAAATAGGTGGCAAACGGGTTCATATGTAAACTTGTGTGATTCACATATGAACTATATGTTCATATGTGAGCCCCTGTAATTCACATATGAACTCTATTTTAACTGATTCACATATGAACCATTGTGATTCACATATGAACTAATTAACTGATTCACATATGAACTCGTAGATTCATATGTGAATCAGTTAAATAGTTCACATGTGAGCTAATCAACGGGCTCACATATGAACATATAGTTCATATGTAAATAACATGAGTTCACATATAAACTTGTTTGCCATCTATTTGTAAAAGTTACGAACCTATATATAGAGGAGAAATCAAATGCAAACCACTTTAATTTTGCAAACCGTACAAACCGTCGATTTCATTGGTTAAGTTAACGAAACTGGTTCATGAAGTTGTTTAATTTGATGAAATTGTTTCATATAATTCTTTTCTTGATAAAATTGTTTCATATATTTGTGTTTTTATGTAGTTTCATGTATTTTTCTCATTCTGATGAAATTGTTTCATGTATTTTCTAAGTCTGATGAAAATTTTCATTTTTACATAAAAAGCACACGTATATGAAACAATTTCATCAAGAAAAGAATGATACGAAACAATTTCATCAAATTAAACAATTTCATGAAACAATTTCATTAACTTATCCAATGAAATCGATGGTTTGTACGGTTTGCAAAATTAGAGTGGTTTGCAAATGAAACTACCCCTCTCTCTCTCTATATATATATATATAGGACGATAATCAAATTAGAACCACAAATATGTTACAACCCCGTGATAACTAATATATAAATATTTGTTTATATGAATTTTTTTCATCAAAACCTATGATTTAAGATATTGTTACACATATGTTCGTGTTCACCTTGTGAAAATATTACATGTGAAAAACGAATTTTGTTTCATCTAGTGAAATGAAAAATACTTGTAAAAAATATTCACATGGTGAAACAAATCCATGTGAAACTATCATATTATGAAACATATATATGTGAAGCAAAATATAATAAATCCTAGCATTTGATGAAAAAATATCATGTAATCTTTTCACATGGATTTGTTTCACGTTAACCTCAACTTCTCACTGGAACCAAAGCATATATATATATATATATATATATATATACCAAATTCTTTATATTTGACATTAAGTATTATTTGTTTTAAATTGAAAGATTTTTTTAAAACAATATTTTCACCAACAACCTTTCCACAATTTGATGGCATTGTGAGACTATTTGTTGGCATGCTTTTATGTGAAATTGACAACTCCATATATGGATATCCAATATGATGTCATCTTGTTGTGTGTTCAAACCTAAATCAAATATATCCTTGACCATTAAGTTTTCTCAATCTTTTCCTTTTCAACTTTTCTATAAAAATCTATCATAAAAAACAAAAACCAATTTCCAATTATGTATATATATATACTCTATATATATATATATGAAGTGAGAGAGAGATACACAAACACATAATCAAATACAAACATAATAAATAATAAAAATTTATAAACCAATTTAATTTAATGTGTTGTTATGCATATGAAACAAAACATATGCAGATGAAGAGCTTATACGGTGTTGTTTCATATGTGAAACGTTCAAAACTATTTTGTCTATAGAAAAAATACAGTTCTAAATTTTCACATATAAAACAACATTATATAAATACCACATATTCACATGTGTTGTTTCACATGAAAATTGGTTTGTTGAAAAAAAAATTTGTTTGAGGCTTCCTTATTATGTATTTCACCTGTCTATAGTTATCTTATTTACCATAACCACAAAAGTTGTAAAGTTTGTCAATATAGTTGCATCATTTTCTTAATTGACCCTTTTCTAGCAAAGTTATAATTTGACGAGTTTCGTTAACGTTTTTGATGTTCAGATTATTTGAACTAAAATAAAATTTTGTATTTAGATTATCTTATGATGGAGTCTAGTGCAATTCTTTCCTCTAACAACTACATATAAAAGTCGAAATCCAACTATTTAAATACCATTGATGATTTTGAACATCCAACAAACTTCATTTCGTTTATAATACTGATTATAGATAATCAAAAACTTTTAAGATGTTAAATTGTCATTCTTTGTTGGTTCTCGAGAGTTAGCTTTGATCATAGAAAAGCATCCCTTCTTGTTTCTTGAATCTACGTGTTTAAACACATTTGGAAACTGAATGACACCTAAACATAAGTTTTTCAGATACATCGTGACGTTTGATATCATTAAATCATGATCCCTCCGACCCTTCCAAAAGCATGTCCATTCCATCCGCAATTTAGGGGAACACGGAAATCATACATGACTGCCGATGTCATGTGACAGAAGTTCGATTGGTCTCTCAGCCCCTCCATTATTTAGAGAAATACATAAATCAACCATGATCATATTATGCCAACTTGTATCTCATGCATCAATAGTTGTATTTTTTGGTTCTTGAGAACAACATAAACTACTTTTATGTCAAACAAATAGTGATAATAGTAATACTAACAAACTAAATGACAAGACCACTTTGAGTTTGATGTTTCAACCCCTTTTTTGTGTGATTAGCATTTATTCCTTTCAATCTCACCTCTTGTTGGGTTACCTTTAATCTTATTTGTAGATTTCTATCTCCTATATCTTCACCCAAACTTTTGACCTCTTTTTGCCCTTTTCAAAAAGGTGGTCTAAAACGTGCTAACAACCATGATTTAGATTGTTTCAAGTGAATTTTGGTTCCTAAGTAACAATGTTATTAACGGTGCACTTGGGTTTCGCTTGACTGGTTTAAAGACATTTAAATAATCTAACCTAACCAGCGTTATTTGAAAATCTTAATACATTAATAAAAATTAAAGCATAACTTGATTGAGTTTATTATATTTAAAAAATAAATAATAAATTTTCATTAAGTTTGGTGATTTCAGATAGTGGGAGAGACTTCCACCATCCCAATTGTAGCCTTGAATGGAGTTCTTTACAGTTTGATTTTCAAATTTCAAATTGTAACCTAATATCCATGATTTAAAATTTTTACAACTCGATTATGATTTAGGTTGTTTTGGGCTAGTCAGGTTGGTTGAGTTTTTGTACACCCCTAAATACTTTGACAACAGTTATATATTATGCATCAAACACTACTAAACAAAAGTCGATTTCCGGCGGACATTTTCGGCGGATTTTCTGCCTGATATTTTCCGGCGTCTTTTCGGCGGATTTCCGGCGGAATTTAAAAAAGTCAAATTCCGTTGACTTTCGCCGAAAATCACAAAAAAATAAAATTTTCGAATTTTTTTTAAACGATCGACTTATTTTTCGGCGGATATTCGGCGGAATACAATTAATTATTTTTAAAATTAATATCCGTCGGAAATACGTCGGAATTCCGCCGAAAAACCTCTAATTAATTAAAGAAATAATTTTTTTTAGCCATCCGCCGGAATCCGTAACCTTTAAAAATAAAAAATAAATAAATGAATTTACGATCCGCCGGAACTTAATTTTAAAAAATAAAAAATAATTTTTTTAATTATCCGCCGAAAAGCCGCCGGAATCCGTAACCTTTAAAAATAAAAAATAAATAAATGAATTTACGATCCGCCGGAAATCCGCCGGAACTTAATTTTAAAAAATTAAAAATAATTTTTTTAATTATCCGCCGAAAATCCGCCGGAATCCGTAACCTTTAAAAATAAAAAATAAATAAATGAATTTACGATCCGCCGGAAATCCGCCGGAACGTAATTTTTAAAAATAAAAAATAATTTTTTTTAGCCATCCGCCGAAAATCCGCCGGAATCCGTAACCTTTAAAAATAAAAAATAAATAAATGAATTTACGATCCGCCGGAAATCCGTCGGAACGTAATTTTTAAAAATAAAAAATAATTTTTTTTAGCCATCCGCCGGAATCCGTAACCTTTAAAAATAAAAAATAAATAAATGAATTTAGCTTTATTGTAACCGTATTAGGTTGCAAATGGATTTGACAGGGGCTTATTGGATCCAAATGACCGTTAATGGATCTTGTTGGGATTTCAGTAATCTACTAGGTGTTTAGTCAACTCAATTGAACTTTAACGGACTTATGGAATGGTTTAGGCTTTAATGGACCGTATTGGGTCTTTATGAATCGTATTGTGCTTTAATGGACCGTATTGGTCTTTAATTGATCATTTTGAGCTTTAATGGACCCTTGTGGGCTTAATGTACCGTTATTGGCTTTAATGGGATGTATTGGCCTTTAATGAATCGTAATAGGTTTTAATGAATCGTAATAGGTTTTAACGAACTGTAATAGGTTTTAATGGACCATATCGAGCTTTATGGATTCTAGTTTGCCTTAATGGACCGTATCGGGCCTTTATAGATCCTAGTTTGCCTTAATGTACCATATTGGTCTTTAATTGATCATCTGGGCTTCAATGTACCATTGTAGACTTAATAGATTGTTATGGGCTTTAATGGACCATTTTGGGCTTATAGAACGATTTGGGCTTTAACGGATCGTATTGGGTCTATATGGATCCTAATTTGCTTTAATGGACCATATTGACCTTTAATTGATCATTTTGGGCTTCAATGGACCCTTGTGGGCTTAATGTACCGTTATGGGGTTTAATGGAATGTATTGAGCTTTAATGAACCGTATTGGGCTTTAATGAACCGTATTGGGCCTTTATAGATCCTAGTTTGCTTTAATGGACCGTATCGGGGCTTTATGAATCGTATTGTGCTTTAATAGTCCGTATTGGGCCTTTATGAATCGTATTGTGCTTTAATGGACCGTATGGGACTTTAATGGACCGTATTGGCCTTTAATTGATCATTTGGGCTTCAATGGACCATTATGGGATTAATAGACCGAAGAAGAGGCTACCTCGTTTCATGAAAATTGTGATCCCAAAACAAGTAATCAATCAGCTAATAAACTCAGATAGCCATCCATATATTCAATATGCAATCACCAAGTACACAAGATGAATTGTAGAGAGGAAAGTGCACTGTGTGTACTAGTGTGTGTGTAATGGATGACCTCTATTGTGTGCTCTCACACCTAGCTACACCTCACAACCCTTACAAATAGGGTATTTATACCTTTGACCAATACTAGCTAAATACATTGACTTTGACTAATATTTACTAATTACAATAATCTAAATCTTGAATACATTTGTGTACTAACAAAAACTAACATCTTACAATATTGCTTACATATTTAAATATCGAAGAAAATATAAACCAAACCAAACCAGACATGAATGTTTTCACTGAGAGTACAAGTCACATAAGTATGCCACATAAGTACAAGTCAAATTCCGTTGACTTTCGCCGAAAATCCGCCGAAAATCACAAAAAAATAAAATTTTCGAATTTTTTTTTAAACGATCGACTTATTTTTCGGCGGATATTCGGCGGAATACAATTAATTATTTTTAAAATTAATATCCGTCGGAAATACGTCGGAATTCCGCCGAAAAACCTCTAATTAATTAAGGAAATAATTTTTTTTAGCCATCCGCCGAAAATCCGCCGGAATCCGTAACCTTTAAAAATAAAAAATAAATAAATGAATTTACGATCCGCCGGAACTTAATTTTAAAAAATAAAAAATAATTTTTTTTAGCCATCCGCCGGAATCCGTAACCTTTAAAAATAAAAAATAAATAAATGAATTTACGATCCGCCGGAAATCCGCCGGAACTTAATTTTAAAAAATAAAAAATAATTTTTTTAATTATCCGCCGAAAAGCCGCCGGAATCCGTAACCTTTAACAATAAAAAATAAATAAATGAATTTACGATCCGCCGGAACTTAATTTTAAAAAATAAAAAATAATTTTTTTAATTATCCGCCGAAAATCCGCCGGAATCCGTAACCTTTAAAAATAAAAAATAAATAAATGAATTTACGATCCGCCGGAAATCCGCCGGAACGTAATTTTTAAAAATAAAAAATAATTTTTTTTAGCCATCCGCCGAAAATCCGCCGGAATCCGTAACCTTTAAAAATAAAAAATAAATAAATGAATTTAGCTTTATTGTAACCGTGTTAGGTTGCAAATGGATTTGACAGGGGCTTATTGGATCCAAATGACCGTTAATGGATCTTGTTGGGATTTCAGTAATCTACTAGATGTTTAGTCAACTCAATTGAACTTTAACGGACTTATGGAATGGTTTAGGCTTTAATGGACCGTATTGGGTCTTTATGAATCGTATTGTGCTTTAATGGACCGTATTGGTCTTTAATTGATCATTTTGAGCTTTAATGGACCCTTGTGGGCTTAATGTACCGTTATTGGCTTTAATGGGATGTATTGGCCTTTAATGAATCGTAATAGGTTTTAATGAATCGTAATAGGTTTTAACGAACTGTAATAGGTTTTAATGGACCATATCGAGCTTTATGGATTCTAGTTTGCCTTAATGGACCGTATCGGGCCTTTATAGATCCTAGTTTGCCTTAATGTACCATATTGGTCTTTAATTGATCATCTGGGCTTCAATGTACCATTGTAGACTTAATAGATTGTTATGGGCTTTAATGGACCATTTTGGGCTTATAGAACGATTTGGGCTTTAACGGATCGTATTGGGTCTATATGGATCCTAATTTGCTTTAATGGACCATATTGACCTTTAATTGATCATTTTGGGCTTCAATGGACCCTTGTGGGCTTAATGTACCGTTATGGGGTTTAATGGAATGTATTGAGCTTTAATGAACCGTATTGGGCTTTAATGAACCGTATTGGGCCTTTATAGATCCTAGTTTGCTTTAATGGACCGTATCGGGGCTTTATGAATCGTATTGTGCTTTAATAGTCCGTATTGGGCCTTTATGAATCGTATTGTGCTTTAATGGACCGTATGGGACTTTAATGGACCGTATTGGCCTTTAATTGATCATTTGGGCTTCAATGGACCATTATGGGATTAATAGACCGAAGAAGAGGCTACCTCGTTTCATGAAAATTGTGATCCCAGAACAAGTAATCAATCAGCTAATAAACTCAGATAGCCATCCATATATTCAATATGCAATCACCAAGTACACAAGATGAATTGTAGAGAGGAAAGTGCACTGTGTGTACTAGTGTGTGTGTAATGGATGACCTCTATTGTGTGCTCTCACACCTAGCTACACCTCACAACCCTTACAAATAGGGTATTTATACCTTTGACCAATACTAGCTAAATACATTGACTTTGACTAATATTTACTAATTACAATAATCTAAATCTTGAATACATTTGTGTACTAACAAAAACTAACATCTTACAATATTGCTTACATATTTAAATATCGAAGAAAATATAAACCAAACCAAACCAGACATGAATGTTTTCACTGAGAGTACAAGTCACATAAGTATGCCACATAAGTACAAGTCAAATTCCGTTGACTTTCGCCGAAAATCCGCCGAAAATCACAAAAAAATAAAATTTTCGAATTTTTTTTTAAACGATCGACTTATTTTTCGGCGGATATTCGGCGGAATACAATTAATTATTTTTAAAATTAATATCCGTCGGAAATACGTCGGAATTCCGCCGAAAAACCTCTAATTAATTAAGGAAATAATTTTTTTTAGCCATCCGCCGAAAATCCGCCGGAATCCGTAACCTTTAAAAATAAAAAATAAATAAATGAATTTACGATCCGCCGGAAATCCGCCGGAACTTAATTTTAAAAAATAAAAAATAATTTTTTTTAGCCATCCGCCGAAAATCCGCCGGAATCCGTAACCTTTAAAAATAAAAAATAAATAAATGAATTTACGATCCGCCGGAAATCCGCCGGAACTTAATTTTAAAAAATAAAAAATAATTTTTTTAATTATCCGCCGAAAAGCCGCCGGAATCCGTAACCTTTAACAATAAAAAATAAATAAATGAATTTACGATCCGCCGGAACTTAATTTTAAAAAATAAAAAATAATTTTTTTAATTATCCGCCGAAAATCCGCCGGAATCCGTAACCTTTAAAAATAAAAAATAAATAAATGAATTTACGATCCGCCGGAAATCCGCCGGAACGTAATTTTTAAAAATAAAAAATAATTTTTTTTAGCCATCCGCCGAAAATCCGCCGGAATCCGTAACCTTTAAAAATAAAAAATAAATAAATGAATTTAGCTTTATTGTAACCGTGTTAGGTTGCAAATGGATTTGACAGGGGCTTATTGGATCCAAATGACCGTTAATGGATCTTGTTGGGATTTCAGTAATCTACTAGATGTTTAGTCAACTCAATTGAACTTTAACGGACTTATGGAATGGTTTAGGCTTTAATGGACCGTATTGGGTCTTTATGAATCGTATTGTGCTTTAATGGACCGTATTGGTCTTTAATTGATCATTTTGAGCTTTAATGGACCCTTGTGGGCTTAATGTACCGTTATTGGCTTTAATGGGATGTATTGGCCTTTAATGAATCGTAATAGGTTTTAATGAATCGTAATAGGTTTTAATGAATCGTAATAGGTTTTAACGAACTGTAATAGGTTTTAATGGACCATATCGAGCTTTATGGATTCTAGTTTGCCTTAATGGACCGTATCGGGCCTTTATAGATCCTAGTTTGCCTTAATGTACCATATTGGTCTTTAATTGATCATCTGGGCTTCAATGTACCATTGTAGACTTAATAGATTGTTATGGGCTTTAATGGACCATTTTGGGCTTATAGAACGATTTGGGCTTTAACGGATCGTATTGGGTCTATATGGATCCTAATTTGCTTTAATGGACCATATTGACCTTTAATTGATCATTTTGGGCTTCAATGGACCCTTGTGGGCTTAATGTACCGTTATGGGGTTTAATGGAATGTATTGAGCTTTAATGAACCGTATTGGGCTTTAATGAACCGTATTGGGCCTTTATAGATCCTAGTTTGCTTTAATGGACCGTATCGGGGCTTTATGAATCGTATTGTGCTTTAATAGTCTGTATTGGGCCTTTATGAATCGTATTGTGCTTTAATGGACCGTATGGGACTTTAATGGACCGTATTGGCCTTTAATTGATCATTTGGGCTTCAATGGACCATTATGGGATTAATAGACCGAAGAAGAGGCTACCTCGTTTCATGAAAATTGTGATCCCAGAACAAGTAATCAATCAGCTAATAAACTCAGATAGCCATCCATATATTCAATATGCAATCACCAAGTACACAAGATGAATTGTAGAGAGGAAAGTACACTGTGTGTACTAGTGTGTGTGTAATGGATGACCTCTATTGTGTGCTCTCACACCTAGCTACACCTCACAACCCTTACAAATAGGGTATTTATACCTTTGACCAATACTAGCTAAATACATTGACTTTGACTAATATTGACTAATTACAATAATCTAAATCTTGAATACATTTGTGTACTAACAAAAACTAACATCTTACAATATTGCTTACATATTTAAATATCGAAGAAAATATAAACCAAACCAAACCACATGAATGTTTTCACTGAGAGTACAAGTCACATAAATATGCCACATAAGTATGCAAAAGCCTTTAGCCAACCAATAACTCATTTCAATTCATTATACAATTTTTAACAATAAATAGAATATTTGAAGTATATTTCTTATTTTTAATTTATATAGGATTTTTAATTATATTTTTATATTATTTATTTCTTTTATGACACTAACTTTATAATTATCATTTATATAGAAAATTACATTAAAAACACATTTAAATAAAATAAAACACACACATTTAATCATTGGAATAGTTTTTCCATTGTTGTCTGTTTAATTGGCTATTGTTATTCACTGTCATTTCGATTTAATTATTGGGGACGTTTCTCTTCCAAGTTCAACTAATATAAATAAGATTTATAATATAATATTAACAAATTTTATGATCAAAATATCAATTAATTACAATTAGGCGTTGTTTGTTTTTTAAGAGGTCTGAAGTCCGAAATCTGATTTTACATCTAAAAAGTAAGAGGTGGTGCTGAAGTCTGAAATCTGAAATATTAAGACTGTTTGTTTTTATAAAATGATAAACATCTTAATTGACTAAAAATATTATGTTTTAAAATTCCAACTTGAAAGAGACAATTATTTGATAATACACACATTCATATCCATCAACCATGCGTGCAATTGAGGAGGAGGTAGTAGGAACTGAACCCTTAAAAAAAGAGGAATTAAGTGGATGGTGCACCTCTAAAATTTCAGAGGACATTAAGAGGTTTTCAGATTTTTTTCTAAAAATAAAACAAACAGACTTAAATCTGAAAACCTCTTAATTTTCAGACTTAAGAGGTTTTAAGAGGTATTTTTTCAAAAACAAACAACCCCTTAGTAAACTAAAATTAGATAAATATTAAATTTGTAGGGCCATTTTATAATAACATGGAAAAATACTCACCTCCTTACCTGTTATTGTTAGACTAGAACACTAATAAGAACATAACAATGTGCATTTTGTTATGGGAATTGGGAAGTGTGGTTTTGCCTTCCTCTCAATCCTTTTAAGGCCATTTGTAAAATCTTTATTTGGTGAGTTTCATACCAAGCTAAATGAGTCCATTATATATTACTTGTTATGAAAGTGGGGATTGAAGAGTGTGGGGATTGAAGAAGGAGGTGGAATGTATGCAGACTTAGGGGTTGTTTGGCAGTGCAGAATGATTAAGTGATCAGGGTTATTAAGAGACTTTTATGATATAGTCCAAAATGAAATATGGTTGTTTGGTATTTGTTTAGATTGAAATCAGGGTGCTGAATGGTTAAGGGAGGCCCAAGATGCTAAATCATTCGGAGGGTTTTAGAATCATTAAGAGGCAGACTTTTTTTTTGCCAAACAAGATTCACCTCTGAACGATTCACAAGTTGCCTCTTAATGGAACTATTAAGAGGTAAACAAACAACCCCTTAATCTCTATCCTCGAATACAAAACGAAACTATGCCATGATCTCTTTGCCAAATAAAGTGCATACCATGACTGACCTTTATAATAATTTATAAAATATCAAAATTTATTTCACCATTTACAAAAATATGCCAAGTCGGACATGGAACTCGAACATAATCGTAACAAAGGTTTTATCCCATGCCCAAATCATGGACGTTAAGTTAACGGATTGTTCTTTTTTTCCAAAAAAAAGGATTAGAGCTGAAGGGGTAAGGGGTAAGATGATTTGGCGAGGTAAGTAAGCCTCTCCACTCTTATTGGATCAACATCTCGACCAACAATATTTGTTGGTAAGAAGGTCTTGGTAAACAACATTATCTCTTATCCGGTAAGAGGCTATAAACACTTAGGATCCATTTAGCAAATGCTTAATGGGGAAGCGGTTACACATTCATTTACCATACTAGGGCGAGCATAACAAGGATCGAAGATTTTACTTGGTAAGAGTCATGACAACAACCGAGGTTCTTACGTACCCGACAAGGGAGAAGACTATTACCCAATTAACGCTTACAATGTAAGATACACTTACAAACCATTCATTTTGATGGTCAAAAATGTTACCTAACAAAATAAATGATAATCTTGCAAGTAACCATTTGGTAAACGGTCCCTTGGTATACAGTGCAAAACAAAAGAGACTATGACATAACTCAAAAGTGACACTAACCAAGGGTCTGCTTAATGAGCTTAATGAGACTCACAGCTTATTCGGTCAATTATGCATGACTGTTTGGTAGTGGCTTAATGATATACAGACCGTATTATCCAGCTTCTAGAGGAGTGTTTTATGCAGAAAAACAAGTTTTTTTTATTTATTTCAAACATGCCCACCACACACACACACACACACATATATATATATATATATATATATATATATATATATTAATGAAGACACTCCTTGCATCTATGAAAAACTCTTTCAAAAAAAAATCTTCGCAATCTATACAGACACATTAATCTACACAGACAGTTTTATCCATACATGATTTAATGAAAAACCAACCACCCACCCCAAGTCTTTTATTTAACAGGTTGTAACATGTCTAGAATTTACGGGTTTATTCTAGTTGTAAATTAGAGTTTGGTGTGAGAAATTTGATAAAAGAAACTTGAGGGACAGTCTTGCAATTGTTCAAGATTAGTAACAGATTTTTGCAACAAAAAATACGTGAGAGAAAGTGAACCAAAATTTCTTTGGGTCTTCATTTCCCCTTATTTCATTCTCCTTTTCACATACGAGCGATTGCACTTTTAAGATAGATCAAATGCTTCAAGGTCATCGATGTGATTTTAGTCAAATGTAGCCTAATATCGATTGATTTTTTTGTGATCAAATAAAAAATGGAGATATTTAAATGACAAACACAAATCTTCAATAGCCGAACGAATTTGTAATATTCAACACCACCAAACGACCATTGTCACCCCTTCATCTACTACTAGGATTTTGGGTCATTACAGTTTTTGTTTTAATATATATATATGCATGATTGATGATTACCAATGTGGGACAACTTCAAATCAACCACAATTCAAGAAATAGATGATTCTCAATTCTAAGGATGACACCTCATTGTAGGTGGTTTTTGTTTTAATATATATATATATATATATATATATATATATATTGATGATTTGTTTTTTTAAAAGAGAGTCATCTAAAATAGACAACCCTATAAGTTAAACTCATGAATTGACACAAATGCATCTCATGTATCTACCTTTCTTATACACACCACATTGCTCCAACTTTTCAACCTTTTACCAACGTGGGACAACTCCAAATCAACCACAATTCAAGAAATGGATGATTCTCAATTCTAAGAATGCCAGCTCATTCTTGGTGGTTTTTGTCACGCCACATTGCTCCAATTTTTCAACCTTTTACCAATGTGGGACAACTCCAAATCAACCACAATTCACCATTGGAGAATACTCAATTCTCATGGTGTCACCTCAATACCCCAAGGTTTTTTCTTTTATAGATATAAAGATTATTTTATTTGTTTTTTAAAGGAGGTCATCTAACCCTATAAGTCAAACTCATGAATTGACACAAATGCATCTCATGCATCTACCTTTCTTATACACACCACATTGTTCCAACTTTTCAACCTTTTGCCAATGTGGGACAACTCCAAATCAACCACAATTCAAGAAATGGATGATTCTTAATTCTAAGGATGCCACCTCATTCTTGGTGGTTTTTGTTTTAATATATATATTGATATTGATGATTCTACTCTATGAATATTTAATATTTTAAATCTCGACTCAATGTTTAATTTGATTGGTCGTTATTTTAAGTATATTATTGTCTATGTTTTATGTGTGAGTTGGCTGCTTTGTTCTAGAATATTAAGACCATGTTTGGCAAACTAGCTGATAAGTTATAAGCTAACTGGTAGCTGATGAAAAAGTTACGTTTGACAAAAAATAGCTTATTATAAACATTTAAATGACCAAAAAAGACATATTAAAAAAATAGTTAATAAATAATAATTAATATTAATGAGTGCATAATTGGAATAATGGTTATCCCAAAATTAGTTTAGATGGTTAAACAAGTTTGCCTTACTTTTGTCGTATAAAATGGAAGGCGGATGTCATAGAATTCGAGAAACAATTGAAGATTAAAAATCAATTGGTTTAAACATGTCATATTACACTTATTTTATTCAGGGGTATCGTGTGTGCTTTTGTTTTATCCCTTGAAACCAATTGAGTTTTAATGTTCAATTTTTTGTGCTTTGACAATCATTCAAGATTTCTATGATATCCACCTTCCATTTTACAACAAAGGAATGCAAGTTTGCAAATTAATGGAACTTAACTTGAAACCTTATGTAACATCTCGATTTTCAGTATTCAGTGTTACGTCTGGTTTATTAAGTAATTGAATATAATTATTTGATAAGGTATGATTTATTATGTGATAGATTAACTTTAGAGTTTATTCCCCGAGTAAGTTACGTTATTGGTTTTGTGGAGTAATAAGTTAAGGGATCAACTTTAATTTTAATTTAGAAGTTTGAGGGTATGTTTTGCCAATCAAAGGAAGTTTGGGGTTTGTTTGGATATTTGGTGAATGAGGTGTCATCACCACCAACTCATCCTTTAATTTGAGCTAGGTGTCCTCATTTGCTTGTCTTGAGTTATGTGTGTGTGTGCGCTTTACGAAAAGAGAAGGAGAGAAAAGAGAGAGAGAGAGAATCAAGAAAAGAAGGAAGAGGAAGAAGATAAGCAGATTTCTTCAGCTGGATTTTTGGAATCAATCTAAGACATTAAAGGTAAACATTTCATATTAAACTTTTATGTTATGAAGATAAAGTTTCTATGGAGTTTAGAAAATGGGTTATGATGATTTTGATGATTATGATAAATCTAGGTTGATGTTTATGTTCTAATAGTAGTATTGAACATATCTGCAAATTTATAGAAACGTGCATGGTTTAAAACTAGAGATTTCTGGGTTTTTACGTTTTTCAGTTAGTTGAGATATTCATGAACTCAGTTAGTTGCGACAGTTATGAACTCAGTTAGTTGCGACAATTATGAATTTAGTTGGTTGCGATATGGTGCTATGTCTCAACAGTTGGTTGCGATATGGTGCTATGTCTCAACAGTTGGTTGCGACAAGGTATATCGCAGCTAGTTGGTTGCGATAAGTGTTGAAAATTTTGGTTATTTTAGGATTCTTAGTCTTTAAGGGTCCTGTACAATAGATTAATACTAGTACATTATATATGTGGGTATTTCAGTTAATTGTGAAGTTGGAGACAGAAGTTCTTACAACTTTGAGAAGTAAAGAAATACGGATATTTCTGCTACCAGGTGAGTTCATTCTTACCTTACCTTTTTATAATGTTTTAAATTGTGGTAAGGTGTATTTTATAAATGAATTGATTGGATGATTTTTGGAAGAATAATTTTATGAAGTAAAATTATATCAAGACTCGGAAGTGTTAATATTGATGGTTAGAATTATAGAATGAGGAAATAGACGTATTAAAATATGATCGGCTTATATTAAATGATATAAGAGATATATAATAGGAGTTTGATTGTTACTGAATGATATGAGGAATTTGTGTGATAAATATGCGATTGGCACATACTGGATAATATGAGAAATACATATAAGCATTGTCCTGTACGAGTGTGAGTAAGAGGAACAGATTCATAAACATTAGTTTTATTTGATGACGTAGAATAGGCAAAGTATAAATTGCTATTCCTGTTTATATTGGAAGTTAATGAATAGGCAAAGTAGAATTGCTATTCATAATTAAAAAGGAGGAATAGACAAAGTATAATCGTTATTCCCGTGTATCCTTGAAATGATTGAATAGACAAAGTAGAATTGTTATTCATATGAATGATTGAATAGACAAAGTAGAATTGTTATTCATATGTATGATTGAATAGACAAAGTAGAATTGTTATTCATATGTATGATTGAATAGACAAAGTAGAATTGTTATTCATCTGTATGATTGAATAGACAAAGTAGAATTGTTATTCATGTAAATGATTGAATAGACAAAGTAGAATTGTTATTCATGTGAATGATTGGATAGGCAAGGTAGAATTGCTATTCACGTTGAATGATTGGATAGGCAAGGTAGAATTGCTATTCACGTTGAATGTTTGAATAGGCATAGTATAATTGCTATTCGAGGAAATGTTTGAATAGGTATAGTATAATTGCTATTCAGGTTGAACGAGTAAATAGGCAAAGTAGAATTGCTATTTGTATTTGAGATGTGGAAGTATGAATTAGACGAAGTGTAAGTGTTATTTCTGTGTTTTCGGCGGATAAAAAAATAGGCAATATATAAGTGCTATTTCTATATCTACTTCAAGAAGAAGGTATGATGTTTGAATGTAAGTCTGTAGGATTGATTGATAAACTAGAATCCGTGATGATTCGTAGTAGACTATTGAGTATGGTGATGTGACTTTATGAATGATAGTCCTACTAATGGGATTGAGTATGAGTCAGTTATTATGAAAAGAGTACGAGTATGGTAAGGACGAGTGTAAGTCAAGTTTGATAAACCTTGTTTACATTGATTTAAAAGTATTATTTTGAAACTAAATGTTCTCACTAGGCGTTAGCCTAATCGTTTCAAATTATATTTTCTTACCAGGTATGAGTAAGGAAGTAATGGGATGAGTGGAGAGTTTATAGAGACGACAAGTTGATGTAAATTGACTTTTGTAATTGTCTTCACTCGTTAAGAAAGTTTATGATATGGATTTTGGATGAGTAAACCCTTTTATTTCAGGTTTAAATTTACCCTGATTTTTAGGGTGTTACACCTTATACCGATATGCTATAGTTATCCTCTCCTCTCTCAACCCTATCACGATCCGCTCCTCGTCATCTCCCTCCCTTCCATCTTCATCCGACCCCTTCTCAACAACTTTACATCTCTTTATTGTTTAATCGTTTGCACTGTTTTGTCTTAGAAGGTTTGATTTTTGATTCAATTTTAAATGACATGTAGAAATAGAAGCATTAAAAATATGGTCCTACAAATAGAGCATTCTAGAATAGAAGCATTAAAACTATGGGCTTCTACGAAACGGGTTTGGGACTCACATAGGACCGGTTATGTTTTTTACAAAAATGTAAGACCCGATTTGGGACTGGTTATACACATTACCGATTTAAAAAAATAACTTTATATAAATTATATATTGTTAAAGGAAAAGAGAAACACAACACAATAGAATGGACAGAATGAATCGTAATTCTCATTAATCATAAGCCCTTTAAATAGGGATAGTTTACAAAGAGATAATCATGAGATACCAAGTTCTAATCTAACTCTAATGTGTATAACTCTATCTCTATCTCTATCTCTAACTTTATCATTATCGTCTTATACTTTGACGATGACACATTTATCCTACAACACTCCCCCTTGTGCCGAGTCAAAGGAGTGAAGGTGCACAATTGTTGCCTCGTTAAAACCTTACGCCAAAATAAAAACCCAGTGGGAAAAATAAAAATATGATGAAGGAAAGAGTACAACGCACTAGCTTATTTCCAATACATAGACTTTTACTTTAGTCTAATTCTCTCTTAGATTCGTACATTAATCATGAGAGTTAAAAAAACATGATGGTATATAAAATGTTGCCTCACTAAAACCTTACACCAAGGAACAAAACCCAATGGGAAAAATAAAACCTTGGTTGAAGGAAAGAGCACAACATACCAATATTACATATATAGTAGACTCCCCCTGATTTGTGCATTAATCAAAGGAGGTTTAAAACATTTCCATTTTAATACTTTCTACATGTTTCCCAAATATGGTTTTACATATTGATTTGGTAAACAAACATGCCACATTTTCCTCGCATCTTATTCAGTTCACTTGAATCTTGAGGATAATTGATTATATGAAAACTTAAGCAAAGTATGCTTTGTGTTATAACCCTTGATATATCTTACTTTCATTTCTTCGATACATGATGCATTATTTCCATACATGCAGGTTGTATAGTGGTTAAACTCAAAATTACCAGCTCCTCTTATATGTGTAATGATAGTCCTTAACTATATACACTCTTGAATAGTCTCATGGAGAGTAAGATTGTTGATAATATAAGAAGATAGCTATTAAGGGTTTGCTTAGTTTACTTCCAAGCAATCGGCATGTTCCATATGATAATTCCTTATTCAGTTTGGGAACAACCTTTATATCAGTCAAACATATACCTAATATCATTAAATGTATACCAAGGCATTGTTTGGTGTTTTTCTATAAGGGCCAGTACTTTTGCCGCTCACAATCTAAGTAGGTATTGAAGTTTCATTATCAATCCACTTTTCTCCGTAGGGAAATTATAAGCCCACATCAATGGTGCCAAAAGATTAATTTGAAATCATTCCAATGACGTTGCGTTGGCGCTGAGCTAAATCTAGCTGACAAGTTCAGTGAGAAGTACAATATACGGTCAAGTGTATTATGTTGAGTACAATAATGCGCCTATTGTACTTAGGTATGGAATTCCAGCTCCTAACACCTCTTCGTCCTCATCCTTTAGACGAAATGGATCTTTCCTTATATCCATCACTTTGACCGATCATGGGAGTGCTAATCGGATGCGCTTTGTCCATATTAGGTCGCCTGATCATTTTCTAGACATATGCGGATCGGTGGATTAATATTCCACAAACTCGGTGTCGTAGCTCAAGTATCTAGACAAAACCAAGTTTTCCCACGATCTTTCATCTCAAATTCAGATTTCAAGTAGCTTGTATTTTCTCTTATTTCATCAAGAATGCCTATTATGTTTATAACATCGACATATAGAGCTACTATGAAAATCTGGGACTTGTTTTCTTATATAAATACGCAAGGGCACAGTTCATCGTTCTTATTTATCGTTTCCCAATCAAGTATTCACTCAGGCGGGTATACCACGTCCGCATCGATTGCTTTAATCTATAAAGTGAGTGTTTCAATTTTATTGTAAACGCATTTCATGGTTTAGAGTTACTTGATATTGGTATAATGTCATCAAGAACTTTTATATATCTATGAATTTAGATCCCCATAGAGATATGTAGTAACTACATCATTGAGCTGCAATTTCCAGTCCTTCGGAAACTACTTGGCTAATTAATTAGCAGAACGTTCTCCATCACGAGAGAGTAAGTCTTATTGTGGTCAATCCAGTGCGTTGTGAGAAACCTTGCGCCAAAGGAGAGCCTTATATATTATGACTTAATTATTCTCACTACGCTTCCCTGACAAATGATTTATCTATGTCCTATAGGCTTTACACTTGGTCGGTTAGCACTACCGAACCAAATACCTGTTCATTTGTCAAATAATTATCCTGGATTGCTTCTTTTCATTTAGGCCAATTTGCTCTTTGTTGACATTCTTCAACTGAGCATGGTTCGATGACATCGTGCTCTATTATCTCATAAGCAACGATATATGCAAATATATCATCATTTAGTATTTATGATCTGTCCATCGACTCATATTCATTTGAGATTTCTTTGATATCTGGAATCAGTATAACTTCGGAGCGTCCTCCAGTAATGATTCATAGACATAGATTTAATTAGAGATAATCTCATGTATTGATGATATATGGTTGTGCCATACTCTTCTCTTCCTTTAGATGAGTATTTATCGAACCAAGTAGCTTCCCCCATTTCCTTTTGGGAGCTACGACCTCAACCACACCTCCACCATGTGTGATTGCAACGTACTTCCAGCGACGTTGTGCCCTTGTTTGGGGACTTTTGACCTTGCGAGTATGTTTGCAGCTCGTATATATGATCTTGTCACTCTAGATAATATTAAACATAACAGGTATCGAGTCTGATTCGTTTGACTTCAACTTTACATTGTGAAGTTTTTGGGGATCAAAATGAGACACAATTGAAATATTCAATGACACTTTCTGTCGTTCCCATGGAAAATCCTCTTTCCTATCTCCCCCTAACGACAGGAAGGTTGTCTCATCAAAGTGACAACCCGCAAATCTAGCGGTAAAGGGATCACTCGTCAAGGGTTCTAATTAGCGGATAATTGTTGGGGGTTCATATCCAACATTTGATGACTCGTCTTTAAGACCCATTTTGGTACGCTGTGGGGGCGTAATTGGCACATATACAACACAACCAAACATACGTAAATGTAAAACATCAGGCTTATATCCATTTACCAACTGGTACGCATAAGTTTGGTTGGTTGGTTGTGGGTCTAAACACGAACAAGTAAAGTTGCATGTAATATTGCATTACCCCATGTAGATGTGGATAAATTGGTGCGCATAACCAATGCCCTATCTACCATCTAAATTCTTTTGATGACAACTTTTATCATTCTACGAGACCATTTTATATATACGCATGCGGTACAAATGCAATAATCATCAGATCCTTATGATGTAAATTCTCCAGCATTCTAAGTCATGTGGACTTGATGAGAAAAATCAGGGTGGTGAGTCCTTAAACGTATAATTAATGTAGGAGTGCAACATTTCATGTGGACTATAATACGACACGTGTTCATCGTGTCAAAACCAGAACCATAAAGTACTTTAATGGCCCGCATTCTGGATGTTTATGTCCATAAATATCACCTTGTATTCGTTGTAAGAATGGAATATTTTTATATTATGTCCTTAGCTTTAGGATGGTCTCATTCCTGTTTTGGCTAAGGATCAGGGTATAAAAGTTCTAGGTATTAGAGAGGGCATATTATGATGGTGGTGTTGCTTCTTGTGCAGTAGAAGTCAACAGTTGCAATTTGGTTAATTCCCTCGTTTTGTATTTCACTCGAAAGAGAATGTATCTAAGTGTATTTTGCAATACATAGATCACTATGTCATGGCCATGATGTCCCACGTGGTCATGCCGAAACATATATGTGTCATTGTTCCAAAAGTTCTTTATTGGTGACAAAATATGATTTACTAACATAGGTAATCCATTAATCTGATACATTAATTTCCTCTAATATATTTTGCTTTCATATCATTAGATTTGATGTACATATACCCATTTCCATTCTTATAATATGATTTCTCATTGATACGAATATCTTAACAAGGTTCCTATTAATATAGTGTTTGATCTTGTGTCATTAAGCAACAAGTGACAGTCCATCGTCTAAGTATTTGGAGGAATTAAAAATTATTAATTCAATGAATAACAATCTATTTCTTATGATTGTATGATATGTCACAAAAATAATCAAGTTTTCCTCGATACATTCCTACATGGAACGAAGAACGTTGAGAGTTTTGCATTTGTTTTTGATGTGATTATTTACATCTATGACAACTATAAACTCAGGTGTATATATACGCAAATGCAATTAATTTGATAGTTAAAGTGTATTCAAATAAACTTGTACTTAACCAATCTTAGATATGACATAGTTCATTTATAACTTGTCCCATTTTCTATTAGGAGTTCGTTCCCGACTCTTGCCATGAATTTGACCCTTTCCACAACCTTGTCCATATGGTACATATTTAGCATATGTGTGTGGATTAATATGTTCAACTCACTATCCTTTGGAGTTCTTTCCACCTCCAACGCTTGCCTTATTAACCCCAAGAATTTTCTTTATCCGGGTATGTCTAGCGTTGTTAAAAAAACATTGCTACAACTCTTAACCACTTGCATTAAGTTAATGAGTTTGTTAAAAGTTATATTGCAGCTTATACTGTTTCATTAGTATGATTGGTGATATAGGAAAGATGAAAAGATGTTATGATTCGCATTTTGAGACATGACATTTCTTTGTCAAAATCAGTTACCTTCTTGTAATCATGTAAGTAGGTTTCTTTCCACTGTATGATTAGTTTGAGAAGTATATGGTACTGATATTCCCGAATTTCCTTTTTTGGGACTACCCACGGTTCTTGGGGGTTTCTAGTTATTCTCTCTGAAGGTTGTGACTGATGTATCGTCTCAAAAATTTTAAAGTATTTAATTGTATCTTAACATCTAGTGTTTTTTCTTTAGGGTCAAAATGGTTCGATGAATTTTGCGTATTTTATTGTGTTTTTCCGAACCTATCTTATGGTAATCAAATCCTTCTGATTCAAGATGTAGAAAATGGGGAATATATTATTTTTCTAGAATAGTGAATTATGGTTTATACTTATTATGTTATGCATGAAATTTCATTATCATAATAGTATTGGATTTTTGTATTCTTACATTTTATTGATCATACTTCATCAATATTTCAATTTTCGAATAAAAACCACTCAATCTATTGGATCTCCAGGTAGTAGGGGAATCACGTGGATTTCTTAAGTCCCTACAAACCTTAGGGTTATTTACACCCGTTTGACAAAATCCAAATCGATATCTTGCGATTTAATTAATTTGAATATAACATTGTTAATTATAGAACTTTTGGCAAGAGGCCAAAATGAATATGAGTTTGGCATATGAAGCCAATTTTAAAGTTTTAATATCTTAATAGTATTTTTAGAGATTTTGCCATTAAATAAATCAATATTAGTTTTGACATAAAGTCAAATTCAAACTCTTAACAACTTAATGGTATTTCTGGATCTTTTGGTAAAATCAAATATTAGGGGGTTGGAAGTGTAACATCCAAAAGTTATTTATAAGATTGGAATTAATGAGTAGGAACTCATATCAAGATAAACATTTGATTAATATTTTAACATTTTCATGTCATTTTTGGAGCTTTTGGTAAAATACCAAAATATATGGGGGTGGAAGTGTGACTTCCAAATTTATATATAAGATTGGGAAAGATGAGTAGGAACTCATGTCAAGATAAACATTTAAGTTATAAATTATAAGTTAAGATAAACATTAAATAAGATAAAACATTTTGTAATAAATAAAACTAATGTAAATAAATAATATTAACAATTAAATTAAACACGTTCAATACGATAAACTAACAAAAAGCATTTATAAAGCTATAAGTGAATTGTAATATATCAATTGAAATTAAAAAAACAGATAATAAAGAAAACAAATCGATATTTATTTAATTAAATATATAAGTCCCTATCAAATACGGAAGTTCCCATTTAATTCCTTTTACCAGGTAAAAAAAATATATAGTTTTTTATTTATTTATTTTAGTTTGGATAATTACATCAAAACACAATAAATCCCATATGAATTTAAATAATTACATTAGAATGAAAGTATACACACTTTATATATTAGGCAAGTAATTATAATAATTTTAAAGCCTAAAACATATTAAACTGAATTTATTTATTTTTTCACACATCGACCCTCAAAAGATGCAAAATAAAAGCCTTAAAATATAATCTATTACATCTATAAACAAATCCCAAAAAAAAATATTAACAGGTTTAATATGCAAATGTCATTAAATTAACCGGTCTAACTATTTTTATGTAAAAGAAATTGATCCAGTTTAATTAATATTAGCAATTAAAAACAATAATATCCAAAATTAAACGTAATTGGATCAAATTTAAATCTGCTAATTAATCATGAAATAAATTAACAAGAAAATATAAATGAATCAAATCTGAAATTTAATTAATGTATTCATATTTATCCTTAATGCAATATAAACATCATTACTAAAAAATTAAAAAATTAAAAAATTAAATAACCCATATCATTGAATTAAATAAATTATCGTATCCTAAATTAGCTTGTTACAAAACAATACCAAATTACCAATATGATAAAATTGTACATTGAAAGAATATATAAACAAATCTATTAATAATTTGATTAACCTAAATATAATAATATTGATTTTTCATATTGACATGTATATTTTAGAAGGCTTTCAAAAGAAATAATAATGACCATAAAAATTCATGGTTGGGGTTTTAGAAGTTTTTTCATAAAGATACTTACTTGGATTGCAATACTTTGCGGATACAACAACCTTTTAGTAGCGGCGGAAACAGCGTGAGCTTACGTGCTGATAACGTGTTAAAGGAAAAGAGAAATACAACACAATAGAATGGACAGAATGAATCGTAATTCTCATTAATCATAAGCCCTTTAAATAGGGATGGTTTACAAAGAGATAATCATGAGATACCAAGTTCTAATCTAACTCTAATGTGTATATCTCTATCTCTATCTCTATCTCTAACTTTATCATTATCGTCTTATACTTTGACGATGACACATTTATCCTACAACATATATCAATTTTTTCAAAATTTCTAAAAGATTTTCAAATTTGTTTCCGGATTTCTAAATTCCTTTGGAAGTTTTTCAATTTTTTTAAGGGTTCAATACTATTTCAAAAATCGTAATTACAAAAACGTATATAAATTTTTTGTTTAAAAATGATTTCTAAAAAATATTTAAAGAGTATTTGAATGACCTCATTCGAGATTTTAAAGTGTATTTCAATAAAATATTGTCCAAAAAAAATATTCAAACAAGATTTTTTATATGTTTAGATTGATTTAAATTTTTTTGGACTGATTTGGGCTCGGTCCTAGACTGGTTGTGGGGACCAGACTTTGTATATGGAGAATGGAGAACAGGCCGAGTGTTTTTAGTCTTGATCTGGACAGTTACAAAAGGAAAATCTCGGACTGGGACCGATTTGGACCCAACCTAAAAACGGCTTTTGGCCATCTCTATCAAGTGGTCCACTAGCGCATAATAGTAATAAAAGGCCACTAATCTTTTAGCCTACAAACTAGAGATGGTCAAAACTTGATTTTGGGTTGGTCAAGTCGGACTCAAACTGACCCTTTAAAAACCGGGCCGGTCGGTCCCAAAAAAAAATCCTAGGATCAGTTTTGTCTCGGTTACAGGTTTGGTCCCATTAGGCCGGTCCCAAATCTGGTCTTGGGCCCCACCCGGTTAAAAAAATGTTTTTACACAAAACATGGTATACATGTTTTATAATTACAATTTTTGAAATATAGTATTGAAATACATTTTAAATAATATATTTAAATAAATTTATTATCTTGAAAAATCGGGCTTACATATAGCAGATACCTAATCACGGTCTTGTAACCGAACCTAGGGCTAACCGTGGCGATCCTCGAAATTTCATAAAATATGCAACCAGTCTCGATGTAACAACCCGAATTCTAGCCATTTGAAAGTTTGGTGCCTATTTTGAAAAGAAAGAAAGTTACTATGGAGAGACTGTTTTGCAATTTATGAATCATTTATAAGGACACAAATCCCTAGAGTAGCCCTCATTTCCTTCTAATTCAGTGTTGGTGCGCTCTTGATTTATTTGTTGGCGGCTGGAAGTTTTGCAAGAGAGAAAAACAAGAGAAAGCTTAGCAACGATTCTTTTGGAGGAGAAGCTCAATTTGGTAAGTAAAGCTATCCTACTATGACACTCTTCTTCTTCAGCTTAGAGCATTTTATGAGTTTCATATCCATGTTTAAGTTATGAAGAAATAGATAAAGGAACTGATGGGGATAGCCCATTTGGGTTTGCTTGTTAAAGAAATAATAAGAGCCCAGTTTGTGTAGGAATGTGGCGTTAAGTTACATGTGTAACTATCAATTTTGATCAAAAAGGAGTCAGAATGTGCGAGCGTATGTTTAAAGAAAAGGTGATTTCATTCACATTACACAATGAAATTTTGAGCCTATGCAAAGTATTTCACACTTTCATGATAAGTTAAATTGTTATAAAAAGGTCGAGAAAACGTTTGCCAGCAAAACTTTTACAATCAAATGAGTTTTAACCTGTTGATATCATGTAAAAGAGTGTGAGAACCGACTGGTTTACTTGGTGTCGGTAATTTCTTTCGGAATTGTGTCGTATGAAAGGACTTTCATTCAACGTACTACTGTCGTAATAACATCGTTCAGAATTGAATAAGATTAAAGTTCACGGAAAGATGCATGCAAACGATTCACGAATCGTTGTGCAGGGCATTGAAATTATAAGAGTGATGGGGTCATGTGTACCCAAGCGTTTTCCAAACGTTGTTTATTTAAAATGATGAAATGTGCGAAAAGATTTATTTATTGTATTGTCATGCATGAAGGCTATGAACTCAATAGGTCATAGAGTATTACATGGAAGCTAAGGAAGAACTCCGAGAGTGGAGAGGTGTTGGTCAAATTAGGGAAGAACATTTGTAGTTTTGGTATATGTGTTCAGGAAGAGTCAGAAGTGGATTATAGTATCGGTTGAATGAGGGTTTGTACCCTTGTTCGGTAACTAGAAATACGGTTGTTGAGGAACGGATTGGGCCCAGGGGAGGGAGTAGAAGTCATCGAGGTGTTGGTATTAGCAACTCGTTGAGTAGTGTTGAGAGGCAGAAGCGAAATGTCCACGGTGTTGGTTATGAATTTTGAGGTGAGCTTGTAATATTGATATTACAGGAGTAAGTTCAGAAAAGAGGGAGACGTAGTATGAAGTGATTATGATATGTTGGTAGGATTAGGTTCCGTAAGAAACCCTTGTTAAAGAATAAGTTACGATAGTAGTTACAGGTTATCTGTTGTTGTAGAAGTCGACAGTTGTGTAAGGTGGCCGAGGCCGAAGTCTTAAACCAGAAGGTTGAAAGTTGATAGAACCCCTTGTAGGGGTGTTAAGAGAATGAGAAGTTATTGTTTTGAATAAACGTTCTATTTACGAAGTATGGAGGGTTCGTAGAATGATGAGGTAAGTAGCACGAGCGAAGCGAGTGTGTAGACTTTATCGCTTAGAGAGGGACTGTGTCCAGCTTACGTAAGAGCTCGGATCGTAAAGAGCTAGCTAGAATGTCTGTGTTAGAGCTAATTGAGAACTCGTGAATTATAGTTCAGCAAGCTGAGAAATGACTAAGTAGCGAGATAGAATCGATTTTATGCGGATAATTTTAAGGACGAGTTTAAATTGTGTATGGATGATCATGAGAGATCTGGTCTGCAGTGTGATGTTATGGGCAAAGAGTGTAAGGATGTGTAGTGACAGTATTTGTCAGGCTAAAGGTGCCAGCTAGTGTCGTGGTAATGTGGTGTTAGAGAGAGAAAAAGCATCCGATAGAAGCCTTTTGAGTGTTTCGGATGAGGTGTGCGACTGGTTAACCAGGTTGTTAGAGCACGTAGAGTGTAAGTCGACGTCGTAACATGACTAAGTTCGGGATAGAATGACGGAGTGATGGTGAGTAGTTATTCAAATAAGAAACCAATTGTTTTGTGGTTGTAAGAGTCGCTAAGTAAGCACATTTTGGGATCATTGGAAGTTTAAAGAGGATGATGGTTGTGTTAGTAAAAAATGTGGTGGGATAGATGTGAAATCCTTAAAGGATGTGAGTTGTTGCTTATGTGTGAAAGAAATGTATGAGAAGGTAAAAGTTGGAGATTAAAGAATGTGTAGTGACGTCGATCACTGGTGTCGTTTCGAGACGACTTAGTTGAATGCCTTAAGTTAGGATTTTGGTGCAACTGTTTGGTTATGTAAGTATTATGAAGGTGGTATCAGCATGTGGAAAGGTCAGGAGAGAGGGGCAAGTAATGTTTGGTGGGCAGTGCTCCACGCTAACGTGGGGAAGTGAAGACCGTATGTCGAAATAAGTGGGTAAGTTGGGAGTAGTAAGCTTGACAGTAATGCCGAGAGGTGCAGTGTTGTGTAGATTGTCACTGATAAGTGTGTTAACTTTTGGAAAGAGTATTGAGGAAGAGAATTGTGTATGATTTTGTGCAGGAAAGAAGTGGATGAAGCAACTGAATGAGTTAAGTTAGTGACTTTGCGAGAAATGTTTAAACGAATTGGCCGTGCAGTGATTAAGCAAGTGAGAATAGTATGGTGTGACCATGGTTACTCCTCCCAGTTGTGTGAGGATAACCGGAGTTATGTTTCAGGATAAGTTTAATTCGAGTAGGTGGACACTTCAACAATGGGTTTGGAGGTTCCTACTCTTAGTTACGTATGAGTATGGAGTAGTGAAGTGGTAGGGATATGAGAGATGGTTGAAGAACTATGGCCTAGGTGGTCCGAGAAAAGAGAAATGTTATTTCATGGACGAGTGTCGGGATGTACATGGTTGGATTTGTACCAAGCTGTCAGGTGAGTGATTGTTTCTTGGTAAGAGGATCTTGTGTTGTAACGGGGGATTCCGCCAAGTTCCTCCTTATAGGAAGTAAAGATGCATGAGAAGCCTTATTTAATCTTCTATTGTTAAGACCGATCGAATAGGAACAATAGCCTACGAGTTAGAGTACCGTAAGAACTGAAGGGAATGCATCCAATGTTCCATGTTTCGATTTTTATGGGGTGATTGACCGAGTCAGAAGTGGCTTTACCTTGGGGAAGTGTCAGTTGTGGCGTGGGCATGATACCCGCGTCTTTTCCAGTAAGGAATTCCGGGGACAGAATTCTTTTAAGGGGGGAGTGTTGTAACAACCCGAATTCTAGCCATTTGAAAGTTTGGTGCCTATTTTGAAAAGAAAGAAAGTTACTATGGAGGGACTGTTTTGCAATTTATGAATCATTTATAAGGACACAAATCCCTAGAGCATCCCTCATTTCCTTCCAATTCAGTGTTGGTGCGCTCTTGATTTCTTTGTTGGCGGCTGGAAGTTTTGCAAGAGAGAAAAACAAGAGAAAGCTTAGCAACGATTCTTTTGGAGGAGAAACTCAATTTGGTAAGTAAAGCTATCCTACTATGACACTCTTCTTCTTCAGCTTAGAGCATTTTATGAGTTTCATATCCATGTTTAAGTTATGAAGAAATAGATAAAGGAACTGATGGGGATAGCCCATTTGGGTTTGCTTGTTAAAGAAATAATAAGATCCCAGTTTGTGTAGGAATGTGGCGTTAAAACCTCTTTAATTAAGATGTTTAGGAGGAATTGAATGTTAGTAAAGTCTGATTTCGGTGCCTGTTCGAAGCATGCAATGCGACTTAGAAAGAATCAGATTTGGCGCAAAGTCTAGTTTGCGCTAAGAGTGGCTGGCGCAAAGTCCAGTTGCGCTAAGAGCTGTTGGCGCAAACCTTGGGTGGCCCAAACCTGTTTCAGTGTTGGGCCGATATGGTTTAGCTGGGCCAGGAAATATCTTAAGTCCCTTGGGCTTAGGTTTGTTTTGGGTTAGAAGATTCAAGGCCTAGTATGAAGAAGATAATCCTAATTATTTATTTAAGTTAGGATTAAGAGGAGAACTTAGAATAAGAAATTGAGTTAAACCTAATTATTTTATAAATTAATTATTAGGTTTACGGGCGGTACGTGTTGGGAACTGAAGATTTGCTAAGTATGATTAATACTGCCAGAACAACATTACTACTGCCAGATCAACGTTAGTACTGCCAGAACAAAGATACTACTGCTAGATCAAGGTTAGTACTGCTGAGACATTAATGCTGCTGGAACGAAGTTAATACTTCTGGTATATTAATACTGCTGGTACATTATTAATACTGCTGAACAAAAGTTAGTACTGCTGGTGTCTTGCGAAAACTGTTAGTACTGCTGATACATTAATGCTGCTGAAACAAGGTTAGTACTGCTAGTCAAGTTAGTACTGCTAAACAAGTTAATGCTGCTGGAACAAGTTAATGCTGCTGGAATGAGTTAGTACTGCTAGAATAAATTAATGCTGCTGGAGAATATTAGTACTGCTCATGCTGAATGAAGATTAATACTGCTGATGTGATAAGTTTGGAATGAGAAGATTTTGGAGATAAAAGTGGAACGAATGAAGATATGCTCAAAGAAGATTCAGAAGATCAATTTATTTTTGATAGTTATCTTGTACCTATTGTGTATAAATAGTTGTTCATAGATAGCTAATACAGAATGCATATACGTATTTGTGAGATACTGAAATTGATTTCAGAGAGAATTAACCTCAAGGTTTAGAACCCTATTTCTAGAGAAGTAGAAGTCGTCTTGATTGAGCCTGTTCATCAAGATTGAGGTTTGGTTGTTAATTTTGTGAGTCGAAACAGTGAATACAAACAACTGTGTGTTTTCTGATATATTGTTCTTTGATTGTGTGAATTAAAGTTCTATTCCGCAGATTCTTTAATTCTGAATTCTAAGTATTATTAGTCTTGTTAAGATTCGATCCTGACAAGTGGTATCAGAGCTTGTGTTTCTTAGAATTCTACAATCATTATGGAAAATTATTTTGAATCAAACAGTACTCTTGTTTCTAAGGTTCCCATGCTCAGACCCAATGAATTTGACATGTGGAAAATTAGAATCAAGCAGTACATTCTGCTTACTGATTATTCCATCTGGGATATAATAGAGAATGGTCCATGTGCTGAAGGAAGAACTGGACCAGATGGCAAAAGACCTCCTCCAAAGACTGATGCAGAGAGAAAAGTCAGACAAATAGAGATGAAGGCCTTAAGCACTCTGCTTTTGGCTATTCCCAATGAATATCAGCATCAATTTCAACATTGCACTGATGCTCAGATTCTATGGAATGCATTGGAAAAGAGATTCACTGGCACCAAAAGCACCAAGAGGAATCAGAAGGCAATTCTCAAACAGCAGTATGAAAACTTTACTTCTACTAAGAATGAGTCTATGACTCAAACTTTTGATAGATTTAATAAGCTAATTGGAGAATTGGCCACAGTAGGAGTCAAGATGGAGGCTGATGATGTTAACAGAAAGTTCTTAAGATCATTAGGTGAAGAGTGGACAATGTATACTGTGTCCTTCAGACAGAATGACCAACTAGAAGATAAAGAGCTTGATGATCTTTACAATGATCTTAGAGTCTTTGAAGCAGAGGTTGAAGCCAAAAAGAAGCCCTCTGGATATGTACATAATGCTGCACTCCTTTCAGCATCACCTGATTCTACTGCTAACCCTGAATCAGTTAGTGCTGCTGGAGGAGTCAATCAAGAAAAGGCCACTGACTCTGTACTTGAAGCTTTCTTTTCTAGTCATGTTAACTCATCTTTAATTAATGATGACTTAGAACAGATTAATGCTGATGATCTTGAAGAGATGGATATCAAGTGGCAGATGGCTATGCTGTCTATGAGGGTGAAGAAGTTCATAAAAAGGACTGGGAGAAACAACTTTTCCCAAAGAAGAGAAGATGGTGCTGGCTTTGATAAGTCTAAAGTTGAATGCTACAAGTGTCACAAGATGGGACACTTTGCCAGGGAATGCAGAGGTGGATCATCTCACAACAGCCATCAACAAACTCAGGCTGGAAGTTCCAATCAAAACAGAAACTCTATTCAAGCTCTTGTCTCTCAACAAGGAATGGGATTTGATTGGAGTGATCAAGCAGAAGAGGCCATCCAAAATCAAGCACTTATGGCTGAAGTTTCAGATCTTCCCACTGAGGTACAATCTAAACTCTGTTCTCAAGCTTGTATAGACACTGTTAAAAGGTATAGAGATCACAATCAGGGAATGTGTGATGACCTTAAGAGACTAGAAAAGGATAGAAGAGACTATGTGTTGATTGTTGAGAGGTTTGAAGAACAAATTAAGGCTTTTCAAGCCAATGAACTTCAACACTCATATGATACAAATTACTGGAAGTGGGAAAAGGGTGGTCTGGAGTTCCATCTAAAAGAGTCTAGGGAAGAGTGTGAGAAACTAAAAGGAGAGCTTGAGAAAGTTAAACTTGATGTTGAAAAGTTTTCAAAAGCTTCTAAAGCTATGGACACCATAATAAATGCTCAAGTCCACAGTAAGAAGAAAACAGGCCTAGGGTACAATGCCACACCCCCACCCTACAACAACACTTACATCCCTCCTAAATCAGACCTGTTAGAAACCATGGATAGTAAGGACTTATCTGAAGGAGCTACTAAAGTAGATCCATTAGATGAAGTTGTTGTTGAAGATAAGACTGAAAAAGAAGAGTCTAAGAAAAAGAACAAGACTTCCAGTGATGAGATCCCATTAGAAAATCACATCAAGACTAATGAGGATGGTGGAAGTCCTTGGGACAAGAACAATGAGATGAAAAGATTTGAAAAAGGAAAGGGAGTTCATTATACACAGACCACTGTTGTGAAATCCAATACCTGTGAACATTGTTCTTGCAAGTTTTCTCAAAAGACTAAGCCCCAAAAACATGATAAAAAGAGGGGAAATCAAAGAAATTGGAATAATCAATGGGCACAAAAGCAAGGAGTTGATCTTCAAAGGATTAACAGACCAAAGCCTTGTTTTATCTGTGGCAAATTGAATCATCTTGCCAAACACTGTTATTTTAATCCTGTTAACCAAAGAATGAATTTTCAAAGAAGTTTTCAAAAATCCTCTGGTTATAGGAAACCTGTTAGGAACCATGTGGCTAAGAAACAAACTAAAGCCACAAGCCACATGAAGAAAAAGCCTGAAAAAGAATGTGTCACAATGTGGGTTCCTAAAAGTACTGCAGCCTCAGATAATGCTGCTAGCAGTGTTAGTGCTGCTAGCAGTGTTAGTGCTGCTAACACTGTTAGTACTTCTTCAAAAATTAGTGCTGCTAGCAGTGTTAGTGCTGCTAGCAGTGTTAGTGCTGCTAACTCAGTTAGTGCTGCTAACTCAGTTAGTGCTGCTAACTCTGTTAGTGCTGCTAACTCTGTTAGTGCTGCTAACTCAGTTAGTACTGCTAACTCAGTTAGTGCTGCTAACTCAGTTAGTGCTGCTAACTCTGTTAGTGCTGCTAACTCTGTTAGTGCTGCTAACTCTGTTAGTGCTGCTAACTCTGTTAGTGCTGCTAACTCTGTTAGTGCTGCTAACTCTGTTAGTGCTGCTAACTCTGTTAGTACTTCTTCTAAGGTTAATACTGCTTCTAGTGTTTGTGCTGCTAGACCTATCATATTGACAAAATACTCCAATTCTGCAGTACCTAAGTTTGAAAATCTCATCAAAACCAAGTGCAAGTACTTTGATGAGCAAGGGAGACCCAAGACCACTTCGGCTTGGGTTCCCAATAAAAACTAATTGATTTATCTTATGTGCAGGGCAACCAACAGCTCAAGGAGAAGAGCATCTGGCATGTTGATAGTGGTTGCTCCAGGCACATGACAGGTAACATGTCCTGCCTCAAGAATTTCAAAAGAATTGATGGAGGACGTGTTGCTTTTGGGAATAATCCAGCAGGAGGTAAGATCAGTGGTAAAGGTGATGTGTCAAAAGGTAAGATGACCTTTGAGGATGTGTACTATGTTGAGCAATTAAGATACAACCTGTTAAGTGTATCACAGGTCTGTGATAAGAAGCATAGTATATTATTTACTGATTCTGAATGCATTATTCTTGCTCCTGGATTCAAGGTAGTTGATGAAAACATGATACTATTGAGAACTCCTAGAAAGGATAATGTATATTGTTTAGATTTAGAAAGTGTTTCATCTGATTCATCCCTAAACTGTTTGGTGTCAAAAGCTTCATTGGATGAATCATCACTTTGGCACAGAAGGATGTGTCACATGAACTTTAAAACAATGAATAAACTTGTCAAAAACAATCTTGTTAGAGGTTTACCATCAAAAGTATATTCATGTGATGATCATTGTGTTGCTTGTCTCAAAGGTAAACAACACAAAACTTCTCATAAGTCCAAAGAGATAAACACTATTTCAAATCCTCTTCAATTGTTGCATATGGATCTGTTTGGCCCTACAAATGTGATGAGTATTGGCAATAAATCATACTGTTTAGTTATTGTTGATGATTACTCTAGATTTACTTGGGTATATTTTCTGAGGACCAAAGATGAGACAAGTGGACTGATCAAATCTTTTATTCTTAGAATTGAAAACCAATCAAATCAAAAAGTAAAAGTCATTAGATCAGATAATGGGACTGAATTTAAAAACTTTGATCTAAACACCTTTTGTGAGGAAAAAGGCATTGAGAGACAATACAGTGCTCCTAGGACTCCACAACAGAATGGTGTTGCTGAGAGAAGGAATAGGACACTGGTTGAGGCTGCTAGATCTTTGTTAGCAGATTCCAAATTACCAACTACTTTCTGGGCAGAAGCAGTTAATACTGCCTGTTATGTTCAAAACAGAGCTTTAGTAATAAAGCCTAAAAACAAGACACCTTATGAGTTTTTTCATAAAAAGAAACCATTTATTGGATTTTTCAAACCATTTGGATGTCCTTGTACAATTCTCAATACCAAATCTCACTTAGGTAAGTTTGATAGCAAAGCAGATGATGGCTTTCTTGTTGGTTACTCATCTCAGAGTAAGGCCTACAGAGTTTTTAATACCTCTTCTAGAATAATTGAAGAAAGTGCAAATGTCAAATGCAATGAGAACACACCAAATCATATTGGCTCAGGTCCTGATTGGCTATTTGACATTGATGCACTCTCTAATTCTTTGGGTTTCAGTAATGATGTAAATGCAGGACAAAGGGATGCACTTCCATCAGATCACAGAATTCAGTCTGTGATATTTCCTCTCCCTACCATTGATCCTGTTGGTTTCTGTGAACAAGAAAAGGCAGCTGAACCAATTCAGATTGAAGAAGAGAGAAGAGCAGAGGAAAATCAGTCTTCAAGTCCAAATTCTAGAGAATCTGAAGTGACTGAAGAAGCTGAAGCAAATCCAGACTTAAATGAGTCAAATCTGGATGTGAACTTACAAGAGGAAGCAGGTCATCCAACAAGAACTCAGAAAAATCATCCTCCTGAGTTGGTAATTGGAGATATTGCATCTCCCATGATGACTAGGAAGCAAAGCAGGCTTCAAGAGCTACAAGAGCAGCAGAATACAGTTAATACTGTCCTTACTTGCTTTCTATCCCAAATTGAGCCCAAAAAGGCTTATGATGCTATGAAAGATCCAAGTTGGATAGAAGCAATGCAAGAGGAGCTGCTACAGTTTAAATTACAGGATGTTTGGGACTTGGTGGATCTTCCAAAAGGTCATAGAGCAATTGGCACCAAGTGGATTTTCAGAAACAAGAAGGATGACAAAGGAATAGTGATCAGAAACAAAGCAAGGCTGGTTGCACAGGGGTATACTCAGGAAGAGGGAATAGACTATGAGGAAGTCTTTGCTCCAGTGGCAAGGATTGAAGCAATTAGGCTATTTCTAGCCTATGCCTCATACATGAAGTTCAAGGTCTACCAAATGGATGTCAAAAGTGCATTTCTGTATGGAAGTATTGATGAAGAAGTATATGTCTGTCAACCCCCTGGATTTGAGAATCCATTGCACCCTGACAGAGTGTACAAGTTGAAGAAGGCACTTTATGGTTTACATCAAGCCCCAAGAGCATGGTATGCCACCCTGTCTACCTATCTCTTAGACAATGACTTTGAAAGAGGAGTTATTGACAAGACCTTGTTCATTAAGAGGAGAAAGAAAGGCACACTACTTGTTCAGATCTATGTGGATGACATCATCTTTGGATCCACAAATGATCACATGTGTAAAGAGTTTGAAGAATTAATGCACAAGAGCTTCAAGATGAGTTCCATGGGAGAACTTACTTTCTTTCTTGGGCTTCAGGTGAAACAGAGGAAAGATGGGATTTTCATAAGTCAATCCAAATATGTGAAAGACATCCTGGACAAGTATGGTTTAACAGACTCAAAGCCAGCAAGCACACCAATGGAAACACACAAACAGATCACTGCAGATCTTGAGGGGGAGGATGTGGATGTCCATCATTACAGATCTATGATTGGATCACTCATGTATCTCACAGCCTCTAGACCAGATATTATGTTTCCAGTATGTGTTTGTGCCAGATTTCAGGTTACACCTAAGCAATCACACCTTCATGCAGTCAAAAGAATTTTTAGATACCTAAGAGGGCAACCTAGATTAGGTCTTTGGTATCCTTATGATTCTTCATTTGACTTGCTTGCATACTCAGACAGTGACTTAGGTGGAGCTAACATGGATAGGAAGTCTACTTCAGGTGGATGTCAGTTTTTGGGTACAAGACTAGTATCTTGGCAGTGTAAGAAACAAACCACAGTGTCATTATCTACCACAGAGGCTGAGTATATAGCTGCTGCAAGCTGCTGCTCTCAGGTTCTATGGATTCAGAATCAGATGTTGGACTATGGGGTAACATTCCTTCACACTCCAATCTTCATTGACAACAACAGTGCTATTAGCATTGTTAATAATCCAGTCAAACACTAAAAAACAAAGCATATAGAGATCAGGTATCGCTTTATTAGAGATTGCAATGAAAAGAAATTAATTCAAGTTGCTAAAGTTCATACAAATGACCAGTTTGCTGATCTATTCACAAAAGCTTTTGATGTGGGTAGATTCACCTTTTTGGTAACAAGTGTGGGCATGATCAACCTTGAATAAATTCATGATTTTCTGTTTTTATACCTGTATTTCTTCATATATTTGGTGCTACTAACTCTCTTTCTCAGAATCTTCTGTGTACCTCAGATTGACAAGTGCTGAAAAGTGTAAGTGTAGTTACTACTGCCAGTGCAGAGTTACTACTGCCAGTGTTCTAGCCAATAATACTGCTTGGTAGTTAATACTGCTTTGCAGTTAATACTGCTCAGTAGTTAATACTGCTTTACAGTTAATACTGCTCAGTAGTTAATACTGCTTAGCAGTTAATACTGCTTGTGTAGTTAATACTGCTCAGTCGTTAATACTGCTTAAGTAGTTAATACTGCTCCGTTGTTAATACTGCTCAGTAGTTAATACTGCTAGTGCACAGTTAATACTGCCAATGAGTAGTTAATACTGCTTAGCAGTTAATACTGCTTGTGTAGTTAATACTGCTCAGTCGTTAATACTGCTTAAGTAGTTAATACTGCTCCGTTGTTAATACTGCTTAAGTAGTTAATACTGCTTTGTTGTTAATACTGCTTAAGTAATTAATACTGCTGTGTAGTTAATACTGCCTTGCAGTTAATACTGCTCAGTCGTTAATACTGCTTGTGTCGTTAATACTGCTTTAAAAGAAAAGTTAGGGCTAATACTGCTATAAATACCTCTTTCAGCCCGCCAAAGTTCATAACGTCTCTTTGTATTCTATCCATCTCTCTCTCTTTCTAACTATTCTCTCCCAAGAATCTCTGTTTTCCGTCAAGAATCCTCAGGCATAATGGAGTTTATCGACGACCACAACGAGATTGCCATGCTTCAGAAGCCAAAACAATCCGCAGGTTTTCACGACATTGTGGATTTCCTCAAGGGCACGCATATCTCCTATGCCCTAACGGTGACCCCGACAATCTACATCGAGCATCAGACGCAGTTCTGGGCAAATGCCACCGTGGTGTCTGAAGATGGGCAGAAAATCCTCAAAACAAGGGTGTGCAACAAACCCTTGAATGTTACAGAGGAGCTTATTCGCATCACTCTTCGATTAGATGATGCCTCAGGTATAACTTCTATTCCTAATGAAGAACTATACTCAACTTTAACAATAATGGGGTATGACGGTCCCATTGGAGTTTTTAAGTTTTACAAGTCTAAATTTCATACACAATGGCGATTCTTTGTTCATACCTTAATGCATTGCATGTCAAAGAAAACTACTGGATGGAGTGAGTTTAGCAGTACCATTGCTTATGCCCTGGTCTGCTTGGCCACTGCCAGGAAGTTTAATTTTTCACAAATGATTTTTAATGATCTTGTATCAAACCTGGAATCCAAAAAGAGGTTTTATATGTATCCAAGGTTTGTTCAAGAAGTAATAACTAAGGAATTGACGGATATACCTCAATTTGATGAGGTATATGTACCAAAACCCCCTAAAGGGAAGGTTTTCTCAAATATGAGGAGACTTCCTAGGGACTCGGAAGGAGTTGACACACCATTGTTCTCTACAATGATGGTTGTGTCCCACACAATTGAAGGTATGGCATCAGGGTCAATGCCCTCATTAGACACACCCACTGATGACCAATCCCAACCTTCCATCACAAAAGACATCCCTCAGTCCATTCTTAAACGACCCACTCCCAAAATAACCAAGAAATTTGAAAGAAGAAAGGTACACAAGGTTCCTTCCCTTGATGTATCTCCTCAGAGCCCGAAGCCTTTAAGCCCTCTGTTGGAGCATTCTCCAATGGAGAATATCGAAAGGGAAACCACAGGGTTGTCTCCCAACCCCAAGAAGGTGCTCACTAAGAAGAAGGTTGATCATGTGAGTCGCAAGGCTGCCACTACTTCTGCTAGCAAAGAGAAGGCCAGTGGTAAAATAACTAAGCCCTTCCTCACGGCAACTCAGGGTGAGAAATCATCCAGAGGTCCCAGGTGCCAAGAAACCAAGGGGGTAGGTAGTGCTTTTGCTAGGCAAGAGACACCTGCTAAAACTTCCAATGATCCTGTAAGGAAGGTAAACACTTCTAAACCAGGTGAGGATAGATACACTTATGAGGAATTGATGGACACTATTGCAAACATAAACACAGATGTGGTCAGTCAGAAAAAGGAAATTGATGAACTCAAGAAAGTGGTCCTCTATCAAAACTCACAGCTTGAGAAGCAAAGGAAGATGATCACTAAGTTGATGCACAGAAAGAAGAAAGCTCAGTTTGTCCTTAGGAGAAGAAACCCTACCAATGATGCTCCCAAAAAGGGGGAGTCAGAGGAGGAGTTAAACATGGAGAGCGCACAGGAACAGGGGGAGAAGGAGAATGAATATGCTGAGGAAAATACAAAAGAAGCAGAAACTGAGATAACAGCAGAAACCACTGAGAAAGCAGTAGAAACAGTTAATGCTGCAGTATCTGAGATTGAAACAGCAGTATCCGAAATTTTGAAGAGTCTTATTGATAAAGCAGTATCTGAAAGTGAGAAGAAAGCAGAATCTGTTCCTACAGTAACTAAAGCAGAGATTGAAGTAGAGATATATTGGATTGTGAAGGATAGTGTTGAAGCAGCAGCATTAAAGGTTATAAAAGAAGCAGTAACAGCTATAGCAGTAGAAATGGTTACTGCTGCTGAAAAACAAAAAGCAGCAGAAACTGTTAGTGCTGCTGAGAGCCACAAAGAAGAAACAGCTGAAATCATTCCTGAAGCTGTTAAAACTCTCAAAAGAACCAAGATGATGTCAACCAAAAGGCCAAGAACAAAGTCCTTAGCTTCAAAGAAGAAAGATGTAAAGAAGCCAAGGATGGAACCAACTGTAGAAGAAGCCCAGGAGGAAGCAGTGAAAGAAAAATCTGATCCAAAAGTTGCTGAAGAAGTGGCAACTCCCTCAGGTCAACCAAGCAATGTACAATCACTGCCAAATGCTCAATGTGATTTGTATATTACTGTGGTTGATACCAATCCAATCAAAGTTAAACCTTTAGCTTCTATGGCTCCTGAAATCATCTTCTGGGATACTTTGAAAGATCAGAGAAAGGAGTACATTAGAGTAAAAAGAGCAGATGGGAAGTTTGAGGTCAGTTCTACATGGGGAAAACTTTTAAGGATGTGCTCTAGATCAGACTTGGAAGAGATGTTCAAGGTAGGAATGAAGCTTTATGGAAATATGCTGACTGAAAGTGGAATGTCCATCACCAAAATGGTACTTGAATACCTGTGCCAAATGTTCAAACCAGAAGCAGTTCAGAATAGGATAGAAAGAAATTTTCAAGTCATTACCAACTGGATGCTTATGGAAAACTGTGGAGTGTATGTCATCTCTCTTGACAATACATACCATGAGTATTATTTGGTGGATGTGGTGTACAAACATAGCAAGAAAAGATTGAATGGAATGCTACATACTAAGTTGACTTGCATCAAGGATTCTGAAATGGGAAGATACTTGGTGAGAAGAATTCTCAATCAAAGTTTGGGATTGAATCCTGATTTATGCGTTCATGATTAAGTTTTGGAAGCATCATCTGAAGAACTTGACTTCTCTTCTTGAAAAGTCAAGTTAGGGGGAGATTGTTGGGAACTGAAGATTTGCTAAGTATGATTAATACTGCCAGAACAACATTACTACTGCCAGATCAACGTTAGTACTGCCAGAACAAAGATACTACTGCTAGATCAAGGTTAGTACTGCTGAGACATTAATGCTGCTGGAACGAAGTTAATACTTCTGGTATATTAATACTGCTGGTACATTATTAATACTGCTGAACAAAAGTTAGTACTGCTGGTGTCTTGCGAAAACTGTTAGTACTGCTGATACATTAATGCTGCTGAAACAAGGTTAGTACTGCTAGTCAAGTTAGTACTGCTAAACAAGTTAATGCTGCTGGAACAAGTTAATGCTGCTGGAATGAGTTAGTACTGCTAGAATAAATTAATGCTGCTGGAGAATATTAGTACTGCTCATGCTGAATGAAGATTAATACTGCTGATGTGATAAGTTTGGAATGAGAAGATTTTGGAGATAAAAGTGGAACGAATGAAGATATGCTCAAAGAAGATTCAGAAGATCAATTTATTTTTGATAGTTATCTTGTACCTATTGTGTATAAATAGTTGTTCATAGATAGCTAATACAGAATGCATATACGTATTTGTGAGATACTGAAATTGATTTCAGAGAGAATTAACCTCAAGGTTTAGAACCCTATTTCTAGAGAAGTAGAAGTCGCCTTGATTGAGCCTGTTCATCAAGATTGAGGTTTGGTTGTTAATTTTGTGAGTCGAAACAGTGAATACAAACAACTGTGTGTTTTCTGATATATTGTTCTTTGATTGTGTGAATTAAAGTTCTATTCCGCAGATTCTTTAATTCTGAATTCTAAGTATTGTTAGTATTGTTATGTCAGGATCGATTCTTAACAAGAATTAACCTTCTTAGAAACAGAATTTAGAGAATCTTGCGGAATAGAACTCTAAATCAATTAAAGAACAATCAATAGAAATTCAATAAACTGTATATATATCAAACAGTTATAACTCACAAGTTTTACACCAAACCTCAATCTTGTTGAACAGGCTCAACAAGACGATTTCTACTTCTCTAGAAATAGGATCTATGATCTTGAGGTTAATTCACTCTTGAATATCGAATTCTGTATACTATCTATCTTCTGTTTTTGTATTTTCTTAATAGCTATCTATCAATACTATTTATACAAAAGTAATTACAAGATAACTATAAAAAGTAAATTGATCTTCTGAATCTTCGTTAAACATATCTTGATCAATTCCTTATTTGTCTCCAAAAGCATCGCATCCCAAACTTATCAACTCAGCAGTATTAATGATGATTTGGCTCAGCAGCATTAACAACCTTCAGCAGTATTAATGATGATTTGGCTCAGCAGCATTAATGACCTTCAGCAGTATTAACCTTCACAGTCTTCAAGCAGTAGTAACTCAGCTCAGCAGTACTAACCATGTCTAGCAGTAGTAATTTGGTCTAGCAGCACTAACTTCGTCTAGCAGTACTAACTTCATCTAGCAGCATTAACTTCATCTAGCAGCAGTAACCTTGCCCAGCAGTAGTAACGAAGAACTGGCAGTAGTAATGAAGACTTAGCAGTACTAACCATACTTGGCATATCTTCAGTTCCCAACAATCTCCCCCTAACTTGACTTTTAGGAAAAGAAGTCAAGTTCTTCAGATGATGCTTCCAAAACTTAGTCATCATGTACACACAGATTAGGACTTAGACCTAGACTTTGATTTAGAATCCTCTTTACCAAGAATCTACCCATTGCTGAATCCTTGTTGCAGGTCAGCTTAGTGTGTAACATTCCTTGCAGCCTCTTCATGCTGTGATTGTATATTTCATCTACAAGATAGTATTCTTGAGTTGCAGAGTCAAGGGAGATGACATATACTCCACAGTTTTCATAGAGCATCCAGTTGGTAATGGCTTGAAACTGTGTGTTTAACCTATGCTGAACTGCTTCAGGTTTGAACATTTGGCACAAGAATTCAAGTACCATTTTAGAAATTGACATCCCTGGCTCAGTCAGCATGTTTCCATATATCTTCATCCCAACTTTGAACATCTCTTCTAAGTCTGATCTTGAGCAAGTTCTGACAATTTTTCCCCAAGTAGAAAATACTTCAAATTTTCCATCAGCTCTTTTTATCCTAATGAACTCCTTTCTACCATCTTTCAAAGTGTCCCAAAAGATGATTTCAGGAGCCTTAGATGATATTGGTTCAGCCTGAAGTGGAATTGGGTTAGAGTCAACACTAGTAATGTACAAATCACATTGGGCATCCGTTTGTGATTGCACATTGCCTGATTGCCCTGATGGAGTTGCCACTTCTTCTTCAGCAACTTTTCCATCAGATTTCACTGTTTCCTCCTGGGCCTCTTCTGCAGATGACTCCACCCTTGGCTTCTTTTCATTTTTCTTCTTTGAAGTTATGGGCTGGGTTCTTGGTCTTTTCTTTGACATCATCTTGGTTCTTTTAAGAGTTTTGACAGCCTCAGGAGTTGGTTTAGCTGCTTTAAGTTTTTCAGCAGCAATAACCATTTCTGCTGCTATGGCTGTTACTGCTTCTCTTAGTACATGTAGTGATGCTGCTTCAATACTGTTCTTTACAATCCAGTAAATTTCTTCATCTATTTCAGCTTGAGTTGTAGTTACTGCTTCCTGCTCAGTTTCTGCTGCTTTGACTGTTTGGCCTTCAGCAGCATTAACTGTTTCTGCTGCTTGTTCAAACTCAGCAGCATTAACAGTTTCTGCTGCTGTGGTTTCTGCTGCTGTGGTTTCTGCTGCTGTGGTTTCTGCTGCTTTAACACACTCTTCCCTCTTTTCTGTCTCACTGGACTCCCCCTTAACCTGTGCATACTCCATTTCCATCTCAGTCTCTATGTGAACAGTCTCCCCCTCAATTTGTGGACCCTTCAGTTTCAGTTCTGCTTCTGACTCTGACTCCCCCTTTTTGGGAGCATCATCAGTTGAGGTTCTCCTTCTTAGCACAAATCTTGCCTTTTTCTTTTTGTTCAGCAACTTGGTAACCATCTTTTTGAGCTTCTCAATTTGAGACTGTTGGTAGGTGACCACAGTCTTAAGTTGCTCTATCTCTGTCTTTTGTGCCATTACATCCAAGTTGATATTCCCTATGGTTTCCATCAATTCCTCATAGTTATATCTATCCTCACCTTGTTTAGAAGTGTTTACCTTCTTTAAAGGATCCTTGGAAGTTTCAGCAGAAGCCTTCTGCCTAGCAGAAGCACTACCTGCCCCCTTGGTTTCTTGGCACCTGGGTCCTCCTAATGATTTCTCATTTAGAGTTGCCATGGGGAAGGTCTTATTTATGTTACCACTGTCCTTCTCTGTGCTAGCAGAAGTAGTGGCAGCCTTAGCACCCATATGGTCATCCTTCTCCTTAGAGACCACCTTCTTGGGGTTGGGAGACACCCCTGTGGTTTCCCTGTTGATATTCTCAATTGGAGAATGCTCCAATTGAGGGCTTAAAGGCTTAGGGCTTTGAGTAGGTACATCAAGGGAAGGAGCCTTGTGCACCTTTCTTCTTTGAAACCTTTTGGTGATTGTGGGAGTGGGCTGTTCAAGAATGGACTGTGGGATGTCTTTTGAGATGGAAGGTTGGGATTGGTCATCAGTGGGTTGATCTAATGAGGGCCTTGATCCTGATGCCATACCTTCAGAGGGGTGGGACACAACCATCATTGTAGAGAACAATGGTGTGTCAACTCCTTCCGAGTCCCTAGGAAGTCTTTTCATATTTGAAAAAACCTTCCCTTTAGGGGATTTGGGTACATATACCTCAGTGAACTGAGGTAAGTCCATCAACTCCTTGTTAAGAACTTCTTGCACAAACCTTGGATACATGAAAAAGGTCTTTTTGGATTCCAAGTTTGATACAAGATCATTAAAGATCATTGCTGAAAAATTGTACTTTCTGGCAGTGGATAAGCAGACCAAGGCATATGCAATGGGACTGCTGAACTCACTCCATCCAGTAGTTTTCTTGGAAATACAGTGCATCAGGGTATGAACAAGAAATCTCCATTGGTTAAAAAATTTTGACTTGTAGAATTTAAAAACACCAATGGGACCTTCATACCCCATTCTTTGTAAAGTAGAAAAGAGTTCTTCATTAGGAATAGAAGATATACCTGAATCATCATTCAACTGAAGAGAGATGCGAATAACCTCTTCAGTGACTTTCAAGGGTTTATCACAGACCCTTGTTCGAATGGTTTTCTGCCCTTCTTCGACACTAACAGTGGCATTCTCCCAAAATTGTTTCTGATGTTCGATATAGATTGTTGGGCTCACCGTGAGTGCATAGGAGATGTGCGAGGATTTGAGAAAATCGACTATATCGTGGAATCCCGCAGCTTGTTTCGGCTTCTGAAGCATGGCTATTTCATTGTGCTCATCCACAAACTCCATGATGCCTAAGGATTCTTGAAAGAAAAGCACAGAGATTCTGGGGAGGCTAGGTTAGAACGAGAGAGAAGAAGTAAATGCGAAGAGTCGTTATGAACATGGGCGGGCAAACAGGGGTATTTATATGCCCTAGATTATCAGAAGCAGTATTAACTACCTCGCAGTATTAACTACCGAGCAGTATTAACTGCCAAGCAGTATTAACTACCTAGCAGTATTAACTACCGAGCAGTATTAACTGCCAAGCAGTATTAACTACCTAGCAGTATTAACTACCGAGCAGTATTAACTACCGAGCAGTATTAACTGCCAAGCAGTATTAACTACCTAGCAGTATTAACTACCGAGCAGTATTAACTGCTGAGCAGTATTAACTACTGAGCAGTAGTAACTGCACAAGCAGTAGTAACTACTAGAACACAGACAGTAGTAACTTCTGTTCTGGCAGTAGTAACTACACTTACACTTTTCTTCACTTGGTAATCTGAGGAAAACAGAGGATCCTGAGAAAGAAAGTTAGTAGCACCAAATATATGAAGAAATACAGGTATAAAAACAGAAAGTCATAAATTTACTCTAGGTTGATCATGCCCACACTTGTTACCAAAAAGGTGAATCTACCCACATCAAAAGCTTTTGTGAATAGATCAGCAAACTGGTCATTTGTATGAACTTTAGCAACCTGAATTAATTTCTTTTCATTGCAATCTCTTATAAAGTGATACCTTATCTCTATATGCTTTGTTTTTGAGTGTTTGACTGGATTATTAACAATGCTAATAGCACTGTTGTTGTCAATGAAGATTGGTGTGTGAAGAAAAGTTACCCCATAGTCCAACATCTGATTCTGAATCCATAGAACCTGAGAGCAGCAGCTTGCAGCAGCTATGTACTCAGCTTCTGTGGTAGATAAGGACACTGTGGTTTGTTTCTTACACTGCCAAGATACTAGTCTTGTACCCAAAAACTGACATCCACCTGAAGTAGACTTCCTATCCATGTTGGCTCCTCCCAAATCACTATCTGAATATGCAAGCAAGTCAAAAGAGGATTCATGAGGATACCAGAGACCTAATCTAGGTTGCCCTTTTAAGTATCTGAATATTCTCTTGACAGCATGAAGGTGTGATTGCTTAGGAGAAACCTGAAATCTGGCACAAACACAGACTGAAAACATAATGTCAGGTCTAGAGGCTGTGAGATACATGAGAGATCCAATCATTGATCTGTAATGATGGACATCCACATCCTCCCCCTCAAGATCTGCAGTGATCTGTTTATGTGTTTCCATTGGAGTGCTTGCTGACTTTGAGTCTGATAAACCAAACTTGTCCAGGATGTCTTTCACATACTTGGATTGGCTAATAAAAATTCCATCTTTCCTCTGTTTTACCTGAAGCCCAAGAAAGAATGTAAGTTCTCCCATGGAGCTCATCTTGAAGCTTTTGTGCATCAATTCTTCAAACTCTTTACACATTTGATCATTGGTGGATCCAAAGATGATATCATCCACATAGATCTGAACAAGTAGAGTACCTCTCTTTCTCCTCTTGATGAACAGGGTCTTGTCAATTACTCCTCTTTCAAAGTCATTTTTCAAGAGATAGGTAGACAAAGTGTCATACCATGCTCTTGGGGCCTGATGCAAACCATAGAGAGCCTTCTTCAGCTTGTATACTCTGTCAGGGTGCAATGGATTCTCAAATCCAGGGGGTTGACAGACATATACTTCTTCCTCAATGCTTCCATACAGAAATGCACTTTTGACATCCATTTGGTACACTTTGAACTTCATGTATGAGGCATAGGCTAGAAATAACCTGATTGCTTCAATCCTTGCCACAGGAGCAAAGACTTCCTCATAATCTATTCCTTCTTCCTGAGTGTACCCTTGTGCAACAAGTCTAGCCTTGTTTCTGATCACAATCCCTCTGTCATCCTTCTTGTTCCTGAAAATCCACTTGGTGCCAATTGCTCTATGACCTTTTGGAAGATCTACCAAGTCCCAAACATCCTGTAATTTGAACTGTAGCAGCTCCTCTTGCATTGCCTCTATCCAGCTTGGGTCTTTCATGGCATCATAAGCCTTTTTGGGCTCAATCTGGGACAGAAAGCAAGTAAGAACAGTGTTAACTGTATTTTGCTGCTCTTGCAACTCTTGGAGTCTGCTTTGCTTTCTAGTCATCATGGGAGATGCAATATCTCCAATTACCAACTCAGGAGGATGATTTTTCTGAGTTCTTGTTTGATGACCAGCTTCCTCTTGTAAGTCCTCATCCAGATTAGACTCATTTAATTCTGGATTTGTTTCTGCTTCTTCAGTCACCTCAGATTCTCTGGAATTTGAACCTGAAGACTGATTTTCCTCTGCTCTCCTCTCTTCTTCATTCTGAATAGGTTCAGTCTCCTCATGGTGTTCACAGAATTCCACAGGATCAATGGAAGGGATTGGAAATATCACAGATTGAATTCTGTGTTCTGATGATGGTGTATCCCTTTGTCCTGCATATACATCACCACTGAAACCCAAAGAATTAGTGAGTGAATCAATGTCAAATAGCCAATTAGGACCTGAACCAATAGGATTTGGTGTGTTCTCATTGCATTTGACATTGTCACTTTCTTCAATTATTCTAGAAGAGGTATTAAAAACTCTGTAGGCCTTACTTTGAGATGAATACCCAACAAGAAAACCATCATCTGCTTTGCTATCAAACTTGCCTAAGTGAGATTTGGTATTGAGAATAGTACAAGGACATCCAAATGGCTTGAAAAATCCAATATATGGTTTCCTTTTATGGAAAAGCTCATAAGGTGTCTTGTTTTTAGGCTTTACAACTAAAACTCTGTTTTGAACATAGCAGGCAGTATTAACTGCTTCTGCCCAAAAAGTAATTGGTAACTTTGAGTCAGCTAACAGAGATCTAGCAGCCTCAATCAGTGTCCTATTCCTTCTCTCAGCAACACCATTTTGTTGTGGAGTCCTAGGAGCACTGTATTGTCTCTCAATTCCTTTTTCTTCACAAAAGGTGTTTAGATCAGAATTTTTAAACTCAGTTCCATTATCTGATCTAATGACTTTCACTCTTTGATTTGATTGGTTTTCAATTTTGAGAATGAAAGATTTGATCAGTCCACTTGTCTCATCTTTAGTTCTCAGAAAATATACCCAAGTAAATCTAGAATAATCATCAACAATAACTAAGCAGTATGATTTCTTGCCAATACTCATCACATTGGTAGGACCAAACAGATCCATATGTAACAGTTGAAGAGGATTTGATATAGTGTTTATCTCTTTGGACTTATGAGAAGTTTTGTGTTGTTTGCCTTTGAGACAGGCAACACAATGATCATCACATGAATATACTTTGGATGGCAAACCCCTTACAAGGTTATTCTTAACAAGTTTATTTATTGTTTTAAAGTTCATGTGACACATCCTTCTGTGCCAAAGTGATGATTCATCTAAAGAAGCTTTTGAAACTAAACAATTTAGAGATGAATCAGATGAAACACTTTCCAAATCTAAACAATAAACATTATCCTTCCTAGGAGTTCTCAGAAGTATCATGTTTTCATCAACCACTTTGTATCCAGGAGCAAGGATAATACATTCAGAATCTGTAAACAATATACTATGCTTCTTGTCACAAACTTGTGATACACTTAACAGGTTGTATCTCAATTGTTCAACATAGTATACATCTTCAAAGGTCATCTTACCCTTTGAAACATCACCCTTACCACTTATCTTTCCACCAGCAGGATTATCCCCAAATGCAACATGTCCTCCATCAACCTTTTTGAAATTTTTGAGGCAGGACATGTTACCTGTCATGTGCCTGGAGCAACCACTATCAACATGCCAAATGCTCTTCCCCTTGAGCTGTTGGTTGCCCTGCACATCAAGATAAATCAGTTAGTTTTATTTGGAACCCAAGCCGAAGTGGTCTTGGGTCTCCCTTGCTCATCAAAGTACTTACACTTGGTTTTGATGAGATTTTTAACTTTTGGTACTGCTGTGCTGGAATACTTTGTCAAAATTATTGGTGTAGCAGCACTTGCAGCAGTACTAACAGTGCTAGCAGTATTAACCTCAGAAGTACTAACAGAGGTAGCAGTATTAACAGAGTTAACACTGCTAGAAGCAGTATTAACAGAATTAATACTGCTAGCAGCAGTACTATCTGAAGAAGAAGCACTAAAAGTATTAGCAGCACTAACATTGGACTGAATACTAGCAGTATTAACACTGCTAGCAGCACTAACTTTGGAAAGATTACTAGCAGTATTAATACTGCTAGCAGTACTAACTTTGGAATGATTACTAGCAGTATTAATACTGCTAGCAGCACTAACTTTTGAAGCAGTACTAGCAGTGTTAGCAGTACTAACACTGCTAGCAGCAGTATTGTTTTTAGTGCTTTTTGGAACCCACATAGTATCACATTCCTTTTCAGTCATTTTCTTTATGTGGCTTTTGGGTTTATCTTGTTTCTTTGCCACATTTTTCTTTGCAGACTTTTTATATCCACCATTCTTTCTGTAACCACCAGGTTTTTGAAAAGATCTTTGAGCATTAAACCTTTGGTTAACAGGATTGAAATAACAGTGTTTGGCTAAGTGATTTAGCTTACCACAGATGAAACAAGGTTTTGGCCTGTTGATTCTTTTCAGGTCAACTCCTTGTCTCATAGCCCACTGGTTATTCCAGTTCCTTTGATTTCCCCTCTGATTATCATGTTTTTGGGGCTTGTTCTCTTTGAATTTCCTGCAGGAACACTGTTTACAAGTATTAGAGTTCACAACTTTGGGCTGTGTGTAATGAACTTCCTTTTTCTCTTCAGTCCTTTTGATCTCTGTGTTCTTGACACATGGACTCTCACATTCCTCATCAGAGTCTACTTTGTCAGTCTCATCTTCAACAACTATTTCTTTTTCACAAGGATCTATATTAATCATTAATTCAGGTTCCTTTCTATCCTTGGTCTCTAACAAATCAGACTTAGGAGGTATGTAGTTGTTATTGTAGGGTGGAGGTGTGGTATTGTACCCTATCCCTACTTTCATCTTGTCATGGATTTGTGCTTTAATGATGGTGTCCATGGTTTTAGAAGCACAGGTAAACTTTTCAACATCAAGTTTAACCTTTTTAAGCTCTTCTTTTAACTTCTCACTCTCCTCCCCAGACACTTTCAGCTTAATCTCATACTCATTCTTCTCCCACTTCCAATAGTTAGTATCATAGTGGTGTTGAAGTTCATTAGCTTGAAAAGCTCTGATCTGTTCCTCAAACCTTTCTACAATCCTAACATAATCTTTCACATCTTTCTCTAGCCTCTTAAGGTCATCACACATACTCTGATTGTGATCCCTATATCTTTTAACAGCATCAATGCAAGCTTGAGAACAGAGTTTAGATTGTACCTCAGTGGGGATATCAGACACTTCTGCCATAAGAGCTTGATTCTGACAGGCTTCTTCAGCTTGATCACTCCAATCAAATCCCATTCCTTGTTGAGAAACAAGGGCTTGAGAGGAGCTTCTGTTTTGGTGTCCATTTGGAGTCTGTGATCCTCCACTTCTGCATTCTCTGGCAAAGTGTCCCATCTTGTGACACTTATAGCATTCAACCTTGGACTTGTCAAAGCCTGCACCATCTTCTCTTCTTTGGGAAAAGTTGTTTCTCCCAGTCCTTTTGATGAATTTCTTCACCCTCATTGATAGGATAGCCATCTGCCACTTGATGTCCATCTCTTCCAGATCATCAGCATTGATCTGCTCTAAATCATCATTGATTAGAGAAGAGTGGACATGACTAGAAAAGAATGCTTCTAGTACAGAATCTGTGGTCTTCTCTTGATTGGTTCCAGCAGCAGTATTAACAGAACCTGCAGTATTAACAGAATCAGGATTAGCAGCAGTATCAGAGGATGAAGATAATAAAGCAGCATTATAAACAAATCCTGATGGCCTTTTCTTGGCTTCAACTTCAGCCTCAAATACTCTCAGATCATTGTAGAGGTCATCTAGCTCTTTGTCCTCCAATTGGTCATTCTGTCTGAATGAGACTGTGTACATGGTCCATTCTTCTCCCAATGATCTAAGGAACTTTCTATTGACATCATCAGCATCCATGTGTACACCCACAGTTGCTAATTCTCCAATTAACTTGTTAAATCTGTCAAAAGTTTGAGTCATAGACTCATTCTTAGCAGACATAAAGTTTTCATATTGTTGCCTGAGAATAGCCTTTTGATTTCTCTTTGTGCTCTTTGTGCCAGTAAATCTTTTCTCCAGAGCATTCCACAACATCTGTGCATCTGTGCAGTGTTGGAATTGATGTTGGTACTCATTAGGAATAGCCAAAAGCAGAGTGCTTAAGGCCTTCATCTCTGTTTGTCTTACTTTCTTTTCAGCATCTGTCTTGGGAGGAGGTCTCTTTCCATCTGCTCCAATCTTTCCTTCATTACATGGGCCATTTTCTATGATGTCCCATATGGCATAATCAGTAAGAAGAATGTACTGCTTGATTCTTAGTTTCCACATGTCAAATTCATTGGGTTTGAGCATGGGAACCTTTGAAACAAGAGTACTGTGAGAATCCATTGAATTGTCCATAGTTTCTAAGATACCAATGCTCTGATACCACTTGTCAGGATCGATTCTTAACAAGAATTAACCTTCTTAGAAACAGAATTTAGAGAATCTTGCGGAATAGAACTCTAAATCAATTAAAGAACAATCAATAGAAATTCAATAAACTGTATATATATCAAACAGTTATAACTCACAAGTTTTACACCAAACCTCAATCTTGTTGAACAGGCTCAACAAGACGATTTCTACTTCTCTAGAAATAGGATCTATGATCTTGAGGTTAATTCACTCTTGAATATCGAATTCTGTATACTATCTATCTTCTGTTTTTGTATTTTCTTAATAGCTATCTATCAATACTATTTATACAAAAGTAATTACAAGATAACTATAAAAAGTAAATTGATCTTCTGAATCTTCGTTAAACATATCTTGATCAATTCCTTATTTGTCTCCAAAAGCATCGCATCCCAAACTTATCAACTCAGCAGTATTAATGATGATTTGGCTCAGCAGCATTAACAACCTTCAGCAGTATTAATGATGATTTGGCTCAGCAGCATTAATGACCTTCAGCAGTATTAACCTTCACAGTCTTCAAGCAGTAGTAACTCAGCTCAGCAGTACTAACCATGTCTAGCAGTAGTAATTTGGTCTAGCAGCACTAACTTCGTCTAGCAGTACTAACTTCATCTAGCAGCATTAACTTCATCTAGCAGCAGTAACCTTGCCCAGCAGTAGTAACGAAGAACTGGCAGTAGTAATGAAGACTTAGCAGTACTAACCATACTTGGCATATCTTCAGTTCCCAACATGTTAAGATTCGATCCTGACAAGTGGTATCAGAGCTTGTGTTTCTTAGAATTCTACAATCATTATGGAAAATTATTTTGAATCAAACAGTACTCTTGTTTCTAAGGTTCCCATGCTCAGACCCAATGAATTTGACATGTGGAAAATTAGAATCAAGCAGTACATTCTGCTTACTGATTATTCCATCTGGGATATAATAGAGAATGGTCCATGTGCTGAAGGAAGAACTGGACCAGATGGCAAAAGACCTCCTCCAAAGACTGATGCAGAGAGAAAAGTCAGACAAATAGAGATGAAGGCCTTAAGCACTCTGCTTTTGGCTATTCCCAATGAATATCAGCATCAATTTCAACATTGCACTGATGCTCAGATTCTATGGAATGCATTGGAAAAGAGATTCACTGGCACCAAAAGCACCAAGAGGAATCAGAAGGCAATTCTCAAACAGCAGTATGAAAACTTTACTTCTACTAAGAATGAGTCTATGACTCAAACTTTTGATAGATTTAATAAGCTAATTGGAGAATTGGCCACAGTAGGAGTCAAGATGGAGGCTGATGATGTTAACAGAAAGTTCTTAAGATCATTAGGTGAAGAGTGGACAATGTATACTGTGTCCTTCAGACAGAATGACCAACTGGAAGATAAAGAGCTTGATGATCTTTACAAAGATCTTAGAGTCTTTGAAGCAGAGGTTGAAGCCAAAAAGAAGCCCTCTGGATATGTACATAATGCTGCACTCCTTTCAGCATCACCTGATTCTACTGCTAACCCTGAATCAGTTAGTGCTGCTGGAGGAGTCAATCAAGAAAAGGCCACTGACTCTGTACTTGAAGCTTTCTTTTCTAGTCATGTTAACTCATCTTTAATTAATGATGACTTAGAACAGATTAATGCTGATGATCTTGAAGAGATGGATATCAAGTGGCAGATGGCTATGCTGTCTATGAGGGTGAAGAAGTTCATAAAAAGGACTGGGAGAAACAACTTTTCCCAAAGAAGAGAAGATGGTGCTGGCTTTGATAAGTCTAAAGTTGAATGCTACAAGTGTCACAAGATGGGACACTTTGCCAGGGAATGCAGAGGTGGATCGTCTCACAACAGCCATCAACAAACTCAGGCTGGAAGTTCCAATCAAAACAGAAACTCTATTCAAGCTCTTGTCTCTCAACAAGGAATGGGATTTGATTGGAGTGATCAAGCAGAAGAGGCCATCCAAAATCAAGCACTTATGGCTGAAGTTTCAGATCTTCCCACTGAGGTACAATCTAAACTTTGTTCTCAAGCTTGTATAGACACTGTTAAAAGGTATAGAGATCACAATCAGGGAATGCGTGATGACCTTAAGAGACTAGAAAAGGATAGAAGAGACTATGTGTTGATTGTTGAGAGGTTTGAAGAACAAATTAAGGCTTTTCAAGCCAATGAACTTCAACACTCATATGATACAAATTACTGGAAGTGGGAAAAGGGTGGTCTGGAGTTCCAACTAAAAGAGTCTAGGGAAGAGTGTGAGAAACTAAAAGGAGAGCTTGAGAAAGTTAAACTTGATGTTGAAAAGTTTTCAAAAGCTTCTAAAGCTATGGACACCATAATAAATGCTCAAGTCCACAGTAAGAAGAAAACAGGCCTAGGGTACAATGCCACACCCCCACCCTACAACAACACTTACATCCCTCCTAAATCAGACTTGTTAGAAACCATGGATAGTAAGGACTTATCTGAAGGAGCTACTAAAGTAGATCCATTAGATGAAGTTGTTGTTGAAGATAAGACTGAAAAAGAAGAGTCTAAGAAAAAGAACAAGACTGCCAGTGATGAGATCCCATTAGAAAATCACATCAAGACTAATGAGGATGGTGGAAGTCCTTGGGACAAGAACAATGAGATGAAAAGATCTGAAAAAGGAAAGGGAGTTCATTATACACAGACCACTGTTGTGAAATCCAATACCTGTGAACATTGTTCTTGCAAGTTTTCTCAAAAGACTAAGCCCCAAAAACATGATAAAAAGAGGGGAAATCAAAGAAATTGGAATAATCAATGGGCACAAAAGCAAGGAGTTGATCTTCAAAGGATTAACAGACCAAAGCCTTGTTTTATCTGTGGCAAATTGAATCATCTTGCCAAACACTGTTATTTTAATCCTGTTAACCAAAGAATGAATTTTCAAAGAAGTTTTCAAAAATCCTCTGGTTATAGGAAACCTGTTAGGAACCATGTGGCTAAGAAACAAACTAAAGCCACAAGCCACATGAAGAAAAAGCCTGAAAAAGAATGTGTCACAATGTGGGTTCCTAAAAGTACTGCAGCCTCAGATAATGCTGCTAGCAGTGTTAGTGCTGCTAGCAGTGTTAGTGCTGCTAACACTGTTAGTACTTCTTCAAAAATTAGTGCTGCTAGCAGTGTTAGTGCTGCTAACTCTGTTAGTGCTGCTAACTCTGTTAGTGCTGCTAACTCTGTTAGTGCTGCTAACTCAGTTAGTGCTGCTAACTCAGTTAGTGCTGCTAACTCTGTTAGTGCTGCTAACTCTGTTAGTGCTGCTAACTCTGTTAGTGCTGCAAACTCTGTTAGTGCTGCTAACTCTGTTAGTGCTGCTAACTCTGTTAGTACTTCTTCTAAGGTTAATACTGCTTCTAGTGTTTGTGCTGCTAGACCTATCATATTGACAAAATACTCCAATTTTGCAGTACCTAAGTTTGAAAATCTCATCAAAACCAAGTGCAAGTACTTTGATGAGCAAGGGAGACCCAAGACCACTTCGGCTTGGGTTCCCAATAAAAACTAATTGATTTATCTTATGTGCAGGGCAACCAACAGCTCAAGGAGAAGAGCATCTGGCATGTTGATAGTGGTTGCTCCAGGCACATGACAGGTAACATGTCCTGCCTCAAGAATTTCAAAAGAATTGATGGAGGACGTGTTGCTTTTGGGAATAATCCAGCAGGAGGTAAGATCAGTGGTAAAGGTGATGTGTCAAAAGGTAAGATGACCTTTGAGGATGTGTACTATGTTGAGCAATTAAGATACAACCTGTTAAGTGTATCACAGGTCTGTGATAAGAAGCATAGTATATTATTTACTGATTCTGAATGCATTATTCTTGCTCCTGGATTCAAGGTAGTTGATGAAAACATGATACTATTGAGAACTCCTAGAAAGGATAATGTATATTGTTTAGATTTAGAAAGTGTTTCATCTGATTCATCCCTAAACTGTTTGGTGTCAAAAGCTTCATTGGATGAATCATCACTTTGGCACAGAAGGATGTGTCACATGAACTTTAAAACAATGAATAAACTTGTCAAAAACAATCTTGTTAGAGGTTTACCATCAAAAGTATATTCATGTGATGATCATTGTGTTGCTTGTCTCAAAGGTAAACAACACAAAACTTCTCATAAGTCCAAAGAGATAAACACTATTTCAAATCTTCTTCAATTGTTGCATATGGATCTGTTTGGCCCTACAAATGTGATGAGTATTGGCAAGAAATCATACTGTTTAGTTATTGTTGATGATTACTCTAGATTTACTTGGGTATATTTTCTGAGGACCAAAGATGAGACAAGTGGACTGATCAAATCTTTTATTCTTAGAATTGAAAACCAATCAAATCAAAAAGTAAAAGTCATTAGATCAGATAATGGGACTGAATTTAAAAACTTTGATCTAAACACCTTTTGTGAGGAAAAAGGCATTGAGAGACAATACAGTGCTCCTAGGACTCCACAACAGAATGGTGTTGCTGAGAGAAGGAATAGGACACTGGTTGAGGCTGCTAGATCTTTGTTAGCAGATTCCAAATTACCAACTACTTTCTGGGCAGAAGCAGTTAATACTGCCTGTTATGTTCAAAACAGAGCTTTAGTAATAAAGCCTAAAAACAAGACACCTTATGAGCTTTTTCATAAAAAGAAACCATTTATTGGATTTTTCAAACCATTTGGATGTCCTTGTACAATTCTCAATACCAAATCTCACTTAGGTAAGTTTGATAGCAAAGCAGATGATGGCTTTCTTGTTGGTTACTCATCTCAGAGTAAGGCCTACAGAGTTTTTAATACCTCTTCTAGAATAATTGAAGAAAGTGCAAATGTCAAATGCAATGAGAACACACCAAATCATATTGGCTCAGGTCCTGATTGGCTATTTGACATTGATGCACTCTCTAATTCTTTGGGTTTCAGTAATGATGTAAATGCAGGACAAAGGGATGCACTTCCATCAGATCACAGAATTCAGTCTGTGATATTTCCTCTCCCTACCATTGATCCTGTTGGTTTCTGTGAACAAGAAAAGGCAGCTGAACCAATTCAGATTGAAGAAGAGAGAAGAGCAGAGGAAAATCAGTCTTCAAGTCCAAATTCTAGAGAATCTGAAGTGACTGAAGAAGCTGAAGCAAATCCAGACTTAAATGAGTCAAATCTGGATGTGAACTTACAAGAGGAAGCAGGTCATCCAACAAGAACTCAGAAAAATCATCCTCCTGAGTTGGTAATTGGAGATATTGCATCTCCCATGATGACTAGGAAGCAAAGCAGGCTTCAAGAGCTACAAGAGCAGCAGAATACAGTTAATACTGTCCTTACTTGCTTTCTATCCCAAATTGAGCCCAAAAAGGCTTATGATGCTATGAAAGATCCAAGTTGGATAGAAGCAATGCAAGAGGAGCTGCTACAGTTTAAATTACAGGATGTTTGGGACTTGGTGGATCTTCCAAAAGGTCATAGAGCAATTGGCACCAAGTGGATTTTCAGAAACAAGAAGGATGACAGAGGAATAGTGATCAGAAACAAAGCAAGGCTGGTTGCACAGGGGTATACTCAGGAAGAGGGAATAGACTATGAGGAAGTCTTTGCTCCAGTGGCAAGGATTGAAGCAATTAGGCTATTTCTAGCCTATGCCTCATACATGAAGTTCAAGGTCTACCAAATGGATGTCAAAAGTGCATTTCTGTATGGAAGTATTGATGAAGAAGTATATGTCTGTCAACCCCCTGGATTTGAGAATCCATTGCACCCTGACAGAGTGTACAAGTTGAAGAAGGCACTTTATGGTTTACATCAAGCCCCAAGAGCATGGTATGACACCCTGTCTACCTATCTCTTAGACAATGACTTTGAAAGAGGAGTTATTGACAAGACCTTGTTCATTAAGAGGAGAAAGAAAGGCACACTACTTGTTCAGATCTATGTGGATGACATCATCTTTGGATCCACAAATGATCACATGTGTAAAGAGTTTGAAGAATTAATGCACAAGAGCTTCAAGATGAGTTCCATGGGAGAACTTACTTTCTTTCTTGGGCTTCAGGTGAAACAGAGGAAAGATGGGATTTTCATAAGTCAATCCAAATATGTGAAAGACATCCTGGACAAGTATGGTTTAACAGACTCAAAGCCAGCAAGCACACCAATGGAAACACACAAACAGATCACTGCAGATCTTGAGGGGGAGGATGTGGATGTCCATCATTACAGATCTATGATTGGATCACTCATGTATCTCACAGCCTCTAGACCAGATATTATGTTTCCAGTATGTGTTTGTGCCAGATTTCAGATTACACCTAAGCAATCACACCTTCATGCAGTCAAAAGAATTTTTAGATACCTAAGAGGGCAACCTAGATTAGGTCTTTGGTATCCTTATGATTCTTCATTTGACTTGCTTGCATACTCAGACAGTGACTTAGGTGGAGCTAACATGGATAGGAAGTCTACTTCAGGTGGATGTCAGTTTTTGGGTACAAGACTAGTATCTTGGCAGTGTAAGAAACAAACCACAGTGTCATTATCTACCACAGAGGCTGAGTATATAGCTGCTGCAAGCTGCTGCTCTCAGGTTCTATGGATTCAGAATCAGATGTTGGACTATGGGGTAACATTCCTTCACACTCCAATCTTCATTGACAACAACAGTGCTATTAGCATTGTTAATAATCCAGTCAAACACTCAAAAACAAAGCATATAGAGATCAGGTATCGCTTTATTAGAGATTGCAATGAAAAGAAATTAATTCAAGTTGCTAAAGTTCATACAAATGACCAGTTTGCTGATCTATTCACAAAAGCTTTTGATGTGGGTAGATTCACCTTTTTGGTAACAAGTGTGGGCATGATCAACCTTGAATAAATTCATGATTTTCTGTTTTTATACCTGTATTTCTTCATATATTTGGTGCTACTAACTCTCTTTCTCAGAATCTTCTGTGTACCTCAGATTGACAAGTGCTGAAAAGTGTAAGTGTAGTTACTACTGCCAGTGCAGAGTTACTACTGCCAGTGTTCTAGCCAATAATACTGCTTGGTAGTTAATACTGCTTTGCAGTTAATACTGCTCAGTAGTTAATATTGCTTTACAGTTAATACTGCTCAGTAGTTAATACTGCTTAGCAGTTAATACTGCTTGTGTAGTTAATACTGCTCAGTCGTTAATACTGCTTAAGTAGTTAATACTGCTCCGTTGTTAATACTGCTTAAGTAGTTAATACTGCTTTGTTGTTAATACTGCTTAAGTAATTAATACTGCTGTGTAGTTAATACTGCCTTGCAGTTAATACTGCTCAGTCGTTAATACTGCTTGTGTCGTTAATACTGCTTTAAAAGAAAAGTTAGGGCTAATACTGCTATAAATACCTCTTTCAGCCCGCCAAAGTTCACAACGTCTCTTTGTATTCTATCCATCTCTCTCTCTTTCTAACTATTCTCTCCTAAGAATCTCTGTTTTCCGTCAAGAATCCTCAGGCATAATGGAGTTTATCGACGACCACAACGAGATTGCCATGCTTCAGAAGCCAAAACAATCCGCAGGTTTTCACGACATTGTGGATTTCCTCAAGGGCACGCATATCTCCTATGCCCTAACGGTGACCCCGACAATCTACATCGAGCATCAGACGCAGTTCTGGGCAAATGCCACCGTGGTGTCTGAAGATGGGCAGAAAATCCTCAAAACAAGGGTGTGCAACAAACCCTTGAATGTTACAGAGGAGCTTATTCGCATCACTCTTCGATTAGATGATGCCTCAGGTATAACTTCTATTCCTAATGAAGAACTATACTCAACTTTAACAATAATGGGGTATGACGGACCCATTGGAGTTTGTAAGTTTTACAAGTCTAAATTTCATACACAATGGCGATTCTTTGTTCATACCTTAATGCATTGCATGTCAAAGAAAACTACTGGATGGAGTGAGTTTAGCAGTACCATTGCTTATGCCCTGGTCTGCTTGGCCACTGCCAGGAAGTTTAATTTTTCACAAATGATTTTTAATGATCTTGTATCAAACCTGGAATCCAAAAAGCGGTTTTATATGTATCCAAGGTTTGTTCAAGAAGTAATAACTAAGGAATTGACGGATATACCTCAATTTGATGAGGTATATGTACCAAACCCCCCTAAAGGGAAGGTTTTCTCAAATATGAGGAGACTTCCTAGGGACTCGGAAGGAGTTGACACACCATTGTTCTCTACAATGATGGTTGTGTCCCACACAATTGAAGGTATGGCATCAGGGTCAATGCCCTCATTAGACACACCCACTGATGACCAATCCCAACCTTCCATCACAAAAGACATCCCTCAGTCCATTCTTAAACGACCCACTCCCAAAATAACCAAGAAATTTGAAAGAAGAAAGGTACACAAGGTTCCTTCCCTTGATGTATCTCCTCAGAGCCCGAAGCCTTTAAGCCCTCTGTTGGAGCATTCTCCAATGGAGAATATCGAAAGGGAAACCACAGGGGTGTCTCCCAACCCCAAGAAGGTGCTCACTAAGGAGAAGGTTGATCATGTGAGTCGCAAGGCTGCCACTACTTCTGCTAGCAAAGAGAAGGCCAGTGGTAAAATAACTAAGCCCTTCCTCACGGCAAGTCAGGGTGAGAAATCATCCAGAGGTCCCAGGTGCCAAGAAACCAAGGGGGTAGGTAGTGCTTTTGCTAGGCAAGAGACACCTGCTAAAACTTCCAATGATCCTGTAAGGAAGGTAAACACTTCTAAACCAGGTGAGGATAGATACACTTATGAGGAATTGATGGACACTATTGCAAACATAAACACATATGTGGTCAGTCAGAAAAAGGAAATTGATGAACTCAAGAAAGTGGTCCTCTATCAAAACTCACAGCTTGAGAAGCAAAGGAAGATGATCACTAAGTTGATGCACAGAAAGAAGAAAGCTCAGTTTGTCCTTAGGAGAAGAAACCCTACCAATGATGCTCCCAAAAAGGGGGAGTCAGAGGAGGAGTTAAACATGGAGAGCGCACAGGAACAGGGGGAGAAGGAGAATGAATATGTTGAGGAAAATACAAAAGAAGTAGAAACTGAGATAACAGCAGAAACCACTGAGAAAGCAGTAGAAACAGTTAATGCTGCAGTATCTGAGATTGAAACAGCAGTATCCGAAATTTTGAAGAGTCTTATTGATAAAGCAGTATCTGAAAGTGAGAAGAAAGCAGAATCTGTTCCTACAGTAACTAAAGCAGAGATTGAAGCAGAGATATATTGGATTGTGAAGGATAGTGTTGAAGCAGCAGCATTAAAGGTTATAAAAGAAGCAGTAACAGCTATAGCAGTAGAAATGGTTACTGCTGCTGAAAAACAAAAAGCAGCAGAAACTGTTAGTGCTGCTGAGAGCCACAAAGAAGAAACAGCTGAAATCATTCCTGAAGCTGTTAAAACTCTCAAAAGAACCAAGATGATGTCAACCAAAAGGCCAAGAACAAAGTCCTTAGCTTCAAAGAAGAAAGATGTAAAGAAGCCAAGGATGGAACCAACTGTAGAAGAAGCCCAGGAGGAAGCAGTGAAAGAAAAATCTGATCCAAATGTTGCTGAAGAAGTGGCAACTCCCTCAGGTCAACCAAGCAATGTACAATCACTGCCAAATGCTCAATGTGATTTGTATATTACTGTGGTTGATACCAATCCAATCAAAGTTAAACCTTTAGCTTCTATGGCTCCTGAAATCATCTTCTGGGATACTTTGAAAGATCAGAGAAAGGAGTACATTAGAGTAAAAAGAGCAGATGGGAAGTTTGAGGTCAGTTCTACATGGGGAAAACTTTTAAGGATGTGCTCTAGATCAGACTTGGAAGAGATGTTCAAGGTAGGAATGAAGCTTTATGGAAATATGCTGACTGAAAGTGGAATGTCCATCACCAAAATGGTACTTGAATACATGTGCCAAATGTTCAAACCAGAAGCAGTTCAGAATAGGATAGAAAGAAATTTTCAAGTCATTACCAACTGGATGCTTATGGAAAACTGTGGAGTGTATGTCATCTCTCTTGACAATACATACCATGAGTATTATTTGGTGGATGTGGTGTACAAACATAGCAAGAAAAGATTGAATGGAATGCTACATACTAAGTTGACTTGCATCAAGGATTCTGAAATGGGAAGATACTTGGTGAGAAGAATTCTCAATCAAAGTTTGGGATTGAATCCTGATTTATGCGTTCATGATTAAGTTTTGGAAGCATCATCTGAAGAACTTGACTTCTCTTCTTGAAAAGTCAAGTTAGGGGGAGATTGTTGGGAACTGAAGATTTGCTAAGTATGATTAATACTGCCAGAACAACATTACTGCTGCCAGATCAACGTTAGTACTGCCAGAACAACATTACTACTGCCAGATCAACGTTAGTACTGCCAGAACAAAGATACTACTGCTAGATCAAGGTTAGTACTGCTGAGACATTAATGCTGCTGGAACGAAGTTAATACTTCTGGTATATTAATACTGCTGGTACATTATTAATACTGCTGAACAAAAGTTAGTACTGCTGGTGTCTTGCGAAAACTGTTAGTACTGCTGATACATTAATGCTGCTGAAACAAGGTTAGTACTGCTAGTCAAGTTAGTACTGCTAAACAAGTTAATGCTGCTGGAACAAGTTAATGCTGCTGGAATGAGTTAGTACTGCTAGAATAAATTAATGCTGCTGGAGAATATTAGTACTGCTCATGCTGAATGAAGATTAATACTGCTGATGTGATAAGTTTGGAATGAGAAGATTTTGGAGATAAAAGTGGAACGAATGAAGATATGCTCAAAGAAGATTCAGAAGATCAATTTATTTTTGATAGTTATCTTGTACCTATTGTGTATAAATAGTTGTTCATAGATAGCTAATACAGAATGCATATACGTATTTGTGAGATACTGAAATTGATTTCAGAGAGAATTAACCTCAAGGTTTAGAACCCTATTTATAGAGAAGTAGAAGTCGTCTTGATTGAGCCTGTTCATCAAGATTGAGGTTTGGTTGTTAATTTTGTGAGTCGAAACAGTGAATACAAACAACTGTGTGTTTTCTGATATATTGTTCTTTGATTGTGTGAATTAAAGTTCTATTCCGCAGATTCTTTAATTCTGAATTCTAAGTATTATTAGTCTTGTTAAGATTCGATCCTGACAGTACGAGACTCGAGGTTAGAAAGGAATTTGCTATCAGGTGAGTTCACTCAACCGACTTTTTATGACGTACTATGTTTTACTGAATATGGTTCCTTTTTCGAGCATGAACTGATTTATAAAAGTTATGCATGTCTCCATGATTTGCCTGTTTATTTGCAAATGAAAATGATGTTTAAGGTTCTCATGAATATGATTTCAAATGTATGTGTATGTTATGTGGAGTCGGTTACACAGTGGGGTCAAGGTTGTTAGTCCCAGATGGCTAACCAAGTATTGTAGAAGGGGGGGGGGGGTTGAATACAATACTCAAAATTTTCACAATTTTAATTCTTTATATTGAAAATCTTTCAACAAGAATTACACATAGAAAACTTAAGACTGTTGCGGAAAAGAACAGATAAACTATTCTAACAATCTTACACAAAGTATACTAACAAAATAACTAAGAACAAAGCTATAAAGTTTTAAGGCTTAAAGGAAGATTTCTTGCACTGAGAGAATTCTTAAAGCCTGAGAATTGCATGAAGAGCACTTCTCCTTTTATAGTGCCAAGGAATGCCCAAGCATTAAATGCTTGGGACACTTGTCATCTTCACATATGCTGATAATGTTGACTTCAGGAGAACTGTGAAGTCCTTGTCACTTTTCACTAGGTGCAGACAGAGTAGCTTGAGCAGATAAAAGGGACCTTAACTGAAAGTGGATAAAGAGACAAACTGTCACTTTTCTCTGCTGGAGGATATTGTCCCATAATAAATGATCTTCTGTCTTGAGCTTTTAGCACCGAAGTGGTTTCCACCGAGATTGAGAAATCTTCGGTGGAAAGAAGACTAGTCCACCGAAATTGCAAGCATGTTTCGGTGGTGAGAGGACCACCGAAAGAGTCATCGGTGGTGGATGGGCCACCGAATTTGTCCATGCACTTCGGTGGAAGAAGGCCACCGAAATTGTCCTATAAATTCGGTGGAGAGAAGGCCACCGAAATGTCAAGGAATTTCGGTGGTGATGACTTGTTTGAATGTTGCCGAGAGTCTTCTATTTTCCACAAGTAGAGAGTCTTCAAGCTTGGTTTCGGTTGATCTTCGACTTCACCGAACATTTGATATTTTGTACAAGTCATCTAAAGAACCATGCATCCAAAATTTCTCTAAGTATAAAATGTTTTTCAAAGTATAAAAAAGGAGATCATGAGGTCATCTTCAAATCTTGATGACCCAACAATCTCCCCTTATTTGATGATGACATCCATACTTAGAAAAACATGAGTAAGACAATGAATAATGCATGTTGACCCTTCTTTACTCTTTTGGGTTCTTTTTCACACAGTCCATTTTTTTTGTGTGTGTGTATGTATATATGATATTTACATATAAGATAAAATAAAAAGGTATAGCTGTACAAATAATTGAAAGGAAAAGGAAAGAAGTATAAACAGTATAAACAATATGAACAGAATGAATATTACTTGCATCTTTGGAGGGGCGAGTTGAAACTTGTGTCTGGCTTGAGGATTCTTCATTTTGATCAGCAGCCTGTTGATGTGTTGAAGAATATTATCTTTCAGGCACTTTTGCTTTTCTTCAGATGTTTCAAATCTTCAAGTCATTCACTTACTCCAAAAGGTTTCAGCCAAGAGAATCTGTGGGTTTTGATAGGAGACAACCCATTATAGTGACAAACTTTGAGGAGGGTTGAGTTTGAGTGAATCAGCCTCAGGATGCATCTGCCCATCTGTTGCATCTTGGCATCTTTTCCTGTTTAGCATCATCAACTTGTCTTTTATTTGCTCCCCCTCAGTTAGATCAGTCGGTCTTTGTGTTACTCCCCCTCAGTTAGATCCGCCCGGACTGATGTGCTCCCCCTTGACCGGTCCGTCGATTTCCTCATTTTTTCAAGTTGGTCGCTGGATATGAGTACTGAGGGTTGATGTTGCTCCCCCTCAGATGAATTCTCCCCCTCAGCGGCCGACTTAGGAAAAACACCAAGAGAAAATGAAAGGATCGGCCAGAACCAAGACGTTTTTTTTTTTTTTTTTTTTTGCTTTTCCACCGAAAATGAAGGAGTATCCAACGAAAATTGCCTATTTTCGGTAGCATTTTCGGTGGAAAATCGGTAGATTTTTTTTTTTTTTTTTGCATTCCCACCGAAAATTAAGGAGATTCCACCGAAAATTGGCAATTTTCGGTGGAAAATCAGAAGATTTTTTTTTTTTTTTAATATTCCCACTGAAAATTTGCAAGAGTTAGACAAAAATTCGGTGTAATTTCTTGAAGAGGTTGACGGAAAACTTCTAAGACATCTTCAGCAGAGTGTGGAGAAAGTCTTCTAAGGCATTATGGAGAAAATCTTCAAAGTGAAGAAAAGATTGGAATTTCATCTTCCAATTTTGATGACCCAAAAAGGTTGAGTTTGAGGATTTGGGGTGACATCTGCAGAAGAGTTTGTGGTGGGTGGATTTTATGAAAGGAGAGATGGGTTGCAAACCAAGAGTGAAAAAGATGGAAAAAGGGATGGGATGAGGAGATGACACATAGGAAGTTGGGTTAGATGAGAGGAAGAGTATATGAGAAGCTAGATAAAATTGGTGGGGAGAGAATCGGTAGAGGAAATGGTAGAGGTCTACAACTTTGGTGAGAAGAGATCATGGTGATGACATCATTAAAAGAAAAAAAAGGTGTCTACCATGCATGGGATGACATCATATGGAGGGTGTTGGTGCAAGTGTACCACATCTCTATATATTTATATATATTTATTTTGATGATTACAAACACACCGTATTATTGTTTATCTAACAATTTAATCCAAGTGTGCAGTTGTTGAAGAACACGAAGATTTAAACTGAAGGGTTCAAGACGGAAGTGTTTACGTCGTCATCATTGTTTATAACTAATAATGATAAACACCCTAAAATAATATACCACTTGGATATTTCTAAAAACCCTAATTGATTTTAATTAAAAGGGTTTATTGAGAAGATTCAGCAAGATTGGTTGCGTCCTGGAAAGTGTCCTTTTCTGACGCCGGTATACCGCGGCGATAGAGCCGGTATACCGCGGGTACATACAGCCGGTATACCGCGGGTGTTCAGCCGGTATACCGCGGCAGGTTCCGTGTGCATCTCTGGTTGGTTGAAAGTTGCTTTTTCTGACGGCGGTATACCGCGAGTCCTAGCCGGTATACCGCGGGTACGTTTTTCCAGAAGTCAACTTTGCATGTAGCCGTTGGTATGTCAGTGTACTTTGTCTGCACGGTATACCGCGTGCATTTGGCGGTATACCGCGGATGCACAATGCCGTTGGAGCTTCCTGATATATATACATGCATGCTGGTGAAGAAAGATAGAACACACAACACAACAGATCAACACTTACTCATCTGATCTCTCTCACTTACTTAACATATATATTTTATAAAACCTTTTTTTATAAAATATCCAAGTGAGATATTATACAAGAGTGATTACCCATTGTGAGTTATACTCCTCTTGTAAGTATTTGAATAACGGGTGTGTGATCCTGTTTATCTCATAGCAGAGGCTTGAGAAACTATTACAAATACCTTTGTACTTGGTTTGTATTTCTACCGTAAAGAATACATTTATTGGATCGTGTCGGGAAGTGTCTCGGCTGCTGGTTTATCACAGTTGGTGGTAAATCAGTAAATCTCCGTGTCAAGTATCTCTTACCTTTATCTCTTTATTTATTCCGCTGTGCTTTATTATATTTGTTTATATAAACTGCTTTGCATTTATATTTATTTATATAATCTCTGTGTATTTGTTTATATTTACACTCTTCGTTATTATTTGTATACTCTGATTTATTTATACTGTTTCTGTACTGTATTTATTTGTAAAAGAATTTTTGAAAGTAAAAGATTTAAAATACAACCTCCCCCCCCCTTAGGTTGTCTAACATTTGGTATCAGAGCAGGTCTTTCAAAAATATTCTGCATAAATTTCTCTTATTCTTCTAAATGGCTCAACAAACTAATATCGTGTTTTCAAAACCTCCTTTGATAGATACTGAAAAGTTTGGCATTTGGGCCGAGCTATTTGAATGTCACGTGCGTGGCAAAAATCAAAAGATTTGGAATATTATAGAAAAAGGGAATTTTAAACCCACCATTGTGAAAGATGATGTTTATATTGATAAACCTATAGATGAATGGACTACTTCTGATGAAACTCATTTTTGTTTAAACTTTGAAGCTAAGAATATATTATATGCTGCTTTAACAACTGATGAAATTGAAAGAGTATATACATATAAAACTGCAAATCAAATATGGGAAAGTTTAAATAATACTCATCGTGGAAACACGGAGGTTAAATCTAGTAAAGTGAATATTTTAGTTCACGATTATGAACTATTCGAAATGAAACAAGATGAGTCAATTGACTCAATGTTTAAAAGATTTAACCTTATTGTGACTACTTTGAAAGGTTTGGATCGCACTTATCCTAACGAGGACTATATAAGGAAAATTCTACGAGCCCTTCCTTCGGAGTGGATGGCAAAAATCACATCCTTGGAAGACTCCCGAGATCTCGCAACTATGAAGCTCGATGATCTCATCGGCAATCTTAAAGTGCACGAAATTGCACTAAGAAGAAATCAAGTCCGGGAGCAAGTCAAAAAGAAATCCATAGCTTTAAAAGTCATTGCCTCAAAAGAAGAGGAAAAGGAAGAGGAGGAAGAAGCTAGCTCATCCGATGACGAACCCGAAAATCTTGACGATTTAGTCAAGTTGGTAAGAAAACTTTCTAAACTTTTATCTAACAGAAAGTTTGCCAAAAATGATAGGTTTCAAGAAAATGGAGACTACCGTCGTGGTGGTAAAAACCAAAGTCGCAACGTCCATAAAAGTGAAGACAAATATGACGAATCTAGCGACGATGAAAAAGCCAATAAAAAGAAAGGCTTTTGCTATGTGTGTGGTGACAAGGATCACTATGCAAGTGTGTGTCCGAATCGAGCAAAACAAATCAACACACCAAAAGCTTTAGTTGGAGGCGCGATGAGCGCAAGCATAAATGAGGCCAAAAATTTTTGTTTCATGGCCGACCATGATAATGAGGTATCTTCATCATATTCTTCTAAAAATAATTGTGATAGTAATTATAGTGATAATTATTATAGTGACGATGAAAATAATCTTGACGAATTATATAAATCATTTCATGATATGGCCGCTCTTGCAAATAGGTATAAAGATGAAATCTCTAATTTAAAAGAAACCGTATCCGCATATAAAAAGGAAATAAATGACGGTAAACAAAAATCTGCTTATGATTTAGATATTATCACTAAATTAGAAAATAAATTAAGTGAAAAAGATATTTGCAAATCTTGTGATATTTTAAAAAATAAAATTGCATGCTTAAATAAAAAGACACATGAAAATGTTGTATGTACAAAATGCGAGATTCTTGAAAATGAAATTGCATGTTTAAATGCTAAATGTAAATCGCATGAGAAAAATGACTTATTAGCAAATGCTTTTAATAGTAGCAATGATAAAGTGCTTAAAATGCTTAATATATCAAATCGTATAAATTGCCGAAAAGGCATTGGTTCAAATACGTGTATTGAAAAATGTGAATGTATGCCAATTAAAAAGGTTTTTGAAAAACCTAAATTTGTTGTTAAAAATAAAACGCAAAAACCTCCGTATGTTCCTAAAATGAATTATGTGAATTATATGTTGAGAAAATCACATGCGTTTATGTATAATAATAAGTTTGCGAATCCTAAGAGAAATGTTAATCCGCATACTTCTTTTTACGTCTATGATGAATACGATCGTAAAATTAAAATGGTTAGAAAATGGATTCCGAAAGGAATGTTTAATGTTGATAATCCCGGTGGGATGCGTTTGTGGTTTTAAACCATTTATATGGCTTTGTATGTTTGTCGTGTTTGTTTTATGTCGACAACATATTTTTTTGCAGTTTATGTTTTATACTAACTGTTAAAAGGACCCATAAGAAAAGGGTACCACGAAATATTTTCTTTGCCTTTTGTAGGTGTTTCCTGGCGAGGTTATAATACGTGGTTACCTGCCGAGGTTATAATACGTGGTTACCTGCCGAGGTTATAATACGTGGTTACCTGCCGAGGTTATAATACGTGGTTACCTGCCGAGGTTATAATACGTGGTTACCTGCCGAGGTTATAATACGTGGTTACCTGACGAGGTCATAATACGTGGTGATTTTTTTTAATCACATAAAATTAACCGAAAATTGAAGCCTTAAGATCCGTTTTGGTGCAATTGTTTCGTATTGGTTTGTATATCTTTGTCTCTATTGCTTTTTGCATTTTATTTTATCCCTCAAATTTTATAAAATCAAATTGATATCGTTATTAATTTGAGGGGGAGCGTTTTAGCTCTTTTACCCATGAGTTTATGCTCTCTCAATTATATGCATATTTTGAGGGGGAGCATCTCTCGAGGGGGAGCATACCGTCTTTCTTGACCCTTTTTGTTTCGACAAACGGGGGAGAGAAACCGCATATGCTCTTGCTTAGCGGTTGTGTTTGTCATCATCAAAAAGGGGGAGATTGTTGGTGCAAGTGTACCACATCTCTATATATTTATATATATTTATTTTGATGATTACAAACACACCGTATTATTGTTTATCTAACAATTTAATCCAAGTGTGCAGTTGTTGAAGAACACGAAGATTTAAACTGAAGGGTTCAAGACGGAAGTGTTTACGTCGTCATCATTGTTTATAACTAATAATGATAAACACCCTAAAATAATATACCACTTGGATATTTCTAAAAACCCTAATTGATTTTAATTAAAAGGGTTTATTGAGAAGATTCAGCAAGATTGGTTGCGTCCTGGAAAGTGTCCTTTTCTGACGCCGGTATACCGCGGCGATAGAGCCGGTATACCGCGGGTACATACAGCCGGTATACCGCGGGTGTTCAGCCGGTATACCGCGGCAGGTTCCGTGTGCATCTCTGGTTGGTTGAAAGTTGCTTTTTCTGACGGCGGTATACCGCGAGTCCTAGCCGGTATACCGCGGGTACGTTTTTCCAGAAGTCAACTTTGCATGTAGCCGTTGGTATGTCAGTGTACTTTGTCTGCACGGTATACCGCGTGCATTTGGCGGTATACCGCGGATGCACAATGCCGTTGGAGCTTCCTGATATATATACATGCATGCTGGTGAAGAAAGATAGAACACACAACACAACAGATCAACACTTACTCATCTGATCTCTCTCACTTACTTAACATATATATTTTATAAAACCTTTTTTTTATAAAATATCCAAGTGAGATATTATACAAGAGTGATTACCCATTGTGAGTTATACTCCTCTTGTAAGTATTTGAATAACGGGTGTGTGATCCTGTTTATCTCATAGCAGAGGCTTGAGAAACTATTACAAATACCTTTGTACTTGGTTTGTATTTCTACCGTAAAGAATACATTTATTGGATCGTGTCGGGAAGTGTCTCGGCTGCTGGTTTATCACAGTTGGTGGTAAATCAGTAAATCTCCGTGTCAAGTATCTCTTACCTTTATCTCTTTATTTATTCCGCTGTGCTTTATTATATTTGTTTATATAAACTGCTTTGCATTTATATTTATTTATATAATCTCTGTGTATTTGTTTATATTTACACTCTTCGTTATTATTTGTATACTCTGATTTATTTATACTGTTTCTGTACTGTATTTATTTGTAAAAGAATTTTTGAAAGTAAAAGATTTAAAATACAACCTCCCCCCCCCCCCCCCCCCCCCCCTTAGGTTGTCTAACAGAGGGGTTCTTTCCTATGTTCCTAGATAGGAGAGGAGATTTGTGAGAGAAGAATAGTGTCCACCGATGAGAATTCGGTGGAAACTTAGGACACATAGTTATTGAAGATTACACATGCCAAGTTCATTTATGAGGAAATTAAACCTGGTTTCATCTAGAGGTTTGGTGAACAAGTCGGCAAACTGAAGATCTGTAGGAATGAAGTGTAGCTCAATGTTACCTTTGGAGATGTGGTCCCTGATGAAATGATATCTGATAATGACATCTGATATCTATGTGCTTTGATCTGGAAAGAAGAACTGGATTGTTTGCAATAGCTATTGTACTGGAATTATCACACAGAATTGGGATTTTAGAAAAGAATTGATTGTAGTCCCTGAGTTGGTTTCTCATCCATAGGATCTGAGCACAACAACCGCCAGCAGCTACATATTCAGCCTCAGCAGTAGAGGTTGACACAGAGTTTTGTTTCTTGCTGGACCAACTTACCAATTTGCCACCAAGAAGTTGGCAGCTTCTGCAAGTTCCCCATTGAGGAAGGCACTTTTGACATTCATTTGAAAGACTGAAATTTCTGTAGGTAGCATGAGTCAAAAAGATTCTTATTGAGGAGGAGAGATCGGTGGGGATTCGGTGGTGGGATTTGAGGTGGTGGATCGGTGGAGATTCGGTGTGGAATCGGTGTGGGTCGGTGTAGACTCGGTGGTGGATCGGTGTGAGGATTCCACCGAGGAGTTTGAAGGATTGTACCGAATTTAGAAGGGTTTCACCACCGAATTTGAAGGGTTCCACCGAATTTGAGGGGTACCACCGATCGAGGAGGCAAAACATATGATGGGAAGTAAAGTATGGTGGGATATGGTTTTGGTTTGTGTCGGCAGCAAGATAGAGAAATTGTGGAAGAAAAATATAGAAAAGAAGAGGTGGTGATTGCATGGTTTGGGATTTCGGTGGAGATGGGTGTCATCACAAAAAGATGGATTGTTATTGTCTTGGAGTTGATTGATGGAGGAGAGAGAAAAGGTGGTGAAAAAGAATATTTGGTGGAAGATGATGAATTTTTGGTTCGGTGGTTAAGGAAAATTTCGGTGGTGAGGTTTAGAAAAGAAATGGAATTTTAAGAGATTGGAGATGGTGATGTCATGAGAATGACATCATCAAGCTTATGATGTCATGAGAGTAAAGAATTCTAAGGTTTTGTCAACTTTCTCACTTGTTCAAATAGATCCATCTGCCCAGCTCAAAATCTGCAATCACAAAGAATTTGATTTCCAGGTACCCATTTTGAAGGTGGGTCCTTTTGGGTTAGAAGAAAGGGGTTGGGGTCACTTTAGATCAGTTCTTTCTTTCTGGCAGTCTTTGGCAAAATGAAAAGTAGCACCACAGATATAGAATTTTCTATGAGGAAAGATCCTTTTAGAAACTTGGCATTTTTCCTTACTTTTGCTCAAGGAATTTGACGAGGTAACAAAGAATTGGGGTGCAGCTCCTAAAATTCCTTTATCAAGATTTGGGAGGACAAAAATCTTTTCTTTTGAAATAGACAATTTGAGACACACAGAAGGAAAATCGGTAGGAGATGTCACACAGGTATTTTTAAAAAAAATTAAGGAATTTATTTTTCAGAAGGAATCAACACCCAAAAGCTTTCATTTTTCAGAGTTAGAAAATATTTCGCATGAGTTAGAAGAGAAGGATGCATCATCTAAAGACAATAGATACAGAATTAAATGCTTCAATCTTTTCAGCATCAGAGAGAGATAGAAATGGGTGAACCTGTGGAGAGGAGGAGAATCACTTAGCTGATACAAGAGCAGTTGAGGAGTCATTCGCTTTCAGATGTGGGTTCCTCTGCCAAATCATAAGATTTAGCAGGCAGACCCTTTCCTCTCCTAACAAGTCTTTCATTTCTTTCCTTTTCTCTCTTGTATTTCTCCTTGTATCATTCGGCCCTGTCAGAATCTGCAGAAGAGAAAGATTGGTTGAACTTTTGGGAATCATATTTGGATCTTCCCGATTTTGAGGAGAATCGGCCTGAGGAAGCAGTTCTGGGTCTTTCAAAATGTTTACTTTTACACTCAGAAGCAAAATGACCCTTTTTACCACAGTTAAAACATTCCTCATTAGATTTGTCCAAAGAAGAGTGTTTGGAGAGAGGCTTAGATTTTCTAGAAGGGTGGTAGGATTTGGATTTAGAATACCCATCCAACATGGCCATTTCATCAGATAATTTACCAATTGAAGTTTCCTCACATTCATCCTCAGCATCACTAAGATATGCCTCCGAATGATCATTGGGATCTTCTTGACTATCATGATCAGAGTCAGATGGGTAGGTGATTTTTGGTAAACACTTAGTCTTTTTGGATGAGTCACTTAGGAGAGCAAGAGAAGAGTTCTTTGAAAACCTATGCAGTTTCGTCTGCTCATAGTTGAAAAGAGTTCCATAAAGAACAGTTAAGGGCATGAACTCAAGGTCCTTGGTAGTTTTGATGCAAGTACATATATTTTCCCAAAAATCTGGAAGACAATCCATGAACTTGCACAAGACTTCCTCATTATCATAGACTCTGCCCAACAACTTAAGATCATTTAAAAGAGAGTTGAAGTGATTATAGAAGCTAGGAAGAGGTTCTCCTTTTTCAAAAGCAAAGAGTTCATAATTTCTAACAAGAGCAATCTTTCTGCTCTTTTTAACTTCATTTGTACCTTCGTACAAAACACACAGAGTGGACCACATCTCTTTGGCAGTAGAGAGATTTACCAGAGAGTGGTACACTTCATCAGGAAGAGAGAGAGCAATGATAGTTCTAACTTTAGAATCAAGAGACACAAGCCGTTTTTCCTCATCAGTGTATTTCTTAGGATTTTTAAGAATGTAACGACCAGTAGCAGCAGATTTTTCTTCATCAGACGAATCATCAGAATTATCTTTTTCCATGGTTTCTTTACCAGGCCTCTGCGTTTCATAGCGAGCCCAAACTCTGGGGATTAAGGGTCCCTCTTGGAGAATGGTTGGATATCTAGTATCCACTCCTTCCATGAACAGCATCATACGGCTTTTCCACAAAGAGAAGTTGTTAGCATTGAACTTAGGAGGTTTTGAAATGGATCCATTTTCAGAAAAGTTATTTTGAAAAGAGTTTTCAACAGTAGAGGAAGAGGAGGCAGCCATCGCAGATCAAGTTTATGGAATTAAACATTCTGCTCTGATACCACTTGTTAGTCCCAGATGGCTAACCAAGTATTGTAGAAGGGGGGGGGGGGGGGGTTGAATACAATACTCAAAATTTTCACAATTTTAATTCTTTATATTGAAAATCTTTCAACAAGAATTACACATAGAAAACTTAAGACTGTTGCGGAAAAGAACAGATAAACTATTCTAACAATCTTACACAAAGTATACTAACAAAATAACTAAGAACACTTAGAACAAAGTTATAAAGTTTTAAGGCTTAAAGGAAGATTTCTTGCACTGAGAGAATTCTTAAAGCCTGAGAATTGCATGAAGAGCACTTCTCCTTTTATAGTGCCAAGGAGTGCCCAAGCATTAAATGCTTGGGACACTTGTCATCTTCACATATGCTGATAATGTTGACTTCAGGAGAACTGTGAAGTCCTTGTCACTTTTCACTAGGTGCAGACATAGTAGCTTGAGCAGATAAAAGGGACCTTAACTGAAAGTGGATAAAGAGACAAACTGTCACTTTTCTCTGCTGGAGGATATTGTCCCATAATAAATGATCTTCTGTCTTGAGCTTTTAGCACCGAAGTGGTTTCCACCGAGATTGAGAAATCTTCGGTGGAAAGAAGACTAGTCCACCGAAATTGCAAGCATGTTTCGGTGGTGAGAGGACCACCGAAAGAGTCATCGGTGGTGGATGGGCCACCGAATTTGTCCATGCACTTCGGTGGAAGAAGGCCACCGAAATTGTCCTATAAATTCGGTGGAGAGAAGGCCACCGAAATGTCAAGGAATTTCGGTGGTGATGACTTGTTTGAATGTTGCCGAGAGTCTTCTATTTTCCACAAGTAGAGAGTCTTCAAGCTTGGTTTCGGTTGATCTTCGACTTCACCGAACATTTGATATTTTGTACAAGTCATCTAAAGAACCATGCATCCAAAATTTCTCTAAGTATAAAATGTTTTTCAAAGTATAAAAAAGGAGATCATGAGGTCATCTTCAAATCTTGATGACCCAACAAAGGTACCTTGGGATTTCTAATCCCTTGGGCATATGGAGGTTAGCTTGTAGGTTGGAATTCGTTTCCTCCTACATGAAGGAACAGGGGGTCCACTTGGACTCCGGTGTAGACGAGAGGGTGTCTGTTAGGCCCCGATCGGAGTAGCTTATGCGATCCCTGAACCTTGTGTTGAACCTTGGATGATGTTTACGAGAAAGATGTGAATGTATTTTCAATGAAATGATTTTATACTATGATAAATGTTTATGGAGGGAATTCACTAGACCTTTTTGGTCTAACCCTCGCTTTTCAAAAACTAAACCATTTTCAGGTAAGCGTACCGTGGGTTCTTCTAGTAAGGACTAGGAGAAGGCAAGGAGGATGTGGAGCTCTTAGTGACTCCAAGATTTTGACGGTTGACTATAGATAGAACTCGGCTGTGGATTTAGAGACTTCCGCTGTCATTTTTGTTTAGTTTGGTTTGTTGACGATGTAAAGACAAGCTTAAAATTGTAATTCGAATGCTATTTTATGATATTGCATGTTTATGAATTTGGGACGTTACACTCGAATTATCGGGTCTTAATAAGTCCCAACCACACTAAGTCGTTGGCCAGCCCAATTAGCCATTGCTACTACAACACATAGCCCATTACTTAACATATATTTTCCCCCTTTTTTTGCTCATCAAATAAATTCGACAGCTCAATAATTCCATAATAAACTTTTTTTTTGAAAAGGGTGTCATAGGCTATGCCTAGACTAATTCCTTGGCAAATTATGACTGTAAGACATCAGTCCTGATTAGCTCTCAGTGACCACAAGTTGTGTACGTCTGGATTCAAACCCTGGACAGATGAGAAATATTTCACCACATTCCTCTAAGACCTTAACAAGTACACCACAATCTTTGTGGTTCCCATAATAAAACTTGAAGCATAAAGACATTTCAAAGCCTACTCGAACACCAAAATCTTGTTAAATTTTGACACATACTTTAAAAGATTACACGACCTTTGTATGCGAGCTTACATAGCATGTAGAGATTATTTACAAGTTGGGGAAGCCGTAACAGATTTATGTGTTCACACTACAATAAAATAGAGGTTTATAGCACATTTGTAGGACAATTTCTTAAAAGTGTCTTATAAAAATTATAATTGAGCTATTTAAGTTATGTGTTTTTGTTGATACAATATGATAAGACACTTAATTTATACGTCCTATTAATCTGATACAGCAGCTTATTATTATAAAAGTCTAATAGGATGTTTTTTAAACGTCCTATATTTTAATGTCCAATAGAACGTCTTTCAACAAGTGTCCTATAATGTAAAGCCTGTTAGAACACGTTTCAAAAGCGTCTTATAAAAACAGTTAAGATGACACTTAATTTGTATGTTCTATTAGACTAATACAACGTCCTATTTTTACAAGATTTAAATTCTAATAGGACGTTTACCCAAAAATGTCATATAAAATCAAGTTTAAGACCATCTCCAATGAACTCTCTATTTTACTCTCTATTTCATCTCCAATGAACCCTCTATTTTACTCTTTAAAATAGAGAATTGAATAGTAACTCTCTATATATAGAGAGTTACTATTCACTACTCTCTATTTTTTTCTAACTTTTGATAATTACAAAATAACCCTTCTACTTTTTAGATTCTTGTGTTTTTATATTATTTGTTGTCTAATATCAATTTTAATAAACTAGAATTATATTCATCTATAAGTTTTAATATGATAAAGTTAATAACTATAAGGTTATTGTAAAAATAAAAAAAATATAAGGATGCAATTTATAAAGTTAATAAATATAAGGGTATTATTGAAAATATATGTAATCAAAATAAAAGAGAATATATTTGGAACATTCTCTTTTAGAGAATAAAATAGAGTAATACATTGGAGAAGATTTGACTCACTCTTTATTTGACTCTCTATAATAGAGAGTAAAATAGAGAAATACATTGGAGATGCCCTAATAGAACAATTTTTAATACGTGTCCAATAAAATAAATTTTTATAAATAAATTAAAATATATAATCAAATAAAATTATAACAAATAAATCTTATAACTATAAATTGTATATTTATGGTTAAAATTTATTTACCTGTTTAATTCAAGAAAACATAATAAATAATATTAATACCACATGTTAATCAAATAATTAGCCCATTTATTTTGTTGGACTGGACACTCTGAGCCCAATCCTGATTTCACAGAATTTCAACTTTATGTATTGGATCGATTGTGGCTCACTACGTACTAGAGACGGCCACACCGGCCTGGGCCCGGCCCGGCCCGACAGAGGCCCGAAGCCTAGCCTGCATGAAGCCCGACCCGGTCTGGTCCGCCTAAGGCCCGGTCCCTAGCCCGTTGGGCCCAACCAGGCCATATATTTGGACAATTCGCCGGGTTGGCCCGGCTCGAGCCCAGTCTAAGGCCCGGTCCCAAAGCCCGGATCCGGCCAGACCCGCTTTTTAAAAAGAACTATCCGTTAAAAAACGATAATATAGTTGTTTGGAAGTATTTGTGACCGTTTTATTTGTACTTTTATGGTTCCTAAACACTATAACTAATATCATTGGTGTATGGGGTTAGATACAAGTTACAAAACGCAAAAAAAGCAATTCTCGATTTCTCGCTATCTTGCTATCTTGTGTTCGTTTTTCCCAACTTCTCAATCTCTCACTTCTTCCATATTTCGCTCAAAATGGCCGTTTAGAAATATTTGAAACTTATAAAGTCCGACATGGGGGAGGAAGTCAATCACAAACCGGGTTCTAGAATAGCATTTATAATTCAATGTATTTTTTTAAATGTATTGTTCAATAACAACTATAATAAAATGTACATTTTAAGTATATTTGAGCGACCCAATTACGCATTTTTAAGTATATTAGAATAACATTTATATTTTTTTTGTGAGGGCCCGATTTCGGCCTGGTTTTAGGCCCGGATTTACAAAAGCCTAAACAGGTCGGGTTCTAGATGCTCAAGCCCGAGCTGGATCCAAAAAAAGTCTAGGCTTTGAAATAGTGTTTCGGCCCGGTTTGGAGTGAGGTCCGGTCCGGCCCAGCCCGCTCGGTACTCTCTACGCTGCTTGCTTCGATCCAGGTTTGAATTAACTGAATGTAATCATCCGAAACTTTCAACTCAAGAACACTAAGAAAAAGGATTCAAATATCAAAGTCGCAACTTGTGCTCAAGTTGATTCTAAAAGAGGTCAATAATTTCTTCTTAATTTTTCTTGTTGAACCATTATTCAACTCGTTTCTGATATAGTCTTGAGATTTTTTTTGTACAAAGATGCCCTCATCCATTAACAACTGAGATACACGTCATTGGCATATAGTCTTGAGAGTTGCAGAATGTTTTTTTTTTACTTGTAATGGATTTTACGGCTTATAGGATGAACTGGTGAAAACTTTGAATTAGGTTCAATTTTGGGGGTGTTTGGGATTGCTTATTTTTTTGAATTATTTGCTTATGGCTTTTTCACCCTACAAATGAGCTATTTCTAGTGTTTGGATTGAAAAAAAAAAGTGTTTATGACTTTTTCACGCCACAAATAAATTGTTTTTGAAAAGTTACTCAATCCTAACTTATTTGAAACTCCTTATCAACTTATTTGTCCAACTTACATCTGTTACCCCAACTTCTTTTTGTCACCACATAAGTCAGACTCAAATCGACCCTTTCAAAATCGGGTCGGCCGATCCCAATAAAATTCCTAGGATCAGGTTAGTCTCGGTTTATGTAACGGCCCAAAATATAAAACAGGACAAACATGGCATTAAATCATAAACATGACAAAAGTAGGTCCCAAAATTTCATTACATCAGCCTCCAAAACTTAGGTTTGCAGAAACAACCTATACACAACTGAGAACACACTAGCTTCTATAAGTGGCACAGGCACTGTCTCTATCTGCATCTGTACTCTATCCTGCTCTTGCTCACTTACTTGAGCCTCCTACTATTTGCTTACCTGAAAATGGTTTAGTTTTGAAAAGCGAGGGTTAGACCAAAAGGTCTAGTGAATTCCCTCCGTAAACAGTATATATCACTAGTATAAAAATCATTTCATAAAACTCATTAGCATTCTCCACATAAGCATCAATCATGGTACTGCACAGTGTTTAAGGATCGCATAAGCTAACCGCGATCGGGGCCCAAGAAGACTCCCCTCTCGCCTCATACCGGGGCCCAAGCAGGCTCCCCTCTATCCGAGTAGGAAGGAAACGAATTCTCTCCTATAAGCTCGTCACATATGCCAAGGGATCACCGGATCCCGAGGTACTCAGATCCCACTTTGCAGACCGACTCCACATAGCATACACATAGCTCACATTTAATCATTTCTTTTATGCTAAATAATCTTTCAAACAAAACATACTTTTCATGGAATAGTTCGTAAAAGCTTGTAAGCAAATCACGTTTGTAAACACACCATAATCAGTAAAACATTTAGCTTTCATTCAAGTAAAAATCATGTAAAATAACATGGCATTTCTACTCAATCACTTTCTTTGGAAAACAGGTAGAAATCACGTATTTTAGTTAGAATAACTCACCTGGCGCTTTAGAAATTTCTCGCTTTAAGGCTTCTTACTTAAGCTTCCGATCTCTAGGGAAAATACCTATCATTTTTATGAAACACGTATTATTAATCTAACAATTGCTACCTGAGATTACCTCCGAACTTAACCCAAAATTATCTAAGTCTGGTAAGTTGCGCTTTTAGACTAAACACCGGGTCTAGACTCTTTACCGGCCCAAATAAGCACTTTTTGATCCACATTTGAATTTAATTTCCAAGTCCAATATCTTAGCCCACTATCGAAATATGATTTTTAAAAAGCATACCGGATTAGCATATTTGTCCACGGCCCAATTTAAAAAGGATTCCGGGCCTGAGAGAATAAGGCCCACTTCTGGTTTGGTTTACAAATTTCCGGATCCATATTATCACAGTACCGGAATTTCTAATTAAAACAAAATATCATATTCCTTTTAATATTCTAAGGGGCTGTTTGGCTGTTGCTGAATGGTTTGGTGCAGAATGATTAAATGGTCAGAATGATTAAGAGACTCTTATGATATAGTTCAAAATGAAATATGATTGTTATGTAATTGTTCAGAATGAAATCAGAGCGCTTAATGGTTAAGGGAGGTCCAGGATACAAAATCATTCAGAGGGTTTTAGAACTATTAAGAGGCAGAATATTTTTTTGCCAAACAAGATTCACCTCTTAGCGATTCAGAGGTTGCCTCTTAATGGAACCATTAATAGGTAAACAAACAACCCCTAAGTCCGGAACCAACCACGTCTCCCACTTCCGGTTCTCTTTTGCTTAAGCTTAATACCGGATTAATGGCCCAAGGATTTAAATAAAATCCAGCCCACGTGTCTTAGCCCAATACAATTAATTTCCAAAATCAAAGAATTCTAAATTTGGATTTCCTAGTCACTGTTGCCATCACGTGGTTTTGGCCCATTGAAAAAAAATTCCGGTACCACTTTATGGCCCAAGTCCGGTATTTACAAAGTTACTTCCGGATCTTACATATCGACCCACTTCCGGAACCACTCCAAGGTTCCGGATCCATTTTCTAACTTCCGGTCCGGATTTATAATTAAGTTCCGGATCATTCCGGTCCCGGATTTATAATTAAGTTCCGGTCCGGATTTATAATTAAGTTCTTGTGGTTTTCATCTTTCTCTGAAAGTGGTCCTCCATCACTAACTCCGTTAACCTTCTCCTAATTGCATTAACTTTCTTCTAACTCCGTTAAATTTCTCTGTCAGTCTTATTATTATTTTTACATTTTCTTTTAACGATTAATAAAAATATGATCATATATATATATATATATATGAATATCATTAAAAAAATAAAAATATATTATCTAGTTTATATTTATATATATTGATATATTTTATTTAACATAATAATTAATAAGTTAACATTAAATTTATTAATTATATAATTTTAGTAGGGAAATTAATTAAAATGCCAAAAGTTTGACCCTTTGTTACCAAAATGCCACAAATCTCTCCCATCTTACCGAAATGCCACAAAAAACCGCGGTGGGACGTGTCACCAAACTTTGCCCACTTTGCCCGCGTTGGTCCCTCAATAATGCCCGCGACCCAACTTTCCCCCCTCAAGAATGCCCGTGTTGGCAGTTTTGGTCCCTGCCCGCGTTGGGCCCCCGCGATCGCGGGCTAACCCGCCACGCGTCGGCCCAGGGTTTACCCTAAAAATTAATTGAAGACTCAAACCCTAATTTTTATAACATCGGCCGCACTATATAAGGGGTGGGGGGGGGACCAAAAACCGTCCACTCTCATTATTTTATAACTCTCAAATTTTTTAATATCAACTCTCTCTCAATTTTCTCCCACTCTCTCAATTTTGTCGTGTGGAACACGTGTTCGAGTTTTGTGAAGATGTCTCGTATTACCTCTATGGTATGTTTTCCTTATGTTTTTTGTTATTTTTTGTATGTTATTTTAAGTTAAGATATATGATTTGTATGTTGTTAGAGTGTTTATAACTTTTGTTATGTTTGAATATGTTCTATGTTTAACACTTTTAAGATATATGATATGTATGGTTTTATGTTTGAATGTGATATTTGTATGTTATAATGTGTATGTTGTTATAGGAGTATTTTTATAAAAAAATTGTTAAGAGTGTGTTTTTATAAAAATAATTCTTAAAAGTGTGTTTTTATAAAAAAATGTTAAGAATGTGTTTTTTTTATAAAAAAATTGTTAACAATGTGTTTTTATAAAAAAAATTGTTAAGAGTGTGTTCTTATAAAAATAATTCTTAAAAGTGTGTTTTTATAAAAAAATGTTAAGAATGTGTTTTTTATAAAAAAATTGTTAAGAGTGTTTTTATAAAAAAATTGTTAAGAGTGTTTTTATAAAAAAATTGTTAAGAGATTGTTTTTATAAAAATAATTCTAAAGAGTGTGTTTTTATAAAAAAATGTTAAAAATGTTAAGAATGTGTGTTTTTATAAAAAAATTGTTAAGAGTGTTTTTATAAAAAAATTGTTAAGAATGTATTTTTTATAAAAAAAATTGTTAAGAATGTGTTTTTATCAAAAATTGTTAAAAATGTGTTTTTTATAAAAAATTGTTAAGAATATATTTTTATAAAAAAAACTTGTTAAGAATGTTTTTTATAAAAAAATTGTTAAGAGATTGTTTTTATAAAAATAATTCTAAAGAGTGTGTTTTTATAAAAAAATGTTAAGAATGTGTTTTTTTATAAAAAAAATTGTTAAGAGTGTGTTTTTATAAAAAAATTGTTAAGAGTGTTTTTATAAAAAAATTGTTAAGAATGTGTTTTTTATAAAAAAATGTTAACTTAGGTCCCTATGGTTTTAAGAATGACAACTTAGGTCCCTAAACTTTTAAGAATGACAATTTAGGTCCCTAAACTTTTAAGAATGCCAATTAGGTCCCTAAACTTTTAAGAATGACAACTTAGGTCCCTACGGTTTTAAGAATGACAACTTAGGTCCCTAAACTTTTAAGAATGACAATTTAGGTCCCTAAACTTTTAAGAATGCCAATTAGGTCCCTAAACTTTTAAGAATGACAACTAGGGTCCCTAAACCGCAACATCTATATATAACACTATGATACGTTGAAATAAAATAAACCGCAACATCTATATATAACAATATGATACGTTGAAATAAAATAAACCGCAACATCTATATATAACACTATTATACGTTGAAATAAATTAAACCGCACTTTATCTATTTATAACACTATTATATGTTGAAATAAAATAAACCGCAACATCTATATATAACACTATTATACGTTGAAATAAAATAAACCGCACTTTATCTATTTATAACACTATTATACGTTGAAATAAAATAAACCGCACTTTATCTATTTATAACACTATTATATGTTGAAATAAAATAAACCGCAACATCTATATATAACACTATTATACGTTGAAATAAAATAAACCACACTTTATCTATTTAGAACACTATTATACGTTGAAATAAAATAAACCGCAACATCTATATATAACACTATTATACGTTGAAATAAAATAAACCGCACTTTATCTATTTATAACACTATTATATGTTGAAATAAAATAAACCGCAACATCTATATATAACACTATTATACGTTGAAATAAAATAAACCGCACTTTATCTATTTATAACACTATTATACGTTGAAATAAAATAAACCGCACTTTATCTATTTATAACACTATTATATGTTGAAATAAAATAAACCGCAACATCTATATACAACACTATTATACGTTGAAATAAAATAAACCACATTTATCTATTTATAACACTATTATATGTTGAAATAAAATAAACCGCAACATCTATATATAACACTATTATACGTTGAAATAAAATAAACCGCAACATCTATATATAACACTATTATACGTTGAAATAAAATAAACCGCAACCTCTATATATAACACTATTATACGTTGAAATAAAATAAACCGCAACATCTATATATAACACTATTATACGTTGAAATAAAATAAACCGCACTTTATCTATTTATAACACTATTATACATTGAAATAAAATAAACCGCAACATCTATATATAACACTAACTATAACATCTGTGAATGACTATGTAGAGGGATTTCTTTAACATCGACTTGACGCTAAAGTGCAAAGTTGCCTACATCGAGGAGTTAGGATCGCGCTTTAGGAGATTAGGTGATCGCGCGGATACCCTTGAGGCCATCTTTAGAGGGACACCGTTCGGGCCATGAATGGATGTGTCTTACTCAGCTGGCGACCCTACGCTAGTACACATGTTTCTACAGTTGGAGGTCGAGGACGCCAACGCTGAGCCGGAGGAGATGCATTTTGATTTCTTCGGCGATCGATTGCATTTTGGGCGTCGTGAGTTCTGTCTAATTACAGGACTACGTTTTGGAGAGGCTCCCCCCTTCCTCCCTTAGCAGACTGCTCCTTCGTTCCTAGGGTTTGGGGCATTTCAGCATCTCGTTTGAAGCTGAAGGCAGCCCGGGACATGATGAAAGAGGGCCTTAATGCCCTAACCGACGACGATGCTGTCCGTGTATGCTTGGTGGTGATCGTGGATATGGGCTTCATGGGCCGTGAGTATAGCCAGTATGCTTCCTCGACGGTCTTTAGGGCCGTCGAGGACCTTGAGCTGTTTAACAGCTACCCGTGGGGTAGCCATATCTGGACACATTGCTACTCAATCTTGCACCGAGCCATAACCAGACGCGACTCCGATCGACATGGAAAGATGAACCTTTGTGGTTTTACATACGCCTTCAAGGTTAGATACGTAGTATAACAATTGTTAATAATACATACAAACTGTTTGACTTTTCTTTTTACGTACTTGCTCTTCTTGTCTAATTCCAGATATGGATCTTGGAGATGTTTCCCGCATCAATCCGATATTTTGTCAAGCGCGACGACCGAGTACTTAGGGGAACCCGTTGGGACAAACGTGTTACCCTAAGTAGGTCGCTTTGGGTTCAGTTCTTCAATGAATCTAGAAATGTAAGTTCTTTTACTATGTTTACAATTTGCATACGTTAGTCCCGCTTATTAATTTTTTTTATGTTTTATCATATATTTAGCTGCCACTCTTGCCTTTCGCTCGCCTTGAGCCTACTGCCGACGAGATGGACACGGATTGGTACAGAGACAACGTGGCCTTTATTGACGCAGAGGCGGCAAGGGCTCGACGTCCCTCTCCTTCCACATCTCACGAAGATGAGGAAGACGACGACAGGCCCCCTTCCGGTGGATATCAGCAGCCCCATTCCTCCTCCTATCAGCCGCCCCCTTCCTCCTCCCATCAAGATTCGACTTCCACCGAGCCATATGGCACCTTATACGACCTGTGGGACTACGTTCGGGGGGATATAACACTGCGTATTGATAATCTGGAGGCCTTCCAAAGATAATTTGGCGCTGTTCATGTTAGTGTTTAACTTAATTTGTCGGCCACGATCTTTTAGTTTGTATATTAATATTACGTTCTAAATTTGTTTTAGCTGTCGAGTACGACGCCGATCCACGCTCCGATGGGACAGGGGGCACATGCGACGTTTGGCACCACATCCTATCCGTCATTCCCTGAGAATGTAAGTCATACTGAGTAACCATTATAGTTATATGTTAGTTATAGTTATATGTTAGTTCATAAGTTTGTAACTCTTATAATGATCAATGTCACGCAGGCCGGGATGTCGGGGGCATACACCTCCCAGATGCCGCCGTTTGGCACGACATCCTATTCTACTATCCCGGAGAGTGTAAGTCACACTAAGTAACCATTATAGTTATATGTTAGTTCCTAATTTTGTAACTCTTATAATGATCAATGTCACGCAGGCCGGGATGTCGGGGGCATACACCTCCCAGATGCCGCCGTTTGGCACGACATCCTATTCTACTATCCCGGAGAGTGTAAGTCACACTGAGTAACCATTATAGTTATATGTTAGTTCCTAATTTTGTAACTCTTATAATGATCAATGTCACGCAGGCCGGGATGTCGGGGGCATACACCTCGCAGATGCCGCCGTTTGGCACGACATCTTATTCTACTATCCCGGAGAGTGTAAGTCACACTGAGTAACCATTATAGTTATATGTTTGTTCCTAAGTTTGTAACTATTTTAATGATCAATGTCACGCCTACCGGGATGTCGGGGGCATACACCTCGCAGATGCCGTCGTTCGCCACCACAGCATTCACGGACATCTTTGGCGGTTCGGCCGGAGAGTATTACAGGCCGGAAATGTCGGGGTCGTCGTACGTCACACAGCCACCTTCCATGAATACTGTAAGTTATTTTGGTAGTTTTGGTTTAATTGTGAACATTTCCTAAATTGTACTTAAAACATCTAATAACTTAATTTTCAGACGATGGGGTCTCCAATTATCGATGAGCACTTCTCGGAGCCGGATCCGGAAGATGACCCGATGGAGGTTGTAGATCCACCACCACAGGTGACCCCGCTCCCTCAAAAGCGGTCGCACTTCATTTCACAATTTCTTCGTTTGCCGTTTGGGCAACAAGGATCTACGACACCACCGGCCGCTAAAAAGCAAGCAAAGAAAGTGTGGGGAAAGAAGGGACGAAAGAACAAAAAGGGTAATGAGCCTTCACCGGAGCCTCACACGGGACCAGAAATATTGAGGATGTGCAAGACTGGTCGCCTCCCCAACTTGACATTCACCTATTACGTGGGCTTGGTAATCAACGCCGTGTTTTTCAAAATATTGCTTGCGGATGACCCTGTGAACTCTGACTTAGAGGATATGGTTAGTATGAAGTTAAATTATAGTCATATATAATCAAATATATTTATATTACATGTCTAACCATCTATTTTTTATGTATAGCACATCGATTCTTGGGTTAGCCTGTTGCAAAAACATCGTGGCATAGACACGAGGTGGACCATCATGCAAAGTATGTTCTTTCAGTACATACTGTTTGAACATCAAGGTCCCGCCTCCGTGTTCAAAATATGCAATGGCTCGGAAGGGACCTATTGGGCTCTCCTCGATAGGGTATGTAAATCGTTTTACTGTTATTTTATTTAATAACATATATGACATATATTGTAATATTTCAGGTGTACATCCCCATATGCTTGAATCCCAGACATTGGCTGCTTGGAGTGTTTGAACTAGACACTATGATCATGACCCTATATGACAGTGACAAGGACGGTCTCTGCAAACAACAATTGGCAGAGCAGATGAAAACGTTTAAAACAAAACTATATACGTTCTTTTCATTGATAGGGGATACTAAACGTCACGAATTGACAAGTATCTTTCGCACAAAGATCGCCGACCAAGTACCCCAGCAGACCGGGTTATATGCGGATTGCGGTGTAAGGGTATGCCGTAATGCCCAAAAGTTGATAAATAACGAGGAGATATGGGTACACCCTAACGAAACCGACGATGAGGCCATGAATTTCCGCCGACATATGGCAGAGTCAATTTATGCGCATTGTCTAATTAGTTAGGTTGTTTATGTAACATTAAATAATTGTTATTTTTACTATTAACTTATTTTGTTAAAGTATTGTGATTGACTACTTAAAGACTAATTTTCTGCCTAATGAAAGACCTTTATTCAAGAGCAGACGAATATTGCAGTTACTTTTTCAGTCGAATCTTACAGGCTCTTTTCCAGATGAATATTGCAGTTACTTTTTCAGTCGAATCTTACAAGCTCTTTTCAAACGAATCTTGCAGTGAACTATTCAGACGAATCATGTAGGCAACTTTTTCAGACGAAATCTTTGACCATATCTGATGAAGAACATACATTTTCACGGCTATAAGTAGATGGCATGATGAAGTAGTAATTCACAACTTCCTATCTATCTTTTAGACATTCTCCTCACCGTTTACAAACACACTCTCGCTTTTCTTAACACCATGGCTAGAGGTTCAAGATCAAGGGGAAACAGGTCGGCGAATGTGGCTGGAACTTCACGTTCGGGAGCCTACCAACCACTGAACGATGGAGCTCGCCGGAGTACCTGGAAGGTACCGGAAACAGACGCGGAGTGGAGAAACTGTGGGCGAACTGCGGCCGATTTTCCATTCATGCCTGAGGAGGAAGCAGACTGGGAGATGGCATCCGACAATTACTACTTCGATAATGGCATGAGAACCCCACCAATGTATGATTTTATGCCGACGGGTCTTCGACAAAGTCAACAAATTACTCCCGCAGTGCAAAAAGCCATTAATGGGGCGAACGCCGATATCGAAAAGGTAAAGGGTATGTGGAACCATAACAGAGGGATTTAGCAGGGGAAAATGGAGTATCTAGCGGAGAAGAAACGAGAACTGACCATGACTAGGGCTCACGTTCGGCAGCTGCAACGAGAGATTAAGGAAGCTGAAGAGGAACTAGAAGAACTCGAATCGGACTACATAGGAATGGAGGACGTGATCAACGAAAAGGTTAACTTGATCATAGGACTCTAGGACGCCTTCCAGTAATAGATTTCTTTGTTTACATGCACTGTATCCGTTTCGGTTGGGAAGATGATTTGCAATAATTTTTATATGATGTTATTAATTAATTTCCTTGTTAAATAACTTAAGTGAATTTCTATATTAAAAACATTAAAATGGAAAGGAAATAATACATTAAAAACCACATAAAATGATAACCTAAAAACTATAGGGACCATTAATGTTTTTTTAAATTTGCAACAAACTTCAGGGACCAAACTGTAAATTCGAAAAGTAGCGGGTTAGCCCGCGATCGCGGGGGCCCAATGCGGGCAGGGACCAAAACTGCCAACACGTGCATTCTTGAGGGGGGAAAGCTGGGCCGCGGGCATTTTTGAGGGACCAACGCGGGCAAAGTGGGCAAAGTTTGGTGACACGTGGGCCTGGGGCCCCCGATCGCGGGGCCCACCGCGGTTTTTTGTGGCATTTCGGTAAGATGGGAGAGATTTGTGGCATTTTGGTAACAAATGATCAAACTTTTGGCATTTTAATTAATTTCCCATTTTAGTAAGTATATATTTTTCATATAAATATGTTGACGAGGTTGATGAAGTAAATACAATATTAATTATATATCTAGAGATAGGATCATACGAGAATGATAACGGTTTAAAAGAATAAAGGAATAGCTCTCAACCATTCATTTTTAAAAACAATTCCAAAATTACTAATTTCCAAAAATTAGACTAAAAGGGCAAATATGTCAAACTATTTTACTGATTATTTTTGGAATATTTTAAATCCCATTATTTCTCATTCACATCTCTCTCTCTCTCTCCTGGACGTTGATCCCCTCCCTCCCCTTATTTTTCTTTATCTAGGGTTTATTGAAAAAAAGTTGTTTTGGGTTCTTTGCCGCCGCTGCACCTGCTCATCGTCGCCGCCGCTGCACCTGCTCGTCTGCCGGCGACGAGCACAACCACCATCGGCGACCTTCTTCTCACCTCCGCCGCTGCACCTGCTCGATGCGCTTCCTCTTCTCGATTTCCCGTCGCACGATGTAAAGCCCGTATCCCGGTATGTAATTTCTTTTATTAATTCTTTTCTTTTAAGTTTGATTTAATGTGGTTTCCGTTAACGGGGTCAGTCGAGTTGGACCTAATCGTTAAAAATGTCGGAATTTTGGTTAGTTGCGAGAAAGTAAGTTGGGGGACCATTTGTGTCAAGGGCCAAAACTTAGCCATAGTTTCGGCCCATGCATTCATAAACCGAATCCATGTTTTTGTTGGTGAGTGTTTGTGGCGTGTTGGGCAAACAAAAGAAATAGAAAAACTAAACCCTAAGTCATCTCCTCCCCCTCACAATCGTGATCGCCGACTGCAAAAAGAAGAAGAGAAACCGAGAGAGGAAGAAAGAGAGAGAGAGAGAGAGAGAGAGAAACCGAGAGAGAGAGGGAGCGAGAGTGGAGAGGAGGAGGAAGGAGGTCGCCGACGTGAGAGAACCACCGTCGATTTCGGTGTGGTTATCGTCGTGTCGTCGCCGTCTCGAGGTAAGAATCTAATCCGCTTCTTTCCCCTTTGTCGTTTCGATCGCAAAACCACCACCACCACCGCCGCAGCCACGGCTGCCGGCGGTGGGGCCGCCGCTGCGTGCCGCCGGGTGACGGCAGGAGGGGTGTGTACGTGTGCGGGTGTGTGGGTGTGTGCGGGTATGAGGTTGCGGGTAAGTCGGGATGGGCGGTGTTTTGGGTGTGGTTTCGCCGGAAGTTTTTAACCGCCGCCGCCGCCAACGGCCGCCACTGCCGGAGGTGGCAGAGGGTGGTGCTCGGGCTGCTCAGCCCATTTATTCTTGATCAATAAGTCAGCTGGAATCACAGGTCTGAATGCTTAAGTCACGGCTTAATGGGTTAAGATTTAAAGATAATCAATGTTTGTCATTTCATGTGAAAGTCACAGTTTCTGCCACTGTTTTGGGAAAGCCATAACTTTTGATAGGAACGTCGTATTGGGGTGAAACTAGTGCCAAAAGCTCCCATTCTGAGTCTAGTAAGTTTCTTATGTTTTGAGGAAAAACCAGTTCGGACCATAGCTAGTGTCAAATTGCTGTTTTGTACTGAAAGGTCCTGTTTTTCACTGTGCTGCAAGTCAGTTTTGTAAAATCCATAGTAAATTGTAGAAAAATCGTTATAGCGCGTGCGATATGTCCCTGGAATCCTAAGACATGGGACTTTGTGTTTATGGAAAAATATTTCTGGTTTAATCAGTTTATAAGGGGTTAAACAGGTCCCGAACAGACCTGTGTGTGAGAGTAAAAACTGGAAAAATGTATTTTTAAAGTTAGTAGTCGTGGCTTTGGTTTGGGGCGTCACTTTGACATTTGTTAACACTTATTTAGGTGGAAAAAGGTGAACTGGTGTTGGCCGGTTCGTGTTGCTGTTGAGGCCATAAGCTTTGCGTTTGAGGTGAGTTCTCTCACTATATAGGATGGGAATTATATTTGTGTTGCTATAGTTCGAGTGTGTTGATTATGATTGTTTGTTTGTATTATTGTGGTGTGGAATATATATATTTGTGTGTATATATTGAACTGTGATTGATGTACTTCTTGATGGATGTTCCAAGAGGTATATGCGTTTGTATAATGAGTTGTGATTATATCTTCTTGAGGGTTGTTCCAAGAAGTATAAGGCCACTTCTTGATGGTTGTTCCAAGGAGTAGGTGTATTGGTATAATGTGTTGTGATTATGTCTTCTTGATGGTGGTTCCAAGGAGCATAAGGATTATTATTAATCGTGTTATATTTTCTTGATGGATGTTCCAAGAAATTTATGTGCTGGTATGTTTAAGGGTGATGCTGATATGATTGCGATCCTATGTAAGGATTGAATTCACTAAGCTTCGTGCTTACCCCTTCCCAATATCTTATGTTTTCAGGTGCGAGTAGCAGTCGGGCATGACGGTACACACGGGCGCAAGGCGAAGGCTGTTTAAGTCTAACTTTTAAATGGGGATTTAATTATATAACTTTTCCGCTGCTTAAATTTCATTTGACGGTTAAATTAACGACGTTTATTTTTATTGTAATGGGATTTGTTAACTTTTGGTTTGATTATAATGAAATGTATTACTTTTAAAAATTTTAAATTCCTTGTAACTTTTGGGACGTTACAACTTGGTATCAGAGCACAGCTTGAGTGAATCAAACACATCTCGGTGTGTTTGGTCTCAAGTTGCGGCTATGAAATTTCAAACTCTTTTACTAAAATCTTTTTGAATGAAAGAAAAAGGAAAAACCCGTTTGGGAAACGGTGATTGAGGGCGCAGTGTGTACAGTCAGCCGACGCTAAGTGGGAAGGTATAGTACTTAGTGTATTTATCGCTTTCTAGCTTATAGGGTATGCATGCTAGACTGCTTATGTGGTTTACACTGTACCGTATGACGATTGCTTGCTAGTAGGAATCAATGCTAGTTATAGTAGGTTGTTAAGTGAAGGCCCTATAGGTTGTATGCAGTAAGAATCATATAGCCTTGGAATATTTGATTTAGTTCTATTGCGCAGCTCTTGTTTGAGTCCAACCGTTCTAGGATAGAATCTTGTATTCGAATGTCTATTTGATTCACGCTGCATGCGACTGGGTATTCGCGAGGCAACTCGTTATGGCTAATAGGGATTCCGTCGTAGCAAGGGTAGTGGGGTGAGATGAAATTCCTAGTGAGCTGGGAAGAGTGTTTACATATGAGTATGTATGCTAGATTGCTTTCTAGAACATAGGAGTATGTGTGCTAGATTGTTTGGTGCTTATTACGCTGTACTGCATGTTTGTTGTTTGCTAATAGGAGTTCATGCTAGCCTTGATAAGTTGATAAGTGAATGCACTATAGGTTGTATGCGGTAGGAACCAAATAGCCTTAGAATGTCGGATTTAGTTCTATTGCGCAGCTCTTGTTTGAGTCCAACCGTTGTAGGATAGAATCTTATATTCGAATGTCTATCTGGTTTTACACTGTGTGCGACTGTGCATTCGCGAGGCGACTCGTCATGACTAGTGGGGATTTCGTCATAACAAGGGTAGTGGAGTTGGGTGGAATACCTAGGGAGCTAGGAAGAGTGTGTACATATGCCGGTGCGGGCATATGTGTGTAGTTATCGGCGAGAAACTATTTGGACCCATCGGATGGAACTCGGAACGAGTGATGATAGGTGTGGAAGGTAGTAGTAGAGCTCCTACTATCGGAAACACAGGATCAATGCTCGAGTCGAGGAAAGTCACGAGGAATCCAAGGAGTTGAGCGTGAGCGTTGTTAGTGTGAGTTATTATGTACTAATAACTCGTTGTAATATCTACCCAGGATAGCCATCACAAGGAGGAACGATTATAGTAAACCTACTAGTACAGGTGTGTACTTGATTTGCTTTGATGGGATGATCGTTGGGGTAGTGGCGAAGGTTATAAATTAGTAGTCGTTGGAATAAAAGGACGATTCTAGTATTAATCACTTGGAGTGATGATAAGGATGATGTTTGTTTCGGGTCAAGGTGGATGATTGTGCTAGAATCATAGGCTTATAGAGCCGACTTTGATTTGAGGAAAAATCGTAGGGATTATTTGACGTAATTTCCAACTTGCCTAAGAGGTGTAAATGTCCGGATGACGTTTGTGGATCGGAGAGTTTTGGAGGGGTATGAGTCGAGACGTCGGATGCTGATTGAGTCATGCACAAAGTTTATTTTGAAAATAAATTACATTAACTAATTCTTGTGTTTCCAATCCTTTTGTGGATTGTGTTTTAGAATTTTGAGAAATGTTTAGCACACACACAAGATTTCGAATTATGGTTTTGAAAGTGCATGAAACCGTTTTATCACGGGAGTTGCAGACTTTGTTAGAAATTGTCTCATTTCGTTATTTTCCAACGGTTCTTTCGGGTAAGATGATATCTGTGTTTTGTGGTGTCTAAAATGTTGGGCAAGTGACTACGGCTTGTGACTTTAACATTGGAACTCCTCCACATATGTTAGAGTTGAGACGGAAAGTTACATTCCACGATGTCTGTATAAAGCTATTTGAGTGATTTGGTTAAAATAAGTTTTGTTTTACGACATGTTGAGTCGTGTGGGTTTAATTTCACGAGGTGCATATCTTATTTGTTTATGTGACCATTTGGGGAAATCTTGGAAATCAATTTTAAGAACCCCACCTTTTGAAATTTTATGAGATTTTAGTCGATATTTTCAAATGATGGAAACGGATTGGTTTTTATCTTTAAGTTGAAACTTACACGAGACAGTTGTGTTTTAACAAAAATATATTTGTAAACCGTTTCATCGTTTTGTATGACTAGCCGACGCGCGTAAAATTTGTTGGTGAACCCTGTGCCACGACATTTTATGTTGAAAAAGAGAAATTTTGGGGTCAAATGTCGTGGAACTGATTTTGAAAATTATGTGCACACTTTTGTCGCACCCGGTGTAAGGTCGAGCGGTTACTTTAAATACATGTCATGAGTCAATTCATACTAGAACCGTGACGGTTCGTTTTCAAAGAAATTATTTATTTCGCTTTACGTTTTGTGAGTAAACTAAGCTGCAATGAAATGATTTTCAACATGATTTTCATATGTGGGACGACCGTGTCCATTTTTGCGTAACTACCGACCCGGTAATAGTAGCTTTATTGCTTACGGTCTTTTTGAAATGAAAAATCTTGACGTTGAAAATATTTTTGTGAATGATTTTGCAAACCATTTGGGAAGTGCGCTTATAAGTGTTATGTGTCATTTTGAGGATTTTAAGGGTGTGAGTCCTTTTGGAAAACTCTTTTGTTTAACCTGTGTCGAGTTTGGGACTAATGTTGATTTTAGAGTATTGCTTGCTTAAACTTTATTTAAACGCGTTTTGACCGACTTATGGGTCTAGCAAGCGTGGAGCATTTTGCTCGGTTTTGACTTTGAGATAGTCATGGGTCGATTGCACGGTTTTTAATGGCTCGATGTGGAGTTTTGTTGATGGGTTGTTTTGTTGCACAGTTTTGCACTTATTGCACGTTGAGTATTTGCATGTTGGGTGAGTGAGTCATTCCGGGATAGACATGTTGTTGGTAGACTGTTTGCATTAAATCCTTGGTCAGGTCAGTCAGACGTTGGTAACGGTCGGTTGGGTATCTCGGGGTGGGACCCCGGTATCCATGTGTTATGACCTTGACTTTCCAGTAGGCACTAAGAGGATACAGTCTTGGGCACTTACCTGAGAGGTAGTTCCGATGTGCCGGGACTTGAGACGTACCTGGGAGGTAGGCGTTAAGGTGTATCTTGTTATGGTGTAACTAGGTTTCCTAGGGCGGGTGAGGAGGATAAGTAGACGGTGGAAGATTGGGTGTTCCACACGTGATGTTAGTATAGACCGAATTGTGTCGGTTAAGGGATTGAAGCCCTTTGTAATTAAAAGAATAAATGCGCAGTAACCTTTTTGAAGTAAGTAGTATGTTTAGGTGTCGACTTTTGGGTTTGAGGACAAACACCTTTAGTGTAATCGGAGATTTGTAGCCGATTTCTAAAATAATTATGGTGACGGTAGTAGTAACCCTGAGCTGCCTACTTGTGATGAATGGTTGTGGCGGAATGACCTTCGTGGGTGATTATAAATTTACTGGTTTGATGATGCGTGTAAGGTAAGTTTTGGGAGTCTATTAGAACTCGTAAGAGTTAATCGACAGTTAATAGTAGGAATGATCGGATCCGAGTATCCAGTTGGGTATATTGGTAAGCAACTTTAGAATGTTTAGAGCTTGAGATTTGAATCGGGAGGTATGGAATATCTAAGGTTGAGAGACAACCGAAGTCGCTTGGCTAGGAATGATTCCAATTGGTGAAGTGTTCTATCGAACATAATTTCAGTGTCCTAGAAGGAGTACGTTAGTAAGGAAAGTATTCGAGAAGTTTTAGAAGGGGTCTCAAGTGAACTTGGGAACCTGAGGTTGAGATGTGGGAGAACTATCTTTAGCTATACACGGGCATAGACTTCGAGGACAAAGTCTAATCCAAGTGGGGGAGAGTTGTAAAGCCCGTATCCCGGTATGTAATTTCTTTTATTAATTCTTTTCTTTTAAGTTTGATTTAATGTGGTTTCCGTTAACGGGGTCAGTCGAGTTGGACCTAATCGTTAAAAATGTCGGAATTTTGGTTAGTTGCGAGAAAGTAAGTTGGGGGACCATTTGTGTCAAGGGCCAAAACTTAGCCATAGTTTCGGCCCATGCATTCATAAACCGAATCCATGTTTTTGTTGGTGAGTGTTTGTGGCGTGTTGGGCAAACAAAAGAAATAGAAAAACTAAACCCTAAGTCATCTCCTCCCCCTCACAATCGTGATCGCCGACTGCAAAAAGAAGAAGAGAAACCGAGAGAGGAAGAAAGAGAGAGAGAGAGAGAGAGAGAGAGAGAGAGAGAGAAACCGAGAGAGAGAGGGAGCGAGAGTGGAGAGGAGGAGGAAGGAGGTCGCCGACGTGAGAGAACCACCGTCGATTTCGGTGTGGTTATCGTCGTGTCGTCGCCGTCTCGAGGTAAGAATCTAATCCGCTTCTTTCCCCTTTGTCGTTTCGATCGCAAAACCACCACCACCACCGCCGCAGCCACGGCTGCCGGCGGTGGGGCCGCCGCTGCATGCCGCCGGGTGACGGCAGGAGGGGTGTGTACGTGTGCGGGTGTGTGGGTGTGTGCGGGTATGAGGTTGCGGGTAAGTCGGGATGGGCGGTGTTTTGGGTGTGGTTTCGCCGGAAGTTTTTAACCGCCGCCGCCGCCAACGGCCGCCACTGCCGGAGGTGGCAGAGGGTGGTGCTCGGGCTGCTCAGCCCATTTATTCTTGATCAATAAGTCAGCTGGAATCACAGGTCTGAATGCTTAAGTCACGGCTTAATGGGTTAAGATTTAAAGATAATCAATGTTTGTCATTTCATGTGAAAGTCACAGTTTCTGCCACTGTTTTGGGAAAGCCATAACTTTTGATAGGAACGTCGTATTGGGGTGAAACCAGTGCCAAAAGCTCCCATTCTGAGTCTAGTAAGTTTCTTATGTTTTGAGGAAAAACCAGTTCGGACCATAGCTAGTGTCAAATTGCTGTTTTGTACTGAAAGGTCCTGTTTTTCACTGTGCTGCAAGTCAGTTTTGTAAAATCCATAGTAAATTGTAGAAAAATCGTTATAGCGCGTGCGGTATGTCTCTGGAATCCTAAGACATGGGACCTTGTGTTTATGGAAAAATATTTCTGGTTTAATCAGTTTATAAGGGGTTAAACAGGTCCCGAACAGACCTGTGTGTGAGAGTAAAAACTGGAAAAATGTATTTTTAAAGTTAGTAGTCGTGGCTTTGGTTTGGGGCGTCACTTTGACATTTGTTAACACTTATTTAGGTGGAAAAAGGTGAACTGGTGTTGGCCGGTTCGTGTTGCTGTTGAGGCCATAAGCTTTGCGTTTGAGGTGAGTTCTCTCACTATATAGGATGGGAATTATATTTGTGTTGCTATAGTTCGAGTGTGTTGATTATGATTGTTTGTTTGTATTATTGTGGTGTGGAATATATATATTTGTGTGTATATATTGAACTGTGATTGATGTACTTCTTGATGGATGTTCCAAGAGGTATATGCGTTTGTATAATGAGTTGTGATTATATCTTCTTGAGGGTTGTTCCAAGAAGTATAAGGCCACTTCTTGATGGTTGTTCCAAGGAGTAGGTGTATTGGTATAATGTGTTGTGATTATGTCTTCTTGATGGTGGTTCCAAGGAGCATAAGGATTATTATTAATCGTGTTATATTTTCTTGATGGATGTTCCAAGAAATTTATGTGCTGGTATGTTTAAGGGTGATGCTGATATGATTGCGATCCTATGTAAGGATTGAATTCACTAAGCTTCGTGCTTACCCCTTCCCAATATCTTATGTTTTCAGGTGCGAGTAGCAGTCGGGCATGACGGTACACACGGGCGCAAGGCGAAGGCTGTTTAAGTCTAACTTTTAAATGGGGATTTAATTATATAACTTTTCCGCTGCTTAAATTTCATTTGACGGTTAAATTAACGACGTTTATTTTTATTGTAATGGGATTTGTTAACTTTTGGTTTGATTATAATGAAATGTATTACTTTTAAAAAAATTTAAATTCCTTGTAACTTTTGGGACGTTACACACGACCGCCCTTTGCCGTCGTCTCCGTCAACCGCAGTCGCCATCTCGATTTCTCTCCATCTCTCAATCTAAACCAAGCGCAAACCGCCGACCGCTACTTCTTCTCGACCATCGAACGCCGCCACCACCAGACGACGACGCTCTCTTCATCCCGTTCTTCTGTTCACCTGTGGCGCCACCACCGTTGCCGATCTCTCTCTCTCTCTTATGATATTATGTGATTTTAGGTTTCTCTATTGTTAATCACAAGTGATTTTATGTTTCTCTATTGTTAATCACAAGTGATTTAGGCTTGGATTATGTGATATTATGTGATTTTAGGTTTCTCTATTGTTAATAACAAGTCATTTTAGGTTTATCTATTGTTAATCACAAGTGATATTATGTGATTTTAGGTTTCTCTATAACAGAATTTAGGTGTCTCTATTGTTAATCACAAGTGATATTATGTGATTGTTGTTTCTCTATTGATTATCACAAGTGATATTCTATAACATGTTTTGTGTTTTTATATTGTTAATCATGAGTGATATTACACTTAAACAATTTATCCAATTTTCTTTACAGTAAATCATTTGTGATTTTGGGCTGCATATTCACGATTTGCTTGAACAACCGAACAAAACGAGATGAACACTCAAATACATGAACTTTATTTGATATATATGCTTTTGATTTCGGTGAGATATTGTGACTCCTTATTTTTTGGAAGTCAACACTATCCTAAATTAATTCATATCATAAAATGACCTTAATACCCTTTTAGTCTGATTTTTGGAAATTATTATTTTTGGAATTGTTTTTAAAAATGAATGGTTGAGAGTTATTCCTTTATTCTTTTAAACACCATTCATTCTCGTTTGAACCCACCTCTATATATCTATACTATATTATAAAGCATTTATGAAAAACTCTTAAAAACAACCCTTAATTAAAGCTTCATGTACCGCAATTTAATGCTAATTATTTAAAATCTCTTAAAAACAACTGATGAAGCTTTATGTACCGCTTTTAATGCTAATTACTTGATTAATACTTATCTCTAACAACCTTCAAATTCTTAAAGCATGGACTCTTAGGCCTTGTTTGTTTTTGCTAAATCAGTTCTTAATTGCCTCTTTTCTATGATTCGGTCAGACATTTTGAAGTTCTGACTGCTTGTTTTTCTCTAATTTTTAGAGGCTCTTATCACTTAAAAAGATCTAAATCAAAAAGTGACAACCCAACCCATCCTCTGATTGGCTTAGACCTAGCACACGCCTCCTTCAAACTCACGCCGCCTCCAAAGGGGCATGTCCAAGTCGCAAAAGACTTGCAGATTTGCAGTATTGAGGAAAGCAGCAAGGTAACGAAAACAAAAAAAGATAACAAATCATGACAAGGATATCAAAATGACAGGTGTCAAGTATTATATACTCACAAAGTGGGTTGGTTTAGTGTGTAGCATCCAAGTGTAAAAAGGATAAAGAATTTGACTACTAATAACACTAGGTGTTGGCTGAAATAATTTATACATATTCAGATGTTTTTCAGATTATAAAAACAAACAGTTGTATTAATTCAGATTTCAGACTTCAGCACCATCTCTTATTAATTAGAACTGAAATCAGACTTCGGACTTCAGCACCTCTTAAAAAACAAACGTCACCTTATTAATAAATCTTTATCTCTAATCATTTTCAAATTCTCAAATCATGAACTCCTTAAAAAACGTCATTTTTTAAACAAATTTATAAAAAAACATGACCGTTTTCTCAATACCACACGTTAAAATAAATTAGAACATTAAAATCGAGATATATCGCACTGCATTGCAAGGTTTGCATTTGATTTGTATCATATATATATATATATATATGAATTAGATAATATACTTTTACTTTTAATTGATATAAAGGAAATTGTAAAAATAATAATAAAACTAACGAAGAAATTTAACGGAGTTAGGAGAAATTTTTATAAAATGAGAATTACTAGGACAATTTTTAGACTTACTAAACCACATGAACCACTTTCAAAGATTTCTATAAACCACAAGGACCAAAATTAGAGTTTACTCTAAAATATATAATCAAATAAAATTATAACAAATAAATCTTATTTATCGTTAAAATTTAGAGTCTTTCATTAAAATACCCCAAGTTTGACATTGACTTACCAAAATACCCTAAAAAATGAAAAGTTTATTAAAATGCCATTTTTTCCGCGAAGGGAGCCCGCTATCGCGGGCAGGGACCAATTGTGAAATTTTTTGCAAGATATATTTACACTTTCAGTCCCTGGCCCGCGATCGAGGCCCGCGATGGGGACTGAAAGTGTAAATAATCTTGCAAAATTTTTCACAATTGGTCCCTGCCCGCTATAGAGGGCTCCCTCCGCGGAAAAAATGGCATTTTGATAAACTTTTCATTTTTTGGGGTATTTTGGTAAGTCAATTTCAAACTTGGGGTATTTTAATTAATTTCTCTAAAATATTTAGAGTATTTACCTGTTTGATTCAAGAAAACATCATAATAAATATTTATTACCACAAAATGTTAATTAAATAATTGGCCCATTTATTTTCTTTTGTTGGACTGGACACTTTGAGCCCGATCCTGATCATAGAATTTTCAATTTTGTGTATTGGATCGATTCAAAATTTTGTAACACGAAGAAGAAGGATTCGATTCAGGAAGATCCAAATCGGAATTTATGTTCAAGTTGATCGCAAAAGAGGTGAACAATTTCTTCTTAATCTCCTCAATATTTCGACTCGTTTGATGTTAGAAATTCAACTGTTTTCGGTTTTTGAGATTTTGCTAGGAGTTCTCTGTTTATTAGTCGATAATTATAATATCTAGCTTGAATTTGAAATGGCGAAGTAGCTTCATGACCAATTAATGAGATCTACTATGAGTCCGTTTACCAAACGCCAAGTCACATTACCACTAGATGAATATGGCAAGTGTTAGAATTGTAGAGTCGATTGATAGAGACACACGAGAGATGGCTGAATCGGCCGTTTTCATATAATGAGAGAGTAATACAAGTAAAATGTCTAACCTAGACAAGGAACCCTAAAAGCCTATTTATACAAAGAGGAGTTACAGCTAATTACATAAAAGACCCTGAACTATACATATTGACATTTTAGTACTCTAACATCCCCCCTCAAACTCAAGTAGGGGAAGAATGAGACAAGTTGAGTTTGGAAACGAGAGCCCGGAAACGCCCTGGGAGATGAGCTTTGGTGAAGATATCGGCCGTCTGATCAATGGTGGAGATTGGAAAAAGTTTAACAGTCTTGCGGAGGACATGTTGACGAGTGAAGTGGCAGTCAATCTCTATGTGTTTTGTACGCTCATGAAAGACATCATTGTGAGCAATCTGGATGGCACTGGTGTTGTCACACCATAAGGGTGTCGGTGAGAACTGATGAGCACCCATATCAGAGAGTAGCCAACGTAGCCATACGAGTTCTTGAGTGGTGTCGGCTAAGGCTCGATACTCAGCCTCGGTGCTGGAGCGAGCTGTCAGGAATTGTTTCTTGCTGCGCCAAGAGATAAGAGAGTCCCCAAGGAAGAAACAATAGCCGATGGTGGAGCGACGGTCGGTTATGTCACCATCCCAGTCAGCATCTGAGAAGGCACGAAGCTGTAATGATGACTTGGATGAGAAATGAAGACCGTGGAACATGGTTCCTTTGAGATACCGAAGTATACGAAGGACAGCAGCATAGTGATCCGAGCATGGTGCGGCCATGAATTGGCTAACAATGTGAACTGCATAGGCGAGATCTGGTCTAGTAACAGTTAGATAGACTAGAGAGCCAACAAGTTGACGGTACCGTGTAGGGTCTTTCAGCGGGGTTCCGGCATTCGGAGCAAGATGCAGATTTTGCTCGATAGGTGTAGAAGCAACCTTGTTGTCTGTGATCCCGGCCCTGGATAATAGATCTGATATGTACTTGGCTTGACAGAGATAGATGCCTGAAGAGTCTGACAAGACTTCAAGGCCAAGGAAGTAGTGGAGCTTGCCGAGGTCTTTCATCTCAAAACAGGAGCTGAGAGACGTTTTGAGATGAATGATACCTGTAGAGTCACTGCCTGTAATGATCATATCGTCAACGTACAGCAGAAGTAAGATAGTACCTGTGGCAGTAGTCCGAGTGAACAAACCAGAATCATAATTACTCGGAGAAAAACCCAAAGATAGGACAGTATTGCTGAATTTTTCAAACCAGGCACGAGGAGCTTGTTTGAGACCATAGAGGGCCTTGCGAAGGCGACAGACATTGCCCTGTCGAGAGGTCACGCCAGGAGGGAGTCTCATGTAGACTTCCTCTTCGAGATCGCCATTTAGGAAGGCATTTTTGACGTCCATCTGATATTGGGGCCATTTCTTGGTGGCAGCGATGGCTAGAAGACTGCGAACGGAGGTGACACGAGCCACAGGAGCAAACGTTTCTTCGTAGTCAATGCCATATTCTTGATTGAAGCCTTTTGCCACAAGGCGAGCTTTATAGCGATCGATGGAGCCATCAGACTTGGTTTTGATTTTGAAGACCCATTTGCAACCAATGGGTGACTTGCCTGGTGGAAGAGGAACAAATTCCCATGTTTTTGCTCTGTCGAGAGCCTGAAGTTCCTCTGTCATAGCTTGCTGCCAGACAGGATTAGAAGCTGCTTCCTTATAAGAGGTGGGTTCATGAGTAGACAGCAAGGTAGCATAACAATGATAATCACGAAGGTGAGTAGGAACTTGTCTTACCCGATTGGGGCGTCTTACCTCATCTGATGGTTGGGAGGTGGTAGGATCCATAGACTCTGCAGAAGACTCGGAAGTAGGTCGGGGAGTTGGTGTAGATGATTGATCATGGTCAGAGGGTATAGAGGGTACAGACAAAGGTTCAGAAGATGCGGAAGGTTCACGTGAAGGCTCAGACGGGTTAAGAGAGGGTTCAGGTGATGCGGAAGTTGGTGGATCAGATGATGAGGAGAACAAAGAATCTAATTGGAGAGAGTCTAAAGAGATAGATGTGTCAGTAAAGAAGGAAGAGGAAGAAGGGATGAGGTCCTGAAATTTGGACACCGTGGAGAAGGGAAGATGTTCCCAGAAGGTGACATGCCTGGATATACGAAGTCGCTTAGAGATTGGATCCCAACAACGATATCCTTTATGTTCAATTCCGTAGCCTAAGAAGCAGCACAGACGAGAACGAGGTTCAAGTTTGGTATGTTCATGAGGTTGTAGCTGAACAAAGCAAGCACAACCCCATACTTTGAGTAGTTCATAGGGAGGTGAGACTCCATAGAGTGTTTCATACGGGGACTTTTGATTGAGGATGGGAGTCGGGTGTCGGTTGATGGTGTAGACAACCGTGAAGGCTGCTTCGCCCCAAAAGCGTTCTGGACACTTGGCTGAAATTAGTAGGGTACGAACAGTGTCAAGAATGTGACGATGTTTGCGTTCGGCACGACCATTTTGTGGAGAGGTGCCAGGGCAAGAGTATTGAGAGATAGTGCCCTGAGATTGAAGAAATGAAAGAAGAGATGATTCTTTATATTCCATGGCATTATCCGCGCGAAGAATCTTTATGGGTTTTGAAAATTGGGTTAGAATCATGCGAGCAAAGGTGATGTAGATTTTGGGTAATTCTGAGCGGTTTTTCATAAGATAAATCCATGTAAAACGAGTATGATCATCAATAAAGATTACAAAATACCGAGCACCTCCCATAGAGGGGTGTGGTGCTGGTCCCCATACATCAGAATGAATAAGATCAAAGGCAGAAGCAGATTTAAAATCATTAATTTGAAAAGGTAAAGCATGATGTTTTCCAAGTTAACAAGATAGACAAGAGACATGTTCAGAGGAAATGTTTCCCAAAAGTCCTGAACTAGCTAAAACTTTCATCCTAGCTAAAGATAAGTGGCCTAAGCGTGCATGCCATAGCTCAAAAGACGGGGTGCTGGAAACTGAAGCAGCAAAATTGGATGCAGGTAACGGAAGACGGAGATAGACCACTTCAACCATCCGACCAACTTTACGGCCTATTCCAAGGATCTGCTTGGTCTTGGGATCCTGCACAACACAACCAGTAGAATGAAATAAGACTATTAGATTGGCTTCCATAAGCTGAGTGATAGAAATCAGACTCAGTGATAAGTTTGGTATATGCATCACATCAGGTAATTGAATATCAGGTGTAGAAACCGTTCCACTGAAGGAAACCGGTAAGCGAGTGTTATCAGCAGTGCGGACTGACGAGAACAGGCTGGAAGGTTGTTTAGAGACAAAACCTTCTGCCTTGGGTGTCATGTGATTACAACATCCAGAATCAAAAAGCCAAGGGTTACCTGGTGTGGTTGAATTGCAGTGAGAATTCATACCCATAGAACCTGTCATAAGCTGCTCCATGAGCTCTTGGTTTCGGCGCATGAGTTCCATGAGATCAGATGGTGATTGGTTGTTGTTCGGTGCTGTAGGTGCTGGTGATGGGTGCTCCTGAGTGATGGAACCAGCAATGGGTTGCGACTTGAACTGTTGTTTTTTATTACTAGAGTGCTTTGGGTATGGACATTTTGAACAGTCAGAAGCATAGTGACGTGGTTGCGTAATTCCACACCAGCGACATTTTCTAATTGGACAATTGAGGAGCAGGTGGGAAGTGGAGTGACAAAAGGTGCATTCACTGTTATTCCCTTTGCTTGCAGATCTGGACTGATCATGGTTACCCCATTTTCCTTTTGATTTCCCTGAGCTGGGAGTGTAGAGCACAGTGTCTGATGGTAGAGGAAAACGCTGCTGAAGACGGGTTTCTTCGCTTAGCAGTTCAGTGATAGCTTGTTCAAGGGTAGGGAGAGGATGTCGATGCAGAAGTGAGGCTCGAACATTCTCAAAGCGGTCAGAGAGGCCCATGAGAATAGTAGTCAAGTGCAGTTGATTGAAGTAGGCTGTAAATTTCTGAGCAGTGTCATCAAACACTTGAGGGGCACCCAGGTTCAGATGATCTCTAAGAGCTTGCATCTCAGAGATGTAGGAGTTTATGGATTGATCAGGTAGTTTCCTTTTGTTCTGAAAGGTGGTCCACAGCTGATATTGGTGAGAGAGTCCTGTAGAGGTATACCTGTTTGCAAGAAAGTCCCAAAGCCCTTTTGCAGTGGTATAGCCGAGGAACTGTTGATTGATCTCAGTGGTGGTAGAAGCGTTTATATAGCCAAGAACGCGAGCATTGGCAATGTCCCAATCATTCATACGTTTTGCGAAGTCAGTTTCACTTTCCTTCTCCTTCTGAACCGGAAGAGTAGATATACCGGTGACGTAAGTGTAGAGACCCTGAGACTTAAGGAAAATGGACATATGATGATGCCACAGAACGTAGTTGCTCCCATTGAGAACAACTGAGATGGAATTGGAGTGACCGAGGTTGACAGCCATTGCGATTTGAGACTGAAGTCGCAGGCAGGGATTGCGACTTGAGGATGAAGTCGCAAGGTAAGGTTGCGACTTGGTACTGTTTTCAGACGAGGATTGCGACTTGAGGTTGGAGTCGCAAGTGAAGGTTGCGACTTGGGGATGAAGTCGCAAATGAAGGTTGCGACTTGGGACTGAAGTCGCAAGGGAAGGTTGCGATTTGGGAGTGAAGTCGCAAGTGAAGACTGCGACTTGGACTGTTCACGACTGAAATCGCAATTAAGGCTGCGATTTGGAGATGAAGTCGCAATTGAAGACTGCGACTTGGACTGTTCACGAATGAAATCGCAATTGAAGGCTGCGATTTGGAAATGAAGTCGCAAGTGAGGACTGCGACTTGGACTGTTCACGAATGAAATCGCAACTGAGGATTGCGATTTGAAGTGAAGTCGCAATTAAGGGTTGCGACTTGGTACTGTTCACGAGGAAGAAGGTTGCGACAACGATGAATATTAGAAGGTTGCGACAACGATGAATAAGAAGGTTGCGACAACGATGAATTTATGATGTTCTTGAGTCGGATTTTTCAAAACAGGTCGGTTTAGGTTGAAAATTGGTACGAAGGTTCGAGAGGATGTTCCGAGCAACTTTAAAACTTGATATTTCGACAGAATAACAACAGAAACGAGATTTCTGAGGCTAAAACGAGTACAGAAAAGAAGAAAAGGAAAACAATAGCAACAATAGTGCAGATCTGAAAAGAGGTTGAGGAGGCTTACCTAGAGCTCTGATACCATGTTAGAATTGTAGAGTCGATTGATAGAGAGACACGAGAGATGGCTGAATCGGTCGTTTTCATATAATGAGAGAGTAATATAAGTAAAGTGTCTAACCTAGACAAGGAACCCTAAAAGCCTATTTATACAAAGAGGAGTTACAGCTAATTACATAAAAGACCCTGAACTATACATATTGACATTTTAGTACTCTAACAGCAAGGACCAATAATCTTACTCGGTAAGAGCTAAGACAAGGACCGAGAGTCTTACCTGGTAAGTGAGAGCAAATACTCTTACCATGTTTAGCGTTTACCGGGAAATTGTTGTTTACGATACCGTTTTTATGGACTAAAATCTTACTCGATAAATAAGTGATAGTGTTGTATTTTACCTGTATGGTAACATTGGTAAACGACCCCTAAGATGAGACACTATAAATTCGTATTTGAAATTGAGGTGAAATGAGTGAATTTTCGCATTCGATTTAAGTTCCGAGATATGGACTGATATAGGGGGTGTTTGGGATTGCTTATTTAAAACAACTTATGCTTATTTTTAAAAGTGTTTTATCAATTTATATGGTAATAAAAGGGAGTTGGGGTAAAAATGTAATTTGGACAAATAAGTTGATAAGAAGTTTCAAATAAGTTAGAATGAAGTAACTTATAAAAAACAACTTATTTGCGGTATGGAAAATGCATAAACACTTTTCTTTTTTTCAATCCAAACACTAGAAATAACTTATTTGCAGCGTGGAAAAACCATAAACAAATGAGTCAAAATTTTCTTTACTGAGTAATGGATTTTACGATTTTATAGGATGAATCGGTTAAAACTTCGAATTAGGTTCAATTTTAACTTCTTAGGCAATGTTGTGCGAGTGTGTCTCTGTGTTCATTTATTGGGAAGATTCAATACAATTTTTGTATTTTGAAATGGAGAAGTAGCTTCATGACCAATAAGACATCTTCAAAATTTCTCTAAAATGAATAATCAAAAGTAAAATTCTTTGAAAAAATAATTATAACAGATTCTATATTTTAGAGATAAATCGTTGATTATATTATTAATATGTTATATTTAATTAATAAAATATTATTTTTCTCAGCTAAACATTTTATTCCAATGTTTCTTGTTGGTAGGATATGATAAAAAAATGAATTTTCTCTTAGTAATCATTTTTTAGGATATTTTCAAATTTGGAGAAAATTACACTATCTCTCCTATTTTCTCTATTTTGGAGAAAGATTTTGAAGAAGCTGTTGGAGCAAAAAATTGTCCAAAAAACTTTTACCCCCTTAAAATTTAAAATAAATTATCTAAAAAATTACTAATATTTTAATCAAACAAATTACATCAAAAACGAGAATTTCGTGCTCTTCGATATGACATCCATCTCGATATAGTTTTTTCTTCATTTTAACCGTTTTTACGTGAAATGTTATGTATGTGTTATATTCAGTATGAATATGTATGCACGTTTCCTGCTGTCCATATTCAGTATGAATAACAAAGGGGAACGTTCATTCACTATTCATGACGAATAACACAGTATTCAAAATGAATAATACAACATTCAAGATTAATAATACACGAATTCCTGATTCATGTATTATTAAACATGAATCATGTATTATTCACCTTGAATGTTGTATTATTCATCCTGAATGATACATTATTCATGAAAAATAAAATATGAATGACCCGTGAAGGTGTGAACACATGACGCGCTCTCTTTTGTTTTCCGATTCACAACCGCAACTTGGTTTTATTCTTTATGAATATGTATGCACATCTCCAAGTGTCCACATTCAGTATGAATAACAAAGGTGAATGTTCATTCACTATTCATGATGAATAATACAATATTCAGGATGAATAATACAGTATTCAGTATGAATAATACATCATTCAGGGTGAATAATACACGCTTCATCGTGTATTATTCACCCTGAATGATACATTATTCATGAAGAATGATACATGAGTGACCCGTGAAGGTGTGGAGACGTGACGCACTCTCTTTCGTTCCTCGGTTCACAATCGAAACTCGATAGCTTCCCGATTCATCTCGATGGGTGTTGGGTTACGGTAATGAAGAACACGATGCCTTAGGACGTTGAAGAAAGTGTTGTAGAAGGTTATGTCGAGTTACGGACTTACGGTGTTGAGATGTTATAAACACTTGAATACATAAATATTCATAATGAATATAACACATATATGACATTTCACGTAAAAACGGTTAAAACAACAAAAAAACTATATCGAGATGGATGTCATATCGAAGAGCACGGAATTCTCGTTTTTTGATGTAGTTTGTTTGATTAAAATATTAGTAATTTTTAAGATATTTTATTTTAAACTTTAAGGGGGTACAAGTTTTTAATTAAAAAAGAAAATATAAAGTCAAATATGGTAGACGTGAGTTTAAATTATCTTCTCTTTTTACCCCTAATCACCTTAATTAATAATTTAAATTAAAAACTCAATTTAATATGAGTTATTGGATCAATAGAGATAGAAGAGCCAAGATTCGTCCTCACGTTCACAATTGAATTTGAGTTTTCATTTGAACTTTCCTCTCTCTCTCTCTCTCTCTCTCTCTCTCTATATATATATATATATATATATATATATATATATAGAGAGAGAGAGAGAGAGAGAGAGAGATGAAAGTTCAAATAAAAACTCATTTTCAATTGTGAACATGAGAACGGATCTTAGCCCTTCCATCTCTATTGATCCAATAACCCATATTAAATAGAGTTTTTAATTGAAATTATTAATTAAGGTGATTAGGGATAAAAATGAAAGATAATTTAAACTCACGCCTACCATTTTTGACTTTTTATTTTCTTTTTTAATTAAAAACTTTTACCCCACTTAAAGTTTAAAAAAAATTATCTTAAAAATTACTAATATTTTAATCAAACAAATTACATCAAAAAAACGAGAATTCCGTGCTCTTCGATATGACATCCATCTCGATATTTTTTTTTGTTGTTTTAACCGTTTTTACGTGAAATGCCATATATGTGTTATATTCATTATGAATATTTATGTATGTTCAAGTGTTTACAACATCTCGACACCGTAAGTCCGTAACTCGACATCATCTTCTACAACACTTTATTCAACGTCCTAAGGCATCGTGTTCTTCATTACCGTAACCCAAAACCCATCGATATGAATCGGGAACCTATCGAGTTTCGATTGTGAACCGAGGAACGAAAGAGAGTGCGTCACGTCTCCACACCTTCACGGGTCACTCATGTATTATTCTTCATGAATAATACATTATTCAGGGTGAATAATACACGATTTATGAATTCGTTTATTATTCATCCTGAATGTTATATAATTCATTCTGAATACTGTATTATTCATCCTGAATATTGTATTATTCATCATGAATAGTGAATGAATGTTCACCTTTGTTATTCATACTGAATGTGGACACTTAGAGATGTGCATACATATTCATAAAGAATAAAACCAAGTTTCGATTGTAATCAGAAAACAAAAGAGAGTGTGTCATGTGTTCACAGCTTCACGGGTCATTCATATATTATTCATCATGATTAATGTATCATTCAGGATGAATAATACAACATTCAAGATGAATAATACACGACTCATGTTTAATAATACATGAATCAGGAATTCGTGTATTATTCATCCTGAATGTTGTATTATTCATTTTGAATACTGTGTTATTCGTCATGAATAGTGAATGAACGTTCCCCTTTGTTATTCATACTGAATATGGACACCATGAAACGTGCATACATATTCATACCGAATATAACACATACATAGAATTTCACGTAAAAACAATTAAAATGAAGAAAAACTATATCGAGATTGATGTCATATCGAAGAGCACGAAATTCTCGTTTTTTGATGTAATTTGTTTGATTAAAATATTAGTAAGTTTTAAGATAATTTATTCTAAACTTTAAGGGGGTAAAAAAATTTAATTAAAAAATAAAATAAAAAGTCAAAGATGGTAGGCGCTAATTTAAATTTCCATATTTGTCCCTAATCACTTTTCAATTGGTTTCATTATGTTTTAACCATTGATTAATTTTCCAAATCTTGATCAATGGTTGTGACTTGTCCTCATGTTCACAATTGAAAATGAGTTTTCATTTGAACTCACCCCTATATATATATATATTGTAACAACCCATAACCAGAAAGAAATAAGGCATAAACAACATTAATATAAGTATCTAGCCAAAACGGCCCCAAATACCAACTGTAATAACATATTCAAAAATAAGGTTTGCGGAAACAACCTATTACACAACTAAGAAATCAACCTTTTACCCTTGCCCGAGCCTCCTACTAATAGCTTTCCTGAAATTGGTTTAGTTTTTGAAAAGCGAGGGCTAAACCATAAGGTCTAGTGAATTCCCTCTAAACAAGCTTTATAACAGTTATAAACATTCAAAATCGATTATCAACTCAAAAACATAAAACTTTCAAATTCAAGGACTACACATGTAAATGGCACACTGAAGTCACACACTTGTGACCCCGTGTCTGGCTCACACTGCCTTACTGGGACACACCCCCATGGCATAAACGGACACACCCTCGGTATGAGCTCTGGTGGGACACACCCCCCGACTTAGCCTTAACACGTCCACTTCCAATTGTATGCATACAAATAACTCAACTACCTCAACATATAGAGAAAACATGCAGCTTCGTATCAAGGTATAATATACAGTTTCAACATTTCATAAGTGGCAAATACTGTATCAATCAACACATTTTCAGTTAGAAAGATTCACCTGTTGTCCTTCCTTAATTCTCTTCACTTACGTCTCTGATTTCTCTAAACGGAACACCTACGATAAATAAGGAGAAAGGTAAGCTACCCAAATATTCCTTGACGATTACTCTCAACTCTTACTCAAGCCTCTTCCTAATTCATCTCGCAAGGAAACGAATCTCATTATAGGATGAAGTTGACTAACACAGGAGCGCGAACCCGAGTAGCGCAATTCGGATAGTACGCCCGGATAACTCCTTTTCGGGTTCCCATGTGCGGATACTTTCTTTTTGAATACCCACGTCCAGACACATCCTTTCCGGATACCAACGTCCGGATGCTTACTCCCGGATTCCAACATCCGGATTCCTTCCCGTCCGGAATACTATAACCAGATACATTAGCTATCGGATTGATGCAAAAGCATCCGAATATCCGAATATGAATACCATCTGGATACCCTCGGTTTTCCAGATTGTGACCCTTATCCGGATAATGGCGACTGTTAGGGTTATCGTACTGTGCGATTTTTTGAAAAACACCATTATTTTGATTAGGTTCACTCTAAGCATACTCAAGCCTCCAAAATCGACGAGTTTAACAATACAAAACATTCTTATCAAAGGTTTAATCATCCAAACACCCTCTTTCATCACAATCCCACCATAAAACCTCAAACATTCTAAAACCCTCTAAAATCATGGAAATCTAACCACAAAGCAATAAGAGGGACTGGGATGGGAAAGTTACCTTGAAGAACTCGATGTACTAGATATCTCCAAATCAACACCTTCCTTCTTGATCTTCTCAAAATCGCACACACCAAAATAACACACAGTTCCTTAGCCTCCACGGTATAAGTATGATTAGAGGAGAAAAGGCTTTTAGGGTTTTAACGCCATTTCCCACTATGTACAAATATACCCTTGAACTTTAAACCTCTGCTAAATTCCACCAACAAATAAATTTTCGTGCGAAATCAGAACACGGTTATTACATATATATATATATTTATATATTTATAAGTAACTAGAGAGAGAAAAAGATATATGTTATATATATATATAATATATATATATATATATATTGCTTTCATAAAAAATGAGCATTAGCTAAGATTGTACATACTTACAAAAAAACAATAGATCATATCGACATGAGTACTATACCTAACTGAATTGAACCACCTCCAAAGATACATGCATGAAAACCCACTCCAAGAAATACATACAACATTTAGAACCATTGTAAGTAGTTACCATAAAAAGATGAACAAAAAAGGCCTAGAAAGCATGCTCACCACTTGTTATTCTCCTTCTGATTGTGCATCATCTTCGCCTTCTGTCTCATCTTCTCCTTATAGTTTTTGGTCATATTATCCTAATCGTTTTGAATCATATTCTCCTTATGAATCTGAAGTATCAGCGTTGGCATCCAAGAAAGGTCCGCCATTGTATTTGTAACCCCATACTTGAAATGACAGATGCAAAATCTCCAAATCGATACTACTTGTTGAATCATCAAGATCAAAATTGCTAAACCTATCATGCAAGTTGTTCATTTGTTCCACATCAAGCTGACTAATAAACATAACATATATTCAAGGATACAACACACCTATCAATCTTTTTGAGTAAATTTGACGACAAGTCATAGATAATAACCCAATTAGGAGCCAAGAAAACCGTATGAGAATACGTGTAGCTGTATCGTTTTGTTAGGTGCCATTATATCGTTTTGTTGGGTGCCCTTCTATATGTGAGTTGGTTGGTTTGTTCTAGAATATTAAATCTTCATGAAAGTAAATAAGTAACAATCTTAAGTCAAAATCATTTTGTATTTTCTTATGGAATTAGATGCCGATATTCTCTGAGGATACACCAATGTATGTGTACTTTCGCCAATCGCGACCCCAGTAGGTGAAGTCTTTTGAAACCCAATGATGTGCAACTCTCCTTTATTTTATTGTTAGGAAACTTTTGTACGGGGATGAAAACCACGAAAATGTACATATCAGATGTATAAAATAGGACAGCGGCGGATTAGTGGACTGCCCTCGGATGTCTGATACCGACGGGGAGGCGTGCGTGTGTGTGTGCGTTGTGTTCGTGGTAGTTGATCGAAAGGTGCATGCCAGACGTACATCGCTTTAGTGTCTCTCTTAATACCATCTCATTTAATTCAGACGCACATATCATGAGCCATGTCAATGTAGCGTTGGCTTCATGTGATCCTAAGTGTATATATCATGGGTCATGTCAGTACTTAGAGACATGGCTTATGATATGACTGCATCTGAATTGATCAGTGGGATGTTGATGTCATGTTAGACCATCTAAACTATTTTTTACAGTTTTTTCGAGGAAGGTTTTGGTACGGTTACGAATTCGTACAAATATTTCACGGGTAACCTTCTATCTGCATTAATTAAAAAAATTTACCTCTTAAAATATTATTTCTCTTTCCTCTTTTCTCTAATTTTAGCATACAAGAAAATTTCTTTAAATTTAGAGATTTTTACCTTCTCTCTCATTTTTTCTCTATTTTAGCATACAAGATAGCATAGCTATTGGAGCAAAAAATTGCTAAAATCTGACTTTTTTCTATTTTAGCATAGTTGTTGGAGATGCTCTAAAACATGTATCTTTAAGTATTGTCGACATTCAAAAGTACACATTAGATTTTCTTTAAATTTAATTCTTTCTTCCCTGATCAGTCACTCTCACCTTAAAGATTTTGCATATATATATATATATATATATATATTTGTAAGTAACTAGAGAGAGAAAAAGATATATGTTATCTATATCTATATCTATATATTGCTTTCATAAAAAATGAACATTATAGCATTAATATCTCATATCTCATACAATATATCTAATATAAGTTATGAGATATTAATGGCTAGGATTGTACATACTTACAACAAAAACAACAATATGAGTACTATACCTAACTGAATTGAACCACCTCCAAAGATACATGCATGAAAACTCACTCCAAGAAATACATACAACATTTAGACCCATTGTAAGTAGTTACAATAAAAAGATGAACAAAAAAGGCCTAGAATGCATGCTCACCACTTGTTATTCTCCTTCTGATTTTGTCTCATTTTCTCCATATAGTTTTTGGTCATATTTTCCTAATCTTTTTGAATCATATTCTCGTTCTGAATCTGAAGTATCATCGTTAGCATCCAAGAAAGGTCCACCATTGTATCGTAACCCCATACTTGAAATGACAGATGAAAAATCTTTAAATCGATATTACTTGTTGAATCATCAAGATCAAAATTGCTAAACCTATCATACAAGTTGTTCATTTGTTCCACATCAAGCTGACTAATAAACATAACTTATATTCAAGGATACAACACACCTGTCAATCCTTTTGACGACAAGTCATTGATAATAACCCAATTAGGAGCCAAGAAAACCGTATGAGAATATGTGGGAGAGTACGGTGGCACATGCCACCTCTTCGTGCGCATGTCGTGATAGAAAAAAATCATATGTTTTTTTAATGAAACATGACGCAACGTCGGTTTGCGGAAGGATCGACAAACGTCTAAACCCTTTTGACAATCGAGGTTACTAAAAGTAAACTCAAGAATTAAGAGAAAACTCTTAAGAGAATGTTTATTAATTGATAGATGATTAACAAAAGAACCCTAATACCCTATTTATAATCTAGACTAAGAAAACGATAAGCACTAAATAACCTAACCTTATTCAAATAGGAAAATAGCCTAATAAAAATAAAAACTTAGATAACTTAGACAATTATGGAAACTGCCTTTGTGGGGATCGATTTGGATAAGGAAACCGAAGGCAACCCATGGCGAGGATCAACTAGCGCCGGCATGGGCGCCGTTTTGCCAAACAGACCCCAGCGCGACCCGTGGCGCGGATACACTAGCGCCGGCATGGGCGCCGTTTTGCCAAACAGTTCCCAGCGCGACCCGTGGCGCGGGACAAATGGCGCCGCCACCAGCGCCGCTGGTTTTCTTTCGTTTCTGCTTTCCTCTGTGTCGCTCGATCATCTGGCTCTCGATTTGTGCTGTTATCTCCTCTATATCAGTCTCCTCCACTTCGGAGGAACTCGACCCCGAGTTCTCTTCTAAAATAATGGAATCATCTTTGTGGTACTCGTATATGTCGGCGACGTTGAAAGTATTCGATATGTGTAACGAATCCGGGAGGGCAACGACATACGCATTGTCGTTGATTTTCTTTGTGATCTTAAACGGTCCGTACTTTCTGGGACGGAGTTTCCCGTAAGTCCCGATAGGAAATCGTTCCTTCCGGAGAAAAACCATGACTTTGTCTCCTTCTTTGAATACTTTTATCCGACGGTGTTTGTCGGCCGTCGCTTTGTTCTTTAAACCGGTTTCCTCGAGGCGTATTTTGACGGCGTCTTTTGTTGCTTGTATATCTCTAGCCATGTTGCCCGCTGCGATGCTAAATCCCGGGTCTCGTGGGAGTTGGACCAAATCAACCACGTGTCTTGGAGACGGTGTGTAAACCAAGGAAAAAGGAGAGTGACCCGTGGCGGTGTGGACCGTACTATTGTAGGCAAACTCGATTTGAGCTAATGCCACGTCCCATTGTCTCGGCTTGTCACCACACACGCTTCGAAGCATGTTTCCCAAGGTTCTATTAGTGACTTCCGTTTGGCCGTCGGTTTGTGGGTGAGCGGTGCTACTTTTCTAGAGAGCAGTTCCGAACAACCGCCACAAGGTGATCCAAAATTGGCTGAGAAATTTTGTGTCACGGTCGGATGTGATCGTTTTTGGTGATCGCTGTTCACCATAATGCTCTGAGTCTGTTCAGTCCTTATGGTGATCGCTGATAAGTTAGTTGTTTACTTATGATCTCTGAAGACAAGTTTCACGTCAACATAGGTTCTACGCTGAAGTCGAAGATCAAGCTCAAGAACCAGCGACAAGTCTCCTAATGAACTGATGCGGATCAACGAAGACTCGGATTTGTCCACTCAACGTGAAGTATCAAGTACAGGACTTCAGCTATCGCTGAACTTTATCATTCGCTGAAAAACAATGATGAAGCGCTGAATCAACGAAAAGCTGATCATGAAGTCCTCCGTACAAAGTACTTTTGTCTTAACCACCCTTGCACGACTCCGTACGATATGTCAGAAAAGAACCTCCTTATTGTCTGAAATCGTACAACCACTCTGATACTACACTGTTCAAACATGCGGCTACTAAGGTTGTCAACAAAGGTCAATGACATGCAACCAATCAGCTGCTGCCACGTGTAAAGTGTAAACTGCCATGCATTAAATGCATGCAGTATATAAGAAGAAGAACTCACTTCATTTTGAAGTAACTTGCTAACTCTGGACAAGTTCATCTTTCTTATCTTGAGATAGGTTATTATTAGTAATTTCCTTCTCTTTCTTAGTGCAAGAAACTTAGTGTTCCAACTTGTTTAGATTTAGGTTTATCCTTAATCTTGTTCCGCAACAAGCTGTAAATTGTTAATGATTTATCAATAAACAATTTAGAAAAGTAAAATCTGTGTGTTTGTATTCAACCCTCCCTTCTACAAACTTGTATAGCCCTTCGGGACCAACACTTTAGGGCTTGATGATCGGTAAACAAGACAAATTCCTTTTGAACCAAGTAGTGCTCCCATTGTTGTAAGGCTCGAACTACCGCATAGAACTCTTGGTCGTACGTGCTCCACTTTCGTCGGGGCTCGCTAAGCTTTTCGCTAAAATAGGCGACGAGTCGTTTCTCTTGGGTTAGGACAACACCAATCCCAATGCCACTTACGTCACATTCCACTTCAAAAACTTTGTCGAAATCAGGTAGAGCTAGAACGGGTGCGGTGCTGAGTTTTTCTTTGATTAGGGCGAAGCTTTCGTCTTGTTCGGGCCCCCATTGAAACTTACCTTTCTTTAGACACTCCGTGATCGGGGCGGTAATGGTGCTGAAATTTCGCACGAATCTCCGATAGAACGTCGCTAGCCCATGGAAGCTACGGATGTCGGTAACGGTTTTGGGTGTCGGCCACTCCCGGATGGCTTTCACTTTTTCTTCATCCCCTCGATACCGTGTTCTCCGACTATGAAACCAAGGAACACGAGTTTGTTGGTGCAGAAAGTGCACTTTTTCAAGTTAACATATAGCTTATTTTCTTGGAGAACCGTTAAGACTTGGCGAAGATGATCAAGGTGGTCGGACTCTTCTCGGCTATATATGAGAATATCGTCAAAGTAAACAACTACAAAAGTTCTAATGAAAGGGCGTAGTACCTGATTCATTGTCCTCATGAAGGTGCTTGGTGTGTTAGACGTGCCGAACGACATAACCAACCATTCGTAGAGTCCGAATGGTGTTTTGAAGGCGGTCTTCCATTCATCCCCCGGTCGGATACGAATTTGATGGTAGCCGCTTCTAAGATCGATTTTAGAGAAAACGGTGGAGCCGGATAGTTCATCAAGCATGTCTTCTAATCGTGGGATAGGGAACCGGTACTTGATGGTGATCTTTTTGATAGCTCTACTATCGATGCACATCCTCCATTGATTGTTCTTCTTTGGCACTAGGTGTAAAGCCCGTATCCCGGTATGTATTTTTCTTATTATTAATATTTTTTTAAGCTATTATTTAATGTGGTTACCGTTAGCGGGATTAGACGTTTTGGACCTAACTGTTAAATATGTCAACTATTTTGTGGTTTGCAAGAAGAGTTTAGTTGAAGGGCCAAAAGTGGCAAGGAGGCCAAAGTAGTAGCATGGGGTCGGCCCATGCACCTAAACCGAGCCCTATTTTTCCTTTTGTTTGTTGGGTGTCGTGGTTAGCATAGAAAGGAAAAAGATAAGAAAGCAATAGAAAAAAAACCCTACACCTCCCTTCCCTTGCGATCACCGCCGAAACCCCCCCCCCTCTCTCCGTGTCTTTGTCTTCGTCACCGCCGAGAACCACCGCCACCACCGTTGTGAGTGCCGGAGAGAGAGAGAGTGCAGCGAGAGAGGGAGAAGACACGAGAGAGAGAGAGAGAGAGAGAGAGGAGTCGGACGTCGAGGTTCTTGCTGCTGCGTTTTCGATCGAGAGGTAAGTCCCCGTTCCGTTGTCGTGTTTCGTTTCGTTGTCGTTTAACCACCGCAAAAACCACCACCGCTGCCGTCGCGGGCGGCCATGGCTGCCGCCAGCTGCCGCCGTCGTGCGCCTCCAGCCCGGTGACTGTGATGGCGGGTCCACAGCCGTGGGTCGTGTGTGTGTGTATGTGTGGGGTGGTCGAGTTAGGTTTGTAGGTCGTCTCGCCGTTTTACTTGTCGAACCACCGTTAAACCGCCACCGGCACCACAGCCGTGGCTGCCGCCGCCGCCGCCGACCACCACTGCCGGAGGTGGCAGTGGGTGGTGCGTGGGTTGTCCAGCCTTCATAAGCTAAACCGTAACCCGAATCGCTTAAATCTTAAACCGTTTCAAAAATCGTCATATTATGTGGAAGTCGTTTTTCTGCCATGTTTTGTTTCGTTCATAACTTTTCCGTCGTAGCTCAGATTGAGGCGAATCCAGTGCCCACGGTTCACATTCTGTGCGTCGTGTTTTAGGGTCCGGGTCTCGTGTTAATACATTTTAACGATTGTTTAGGTGTTGGGAAGTGATCTTGGATTTGTGAAGCTTGAATTATTGTTTGTGAGCTAGGCGCGCTTACGAGGTGAGTTCTCTCACTATAACTAATGTCGGTTATTTTTTTTACATTACGATTTGTACGTGTATGGTAGTTTTAGTTGTTTGTGATGCGGGACTAAATAGTGGGGTGTCTAGTCGGACCTTTATTGTTATGACTACGCGGGTGGCATAGGAGTTCGGTGGGGCCGAGGTTTATATACGCGGGTGGCGTAGTAACTCGGTGGGGCCGAGGTTTATATACGCGGGTGGCGTAGTAACTCGGTGGGACCGAAGGTTGTATACGCGGGTGGCGTAGGAACCCGGGGGAGCCGGGTAATGCTTGCACGGTTATCGTGTGGTCGGGTGGACCAGCTTATGCCTTTGGGTGGGATGGTGTAGGTATGCATGTTTATGATTTGTTCGTAGACTTGTATGCTGTTTATGTGCAATTATCTGTTTAGAGGTGGTGTGGGAATAACTGTGTTATTTATGGTGTCTGAATTCACTAAGCTCCGTGCTTACCCTTTCCCAATAAATTGTGGTTTCAGGTACGAGTGGCTCCAAGGCGTGACGAGTACACACTGGCGCGTGGGAAGAGTTGATTACTTTTATGATTTTAATTTTAGACATTTATTCCGCTGTTTATTGTTCGTGAGAATATTAATTATGAGTTTGCAAATGAAATGATTGAATTATTAAATGAGTTTTTATTAATGAAATGTTACTTTAAAAATTTTAAATTCCTTGTAATTTTTGGGACGTTACAACTTGGTATCAGAGCACACCTTGAGTGAATCAAACACATCTCGGTGTGTTTGGTCTCAAGTTGCGGCTATGAAGTTTTAAACTCTTTTACTAAAATCTTTGGGAATAAAGGAAAAAGGAAAACCCGTTTGGGAAACGGTGATTGGGGGCGCAGTGTGTACAGTCAGCCGACGCTAAGTGGGAAGGTACAGTACTTAGTGTATTTATCGCTTTCTAGATCATAGAGTATGCATGCTAGATTTCCTATGTTGTTTACACTGTACTGTATGATGATTGCTTGCTAGTAGGAATCAATACTAGTTATAGTAGGTTGTTAAGTGACGGCCCTATAGGTTGTATGCAGTAAGGATCATATAGCCTTAGAATATTTGATTTAGTTCTATTGCGCAACTCTTGTTTGAGTCCAACCGTTCTAGGATAGAATCTTGTATTCGAATGTCTATTTGATTCACGCTGCATGTGACTGGGTATTCGCGAGGCAACTCGTTATGGCTAATAGGGATTCCATGGTAGCAAGGATAGTGGGATGAGATGAAATTCCTAGTGAGCTGGGAAGAGTGTTTACATATGAGTATGTATGCTAGATTGCTTTCTAGAACATAGGAGTATGTGTGCTGGATTGTTTGGTGCTTATTACACTGTACTGCATGTTTGTTGTTTGCAAATAGGAGTTCATGCTAGCCCTGATAAGTTGTTAAGTGAATGCACTATAGGTTGTATGCGGTAGGAACCAAATAGCCTTAGAATGTCGGATTTAGTTCTATTGCGCAGCTCTTGTTTGAGTCCAACCGTTGTAGGATAAAATCTTATATTCGAATGTCTATCTGGTTTTACACTGTGTGCGACTGTGCATTCGCGAGGCGACTCGTCATGACTAGTGGGGATTTCGTCATAGCAAGGGTAGTGGAGTTGGGTGGAATTCCTAGGGAGCTAGGAAGAGTGTGTACATATGCCGGTGCGGGCATATGTGTGTAGTTATCGGCGAGAAACTACTTGGACCCATCGGATGGAACTCGGAATGAGTGATGATAGGTGTGGAAGGTAGTAGTAGAGCTCCTACTATCGGAAACACAGGATCAATGCTCGAGTCGGGGAAAGTCACGAGGAATCCAAGGAGTTGAGCGTGAACGTTGTTAGTGTGAGTTATTATGTGCTAATAACTCGTTGTAATATCTACCCAGGATAGCCATCACAAGGAGGAACGACTATAGTAAACCTACTAGTACAGGTGTGTACCTGTTTTGCTTTGATGGGATGATCGTTGGGGTAGTGTCGAAGGTTATAATTTAGTAGTCGTTGGAATAAAAGGACGATTCTAGTAATAGTCACTTGGAGTGACGATGAGGATGATGTTTGTTTCGGGCCAAGATGGATGATTGTGCTAGAATCATAGGCTTATATAGCCGACTTTGATTTGAGGAAAAATCGTAGGGATTATTTGACGTAATTTCCCAGCTTGCCTAAGAGGTTTAAATGTCCGGATGACGTTAGTGGATCGGAGAGATTTGGAGGAGTAGGAGTCGAGGCGTAGAATGCCGACTGAGTCAGGCACAAGGTTTTGATTTTTAAATAGATTGCATTAACAAATTCTTGTGTTTCAAATAATTTTATGGATGGTGTTTTGGAATTTTGGGAAATGTTCAGCACACACACAAGATTTTGAAATATGGTTTTGAAAGTGTATGAAATCGTTTTATCACGGGAGTGCAAACTTTGTTAGAATTTGTCTCATTTCGTTATTTTCCAACGGTTCTTTCGGGTAAGATGATATCCGTGTTTTGTGGTGTTTAAAATGTTGGGCAAGTGACTACGGCTTGTGACTTTAACATTGGAACTCCTCCACATATGTTAGAGTTGAGACGAAAAGTTACATTCCACGATGTCTGTATAAAGCTATTTGAGTGATTTGGTTAAAATAAGTTTTGTTTTACGGCATGTTGAGTCGTGTGGGTTTAATTTCACGAGGTGCATATCTTATTTGTTTATGTGACCGTTTGGGAAAATCTTGGAAATCAATTTAAAGAACCCCACATTTTGAGAATTTATGAGATTTTAGTCGATATTTTCAAATGATGGAAACAGATTGTTTTTTTTATCTTTAAGTTGAAACTTACATGAGATAGTTGTGTTTTAACAAAAATATATTTGTAAACCGTTTCATCGTTTTGTATGACTAGCCGACGCGCGTAAGGTTTATTGGTGAACCCTGTGCCACGACATTTTATGTTGGAAAAAGAGGAATTTTGGGGTCAAATGTCGTGGAACTGATTTTGAAATTATGTGCACACTTTTGTCGCACCCGGTGTAAGGTCGAGCGGTTACTTTAAATACATGTCATGAGTCAATTCATACTAGAACCGTGACGGTTCATTTTCAAAGAAATTATTTATTTCGCTTTACGTTTTGTGAGTAAACTAAGCTGCAATGAAATGATTTTCAACATGATTTTCATATGTGGGACGAGCGTGTCCATTTTTGCGTAACTACCGACCTGGTAATAGTAGTTTTATTGCATACGGTCTTTTGAAATGAAAAATCTTGACGTTGAAAATATTTTGTAAATGATTTTGTAAACCATTTGGGAAATGCGCTTTTAAGTGTTATGTGTCATTTTGAGAATTTTAAGGGTGCGAGTCCTTTTGGAAAACTCTTTTGTTTAACTCGTGTTGAGTTTGAGACTAATGTTGATTTTTAAGGTATTGCTTGCTTAAACTTTATTTAAACGCGTTTTGACCGACTTATAGGTCTAACAAGCGTGGAGCATTTGACTCGGTTTTAACTTTGAGATAGTCATGGGTCAATTGCACAGTTTTAATGGCTCGATGGGGAGTCTTGCTGATGGGTTGTTTTGTTGCACAGTTTGCATTTGTTGCACGTTGAGTATTTACATGTTTGGGTGAGTGAGTCATTCCGGGATAGGCATGTTGTTGGTAGACTGTTTTGCATTGGATCCTTGGTCACGTCAGTCAGTCGTTGGTAATGGTCGGTTGGGTATCTCGGGGTGGGACCCCGGTATTCCTGTGTTATGACCTTGACTTTCCAGTAGGCACTGGGAGAATATAGTCTTGGGCACTTACCTGGGAGGTAGTTCCGATGTGCCGTGCCTTGAGACGTACCTGGGAGGTAGACGTTGAGGTGTATCTTGATACGGTGTAACTAGGCTTCGTAGAGCGAGTGTGGAGGATAAGTAGACGGTGGAAGGTTGGGTATTCCACGCGTGTTGGTACTGTAGGCCGAATAGTATCGGTTAAGGGAATGATGCCCTTTGTAATTAAGAGCATACCTTTTTGAGGTAAGTAGTATATTTAGGTGTCGACTTTTGGGCTTGAGGCCAAACACCTTTAGTGTAATCGGAGATTTGTAGCCGATTTTAAGGTAATTATGGTGATGATAGTAGTAACCCTGAGATGCTTAATTGTGATGAATGGTTATGGTGAAATGACCTTCATGGGTGATTATAAATTTACTGGTTTGATAATTTGTGTGAAATAAATTTTGGGAGTCAAGTAGAACTCGTGGGAGATAATCGACAGTTAATGATAGGAATGATCGAATTCGAGTATCCTGTAGGGTATATTGGTGAGCAACTTTAGAATGGCTAGAGCTTGAAATTTGAATCGGGATGTATGGAACATCTAAGGTTGGGAGGCAATCGAAGTCGTTTAACTAGGAATGATTCCAGTTGTTGGAATGTTTTTCCGATCATAATTTCAGTGTCCTTGAAGGAGTTTTGTTAGTAAGAAAAGTATTCGAGAAATTCTAGACGGGGTGAGAAATTTAGATTCTAGTTGAGGAAAGTCCAGTGGTAGCACCGAAGAGGTTCGAGTGGACGTGGGAACCCGAAATGGAGATGCGCGAGAACTATCTCGAGTTATTTGTCGGTCGAGACTTCGAGGACGAAGTCTAATCCAAGTGGGGGAGAGTTGTAAAGCCCGTATCCCGGTATGTATTTTTCTTATTATTAATATTTTTTTAAGCTATTATTTAACGTGGTTACCGTTAGCGGGATTAGACGTTTTGGACCTAACTGTTAAATATGTCAACTATTTTGTGGTTTGCGAGAAGAGTTTAGTTGAAGGGCCAAAAGTGGCAAGGAGGCCAAAGTAGTAGCATGGGGTCGGCCCATGCACCTAAACCGAGCCCTATTTTTCCTTTTGTTTGTTGGGTGTCGTGGTTAGCATAGAAAGGAAAAAGATAAGAAAGAAATAGAAAAAAAACCCTACACCTCCCTTCCCTTGCGATCACCACCGAAACCCCCCCTCTCTCCGTGTCTTTGTCTTCGTCACCGCCGAGAACCACCGCCACCACCGTTGTGAGTGCTGGAGAGAGAGAGAGAGAGTGCAGCGAGAGAGGGAGAAGACACGAGAGAGAGAGAGAGAGAGAGAGAGAGAGAGAGAGGAGTCGGACGTCGAGGTTCTTGCTGCTGCGTTTTCGATCGAGAGGTAAGTCCCCGTTCCGTTGTCGTGTTTCGTTTCGTTGTCGTTTAACCACCGCAAAAACCACCACCGCTGCCGTCGCGGGCGGCCATGGCTGCCGCTAGCTGCCGCCGTCGTGCGCCTCCAGCCCGGTGACTGTGATGGCGGGTCCACAGCCGTGGGTCGTGTGTGTGTATGTGTGGGGTGGTCGAGTTAGGTTTGTAGGTCGTCTCGCCGTTTTACTTGTCGAACCACCGTTAAACCGCCACCGGCACCACAGCCGTGGCTGCCGCCGCCGCCGCCGACCACCACTGCCGGAGGTGGCAGTGGGTGGTGCGTGGGTTGTCCAGCCTTCATAAGCTAAACCGTAACCCGAATCGCTTAAATCTTAAACCGTTTCAAAAATCGTCATTTTATGTGGAAGTCGTTTTTCTGCCATGTTTTGTTTCGTTCATAACTTTTCCGTCGTAGCTCAGATTGAGGCGAATCCAGTGCCCACGGTTCACATTCTGTGCCGGCCACATTTTTCGTGTTTTAGCGGAAGTCTGGTTCGGCCTCTAACTAGGCGTAAATTGGCTGTTTTCACAGCAGGTCTGCACGTGACAGATTCGTGTCCTGTTTTTGTAAAATCCATATTAAATTGTAGAAAAATCGTTAGAGCGCGTGCGATATGTCCTTGGAACCCTAACTCAGAGCACTTTCTGGTTATGTAATTTAATTGAGGATTTTCTGGGTTTATGGAGGTCGGAACAGGTCCCGAACAGACCTGTTTGGTTAGACCGAAAAGTCGTTTTAGTGACGATTTAAGGGTGCGTCGTGTTTTAGGGTCCGGGTCTCGTGTTAATACATTTTAACGATTGTTTAGGTGTTGGGAAGTGATCTTGGATTTGTGAAGCTTGAATTATTGTTTGTGAGCTAGGCGCGCTTACGAGGTGAGTTCTCTCACTATAACTAATGTCGGTTATTTTTTTTACATTACGATTTGTACGTGTGTGGTAGTTTTAATTGTTTGTGATGCGGGACTAAATAGTGGGGTGTCTAGTCGGACCTTTATTGTTATGACTACGCGGGTGGCGTAGGAGTTCGGTGGGGCCGAGGTTTATATACGCGGGTGGCGTAGTAACTCGGTGGGGCCGAGGTTTATATACTCGGGTGGCGTAGTAACTCGGTGGGACCGAAGGTTGTATACGCGGGTGGCGTAGGAACCCGGGGGAGCCGGGTAATGCTTGCACGGTTATCGTGTGGTCGGGTGGACCAGCTTATGCCTTTGGGTGGGATGGTGTAGGTATGCATGTTTATGATTTGTTCGTAGACTTGTATGCTGTTTATGTGCAATTATCTGTTTAGAGGTGGTGTGGGAATAACTGTGTTATTTATGGTGTCTGAATTCACTAAGCTTCGTGCTTACCCTTTCCCAATAAATTGTGGTTTCAGGTACGAGTGGCTCCAAGGCGTGACGAGTACACACTGGCGCGTGGGAAGAGTTGATTACTTTTATGATTTTAATTTTAGACATTTATTCCACTGTTTATTGTTCGTGAGAATATTAATTATGAGTTTGCAAATGAAATGATTGAATTATTAAATGAGTTTTTATTAATGAAATGTTACTTTAAAATTTTTAAATTCCTTGTAATTTTTGGGACGTTACACTAGGAGTACGGGTACGGCACACGGACTCATGCTTTCTCGTATAAACCCTTTTCTTAGTAGGTCTTCGACGTGTTCTCTTAGGATCTCGTTCTCTTTGGGGCTCATCCAATAATGGGGCAAGTTCGGTAAGCTAGCTCCGGGGATCAAATCAATTTGGTGCTGAATATCCCTCATGGGCTGTAGTTCGGGCGGTAAATCATTCGCGACTAGTTCCTTGAAGTCTTTTAGTATCTCGTTTACTTCTTTTGGGATTTCGATCTCGACCTTTTCTGCACTCATTAGCCCGTTAACGACAATAGGGCAAAAGACTTCGACTTTCTTGGCATCTTCTTCCATCTCCCGCTCGCTATTGGTCATGATGATCAAATTGTTGCTTTTCTTGTCGGGGGTCTTTCCGAAATCATTAACGGGTGCCATGGCAATCTTTCGGTCGCCCCAATGGAATAACATGACATTGTCTCGCCCTTTATAGGTGACATCGTTATCGAATTGCCAAGGTCGGCCTAATAGGATGTGACATGCATCCATATAAAAACGTCGCATAAAACTTCTTCTTGGTAGTATTTCCCGATCGATATGGGTACCCGGCAAGTTTGCGTGACTCTGACTTGCGGGCCTTTCTTGACCCACCCGAGAGAATATGGAGCCTCATGGGGTTGAGTGGGTAGGTTAAGATAGTCGACTAGCTTTCGAGACACTAGATTTTCACAATTTCCGTTATCGATGATAAGGTTACATACCTTCTTATGAACAGAGCAGTGAGATCGGAAAAGATTCTTTCTTTGGCCCTCTTCTTTGGACGAGAGAAGCACTCGTTGGAGCACGATGTTGATCCTCTCTTCAGATTCCTCTTTGGCAAAGTCGGCACCCTCATAGGTGTGGTTTTCCTCGGTTTCTTCGCCGTCGATTAGTGTTGTTGTTCTTCGATTGGTGCACTCATTGGACCGATGTCCCGGTTGGCCGCATCGGAAACACTTTGAGCTCATCGGTTTGGCGTACAGATTGGGGGTCTTGGGAGGCGCAGACTTTCCTTGTGGTCCCCCAACGGGATTGCTGGTATTAGCCTTGGGAGGCGGGTTTGTGTCTTGCGGTGTTGCGATGCTTTTGCCTTTGTCAACGGTGTTGTTGGAGTTCTCGTTGGATCCCGGAAATCGTCGATACGAGTTAGAGGTACGTGCAGACTTTTCCATTAATTCGGCCTTTAGAGCCAAGCTGGAAGCTTCGGTCACGGTCCACACGTTTTGGAGTCCAATCTTGTCTTGGATTGAGGGTTTCAAGCCGCTGATGTACCGGGCTACCTTTTGTCCTTCAGATTCCCCGATTTCATTACGATCGGTTAACCGTAGGAATTCGGTGGTGTAGTCGGTTACGGATCTCGGGCCTTGGTTACAGTTGAGATACATCCTATAGAGGATCTGCTAGTAGTCTTTCGGTAGGAATCGTTCAATCATCAATTGTTTCATTCGACGCCACGATCGAATCGGACCCCTTCGTTGTCGTTGCAGTTGGACCACGAGTTTGTCCCACCATACGGCGGCGGTGCTTTTGAGACGGAAAGCAACCATCTTGATTTGTTTATGCTCGGGCACTTCCATTATGTCGAAAAATCGATCGACTTCGATCTGCCAGTCTAGGAACTCTTCAACTCCCATGGTTCCATAGAAAAACGGGATGTCCTCTTTCATACGATAGTCATGCTCGTCTCTTTGGGGGTTGATCAGTTCTTCTTCTTCCTCCTCCTCTTCGGATTCAGAGTTAAAAGGGTTGATCCGGTTATGATTGCCATTGTGTGGCCTCATAATCGGTTCTTCAAACCTGTCTCTTCGTCGACGGTTGCCGTGGAGGACGTTGGGTTGAAGTCGGTTAACAGCCGCTGTCAGATCAGCGATTGCCGCGGTAAGGGCCGCGTTCATATCGACTAAGTCTGCTTTGGTAGCGGGTTGTTGATCTGCCATGGATGGTGAAAAGACAGGCGAATCCTGCTCTGATACCACTTGACGCATCGTCGGTTTGCGGAAGGATCGACAAGCGTCTAAACCCTTTTGACAATCGAGGTTACTAAAAGCAAACTCAAGAATTAAGAGAAAACTCTTCAGAGAATGTTTATTAATTGATAGATGATTAACAAAAGAACCCTAATACTCTATTTATAATCTAGACTAAGAAAACGATAAGTACTAAATAACCTAACCTTATTCAAATAGGAAAATAGCCTAATAATAATAAAAACTTAGATAACTTAGACAATTATGGAAACTGGCTTTGTGGGGATCGATTTGGATAAGGAAACCGAAACAGCCCCCTGGCGCGACCCATGGCGCGGATCAACTAGCGCCTGCATGGGCGCCGTTTTGCCAAACGGACCCCAGCGCGACCCGTGGCGCGGATCCACTAGCGCCGGCGTGGGCACCGTTTTGCCAAACATTTCCCGGCGCGACCCGTGGCGCGGGACAGATGGCGCCGCCACCAGCGCCGCTGGTTTTCTTTCGTTTCTGCTTTCCTCCGTGTCGCTCGATCATCTGGCTCTCGATTTGTGCTGCTATCTCCTCTATATCAAAACATATGAATTTTTACAATCAAAAGATAATTATTACATGATTTTTAGATTAATTTATTTGACGAAATATTGTTAAATTTTAAGTGACAATTGCTTTAATCAATAGATGTTACATTAGTTTAACTCTCAAAAGTCGCTAATTTTCTATTCTATTTTTCATTTGCACTTGCATTTATGTTATTCTTTAAAATTAAATCTTGTACAGGTGATAAAATTGCCATCACTTTAGTGTTTAAAATGTGGGTTAGAGATGTCGTAAAGGAGAAGAGGGTAAATTCATTCATATGTCGAATGTTAAATTCAATCGGTTGTCAAATGCTAACGTTAAGGTCATCTACTCGAATCCAAGAGAGGATCGTTTCAGGGACGGACCCAGAAATTTTTTCATACAGTGGCACCATATATTTTTCATACGGTTTTTATCAAAGTGTTTTTCATCTTTTTACCAATGTTCAATATCGTCCGATGTGTTTTTAGCCAAATTCCGGCGTTTCGAGAGATTTTTAACGTTTTTTGCTTGATTTCGTTGGGTTTTTAAGTTTTTTTATCGATTTCGAGAGTTTTTTTTGGTATTTTTTGTTGATTTCAAGAGATTTTTTCGGTTTTTTTGGTTGAATGGGTATAAGATTTGGGCATTTTTTATCAGTTTAGGTGCACCCCTTGTAGTTTCCAAAATAATACGGTAATCGATACGATAACACTTTCACAAAAACAAATTTTTTTACCCTTCGTCGAAAAATTGTTACGATGGCACGTGCCCCTCATGGGGTCCGTCCCTGGATCGTTTACACCCATAAAAAAGAAAGTTGAACTTTCTTCGATTTAAATGGATGTGATGTTTTGCATAAACTTTGTGAACTTTTTCAAAGTACAAAATACTTATATTTCAATAAATATATTTGTACATTTATCACATTTGTTTCTCTTTATTTTTGAAAAGATTTTAACAAATTTATTGAAAAAAAGTCAACTCCATTTAAAAAAAAAGAATTTTTTTTATCACATTTATTACACCAAGTTGAAACGTGTATCACATTTCTTACACACGACATTGGAAGTTGAAATATTGAAAGTAGTCACATGATAAGCTCTTAATTGAGCACACTAAGCTCTTAGTTTGAGCACAAGAAACGTAATCTAAAAGAAGTAATTAGGGTTGAAGTTATTTGCTACGAGGAGGTTCGAACGAGAAGTTAAACCTTATGCGAGAAGACGAGAAATGTGATATCATACATGATACACAAGTTTAATCATATATTATTAAACAGATGTTACATTGACATTACATAGACATTTGATCATATATGATTAAATACATCCACATGCCGTGTAATCATATATGATATCACATTTTTCGTCTTCTAGCATAATGTTTAACTTCTCACATGATCCTTCCTCTTATTTATTACAGGTTTATTGACATATTCTAATTATTTGGAAACTTTGTAGGCATTAATATTTGTTTTGATCGAGAAAATTAAGTAAAATTTGATTTACTTTGTCGGGAAATTGTTCTTGAACAAAATGAGAACCTTCGGGTAAGTATACGATTTCTAGGTTCGGTACGTATTTCTTGGCCCCGCTTTTTAAGTATTCTTCCATTCCTGGGATGTTGAAATAGAAATCCTTTTTGCCTGTGATGAATAGTGCTGGAGCTTCAACTCTCGGATCATTCAAGTCTTGATTTGGAGGTTCAACTCTTTCCAATAACGACCTACAACGATTACCGAAATTAAGGATAACATAGAGAAAGTGTACAAAAAATGCAAAATAGTTACAAGAATCTCATCTTGCTATAGTATTATTTCTAAATTACTAAAAAGTACAAACTAACTTCACTAAAAAGTACAAACTAACTTATAATGTTTGTCCCATGAAATGATATTGGTTGTTTTGACATTTTGTGATGTTTTTATCATTGTTTCACATAAAAATTTAAAAAAATGCACATTTTTTTGTTTAGAGAGATCCTTTTTGTTGATATTTTAATCATTGTTTCATAATTTTCTATGTTAAAGGTATGTTTTCATTTTAGCACGTATCTCAAATGATTATGACAGAAATGAAAGCGATAGGATATCTTAAAATACTTCTAGTTAAGAGACTTAATTCACAATTTCATTTACATGTTAACATGATATGATCGAAAGATTACCTGTAAGGAACTTGGAGTGCGGTTAAGAATCCAGACTTCCCATATGAAGCACCGTAGATCTCAAGATCCTCCTCCGTAAACCAGGAAGGTAAAGGAGCCGATGATTCCACCATATCCATTATCTCTTGGTTTTCACCCGCTATAGGCACCTCACTTCTACAGAACAAAATGTGTATTTTTCTCACCACGATTTTAGCATCAAAGCGACCGAAATCAGCTTCAGCTCTTCCAGGTTCCTAATAAAGATTTTAGTTATATTGATTAAATTTACATTAGAGATTTAAAGAAGCAGAGAGAGTGAGAAAAGAGTGTGTACCTGCCATCTTCGCATGTAGAACCCTTCAGGGAGGTTCTGAAGTTGCTGCAAAGCCTGAAGAGGCATGTATGGCACACCAATTGTTACGATTCCTGCAACTTTCTCTGGAAAGAAAAGGGCAAATGTATATCCAACCATTCCTCCAAAATCTTTACCAATCACGAACACCTAAGAATCAATACAAACCATGGTAAATTGGTTGGTATCCGTAATTAGTACACATTTTTTTAGTAACCAAAAACATATATATTTTACCTTAGATATGGCTAGAGAAGCTAGGATGGTGGCAGTATCTTTGACCAAATCAGCAAACGATGTCTTTGCGGGTTCTGCAGGGATGTCGGACAGTCCGTAACCTCTGTACTCCGGTGCAATGGCTCTGAAACCGGCGTTTGCAACGGCAATCATTTGATGGCGCCATGTGTACCATATCTCAGGAAATCCGTGAAGGAAAAGTACCACGGGTGAGGATTCCAACCCAAGTTCGGCTACGTGGAGCTTCATACCTTCGACTTGGATGTATTTGTGCTTAATTTGATCCATTTTTTTAACAATGAGATAGAAAACTGAAAGACTATGTAAAAGCAAAGGTGATGGTTTGAGTTATGTGTTTGTGTTTTTATATGGTTTTTTCAAGCCACCATTATTGTGACTCTTCTAAGTTATAATTTTTAATTTCAATAATTTATTATTTCTTTTTCAGAATGTAATTAATTTAATCATAAAAATCAAAGTTATGAGTTATTTATGTTTTTAGTCCTTATATTATAATATAATCAGATTTGACAGTTGGCACACCTAGTTCCAAACATTTGCTTAAGAGTTATTTATGTTTTTAGTCCTTATAGTTTGTTAAAAATTGAGGATTAAGGTTTAAAATTTGTAGTTACAATCCCTATTATCTGTATTCATTGTTATTTTTGTCCTTAAGATTGATTTCACCTATAAGTATGATGGATTAAACAACAAAAAGTTATAAACTACATGAGATAAAGTCCTAAAACAACAATAAATTGTAAATCATAAGAACGAAAACAATAATAAATAAAAAAACCATAAAATTGAAAATCGTAAGTTTAAATACATATAGATGAAGATGGCAATTTTCAACAAATCTTTGGGACGTGATCTACTCTTTCTTTAAACTAGTGCAAGTGGAATAAAAAAGGGGATCTAACAATTATTTATGGTATTAGATGCTTAAAAATCGGTCGATCTAACTCAAAAAACCCTGATAAAAATCAGCATGAGGTAACCCAATATATAATTGATATAAAATTAGGATAACCCAAACCTATCGGGTTGATTTTGGGTTAGGTCCAAAGTAACCTGACTAATCCGATAAACGTTTTAGCGTTCAATGGACCCACTTAGTGGTTGAGTTAGACCATCTCCAACCCAACACTAAAAACACAAGAATTGTGATTTTTCATCTCCAACCCAACCCAACACTAAAACACTAAAAAATGGAGGTCAATAAAGTAGATCTCTATATTTGAAAGCCAATAAAGTAGTCTCTAAAATTATATATTAACATAATATTAATTTTATGTATATTTATACGGGAAATTAATTAAAATGCCAAAAGTTTGACCCTTTGTTACCAAAATGCCACAAATCTTTCCCATCTTACCGAAATGCCACAAAAAACCGCGGTGGGCCCCGCGATCGCGGGCCCCAGGCCCACGTGTCACCCAGGTTTGCCCACTTTGCCCTCGACAGCGCCAAAGAGCCCACTTTAGTGTGATTATTTAAACTACACATTTAAATAAGCATACTTTTAAAATGATAATCACCTTTTAACTCCTGCTACTGGCACACGCTATAGTTACACACACCGCGACAGCGCCAAAGAGCACACTCGCTATATATGAAACAAATATATATATAATTAATATGGGACACACCCCCCATTTTCTCGACAACGCCAGAGCACAATGCATAATTAATGCATGCATTCTACCACACACTTGTTCATAGCTTCATACTTAAGCAGTTGGAAACACGCGAATAGATAACAACCACACCACACACTTAATCGTCGCTTTGCAATAAATGCAGCTGAGAAGCACACAGTTATATAATAACTCTGTCACATTTGTATAAAATTTAGGTTCAGAAAGACTCACAACCTTGTCTTTCTCCCATCTAGATGAATCACAAATTATGACCGTCTACTACACTCGACAAAATAATCACACTAAAGTTAACCTTTCAAATTTTCAAATCTCCCGACAACAAATTCATCCCCGTCGTTGACTTCAACCTCAATACCCGACAATTAGCCTAAAGGCAGGTTCACCACGACTCCGGCTCCACGCCGATACCGATTTATTCACACACCACAACGTTACCTTCAAAGTATCTTGCCTACATCGAAATCACCGTCGACGGTCATATGTCAACTTACCAAATGAGAGCAAGAACTATGTAAAGCCCGTATCCCGGTATGTAATTTCTTTGTTTTAATTCTTTTTTAAAAGTTTTATTTATCATGGTTTCCGTTAGCGGGGTTAGACGAATTGGACCTAATAGTTAAATATGTCAAGACGTGGTTAGTTTGCGAGAAGGATGTAGTGAGGGACCAAAATTGTTAAGGGGCCAAAAAGTGAGAGTTTCGGCCCATGCAACCCAAACCAAACCCTTGTATCATTTTTTTGGTGTGGTGTTCGTGAGTAACAAGAAAAAAGGGATGGAGCTCAATATTTTCGTATTTTGAAAACCTAGCTGCAGAAAACTTCTGTTTCCCGGAGATTGAACGGTCGGATCGTCGTGATTTTTGGTGAGCAGCTTCACGACATCTTCATCAACATTCTGGACTGTGGGATCGTGGTTTTGAGGTCCGGAGGTCATGGTTTCGTGGGGTTCTGCACAGCAGTAACTTTGTGGTGATTTTTCTCCTTTCTTGCTCTATTTTGGTTCCATACATCTTGATGTGCTTATTTCCAAGTGTATGATGGTTTTGTATGCCTCTAGTATAATCTAGAGAAGACTTTGTATTGCTCTAATATTGGTGGTAGTGGATTTGAAGCGGCTCTAGCAGTCCCGTGGTTTTTACTCTCGATTTTGAGGGGTTTTCCACGCTAAAATTTTGGGGTCTCATTGTGGTTGTTGATTGTATGTTTTGGGGTTGTTTTTACTTGCACTTAGAATACCCTATTTGTTTGCATCCTCAAAGGTTCATTCGGGTCTGTTTGGGTTAAGCTATGGCTTAATGGGTTACTAAGCATTTTATGTGAAACTGCAGTTTCTGTCCCTGTTTTTGTATCGAGTATAACTTCTGCTAGGAATGTCGGATTGGGATGAAACCAGTGCCAAAAGTTCCCTTTATGAGTCTAGTAAGTTTCTTATGTTTTAAAGTAGATCTCTATATTTGAAAGCCAATAAAGTAGTCTCTAAAATTATATATTAACATAATATTAATTTTATGTATATTTATACGGGAAATTAATTAAAATGCCAAAAGTTTGACCCTTTGTTACCAAAATGCCACAAATCTCTCCCATCTTACCGAAATGCCACAAAAAACCGCGGTGGGCCCCGCGATCGCGGGCCCCAGGCCCACGTGTCACCCAGGTTTGCCCACTTTGCCCTCGTTGGTCCCTCAGGAATGCCCACGGCCCAGCTTTCCCCCCTCAAGAATGCCCGTGTTGGCTTTTTTGGTCCCTGCTCGCGTTGGGCCCTCGCGATCGCGGGCTAACCCGCTACTTTTCGAATTTACAGTTTTGTCCCTGAAGTTTGTTGCAAATTTAAAAAAACATTAATGGTCCCTATAGTTTTTAGGTTATCATTTTATGTGGTTTTTAATGTATTGTTTCCTTTCCATTTTAATGTTTTTAATATAGAAATTCACTTAAGTTATTTAACAAGGAAAATAATTAACAACATCATATAAAAATTATTGCAAATCATCTTCCCAACCGAAACGGATACAGTGCATGTAAACAAAGAAATCTATTACTGGAAGGCGTCCTGGAGTCCTGTGATCAAGTTAACCTTTTCCTTGATCACGTCCTCCATTCCTATGTAGTCCGATTCGAGTTCTTCTAGTTCCTCTTCAGCTTCCTTAATCTCTCGTTGCAGCTGTCGAACGTGAGCCCTAGTCATGGCCAGTTCTCGTTTCTTCTCCGCTAGATACTCCATTTTCCCTTGCTGAATCCCCCTGTTATGGTTCCACATACCCTTTACCTTTTCGATACCGGCGTTCGCCTCATCAATGGCTTTTTGCACTGCGGGAGTAATTCGTTGACTTTGTCGAAGACCCGTCGGCATAAAATCATACATTGGTGGGGTTCTCATGCCATTATCGAAGTAGTAATTGTCGGATGCCATCTCCCAGTCTGCTTCCTCCTCAGGCGTGAATGGAAAATCGGCCGCAGTTCGCCCACAGTTTGTCCACTCCTCCTCTGTTTCTGGTACCTTCCAGGTACTCCGACGACCTCCATCGTTCAGTGGTTGGTAGGCTCCCGAACGTGAAGTTCCAGCCACATTCGCCGACCTGTTCCCCTTTGATCTTGAACCTCCAGCCATGGTTCGTCTGAATAGTTCACTGCATGATTCGTCTGAATAGTTCACTACAAGATTCGTTTGAAAAGAGCCTGTAAGATTCGACTGAAAAAATAATTGCAATATTCGTCTGCTCTTGAATAAAGGTCTTTCATTAGCCAGAAAATTAGTCTTTAAGTAGTCAAACATAGTTAATTAATGAGAATTTAGATCAGATTTATATGGTACTGTCAAATGCAAGTTTCTATAATATAGATACCGTTCTACATTACAAAATACCAATTTTTGCATCAGAAGGAAGACACCAAATGGCCGGGATGTTATTTTTAAGCATTCCAACCAAAGAAAACTCGACTTCGAGAATAAGAATTCCATTTAACAAAAACCCCTTCGTCGGTTCATTGAGTTCACTCAGTAGCATATATATATATATATATATATATATATATGGGTTTTACAAAACTTTGGACACATTTAAATATATATATATATATATATATATATATATATATATATATATGTTATATATAACTAACTCTTAGTAGGTTTATGTTCTCCTATATGAGAGCTTCGAAACGATATATAATGCGTCCAAAATGGAGTATGTGTGAAAGAGATATCGATACTCAAAGTTGAGTAATTGGATGAAATTAGCAAAAACCAAATGAAGTAAACACTAAGTCAATCACAATACTTTAACAAAACAAGTTAATACTAAAAATAACAATTATTTAATGTTACATAAACAACCTAACTTTGCTTTATTTGACAATGTGCATAAATGGACTCCGCCATATGTATGTGAAATGCATTGGCCTCGGCCACGGTATGGTCAGGGTGTACAAATACCACATCTTTATTTATCAACATGCTGGCATTACGGCATACCCAGACACCGCAATCCGCATTCATCCCGGCCTGCTGGGGTGTACTCTTGGCGAACTTATGGCGAAAGAGCTCTGACCTATCGCGACGCCTCGTGTCCTTGACCCGACAAAAGAAGTCAAATAGCACAGCTTTAAACCTTCTCATCTGGTCTTCCAATTGGTCTTTGAAGAGACTGTCACTGTCGCTGTCATATATGGTCATGGTCATAGCGTCAAGCTCAAACACTCCAAGCAGCCAATGTTTGGGATGAATGCATATTGGGATGTACACCTGAAATATTACAATATTAGACAACTTAGTTAGCAATAAAACAACTTAAATAAAATAAGAGTAAAACGATTTACATACCACATCGAGGAGAGCCCGGGAAACCCCTTCCACGCCATTGCATGAGTTGGCCACGGAGGCGGGACCTTGATGGGGGAGCACCAGGTAGGGAAAGAAAATAATGTACATCATGGTCCACATCGTGTCTGTTCCACGAGATTTTTGGAGCAGCGAGACCCAACAATCCATGTGCTATACATAAAAAATAGATGGTTAGACATGTAATATAAATATATTTGATTATATGACTTTAGTTAAACTTCATACTAACCACATCCTGTAACTCAGACTCCAAAGGGTCATCCGCCAACAATACTTGGAAAAAGCGGGGGGTGATTTCCAGGCTCAAGTAAGGGACGAATATCATGGGGGGGAGGTGACCAGTCTTGCACATCCTCAATATATCGGATGCCGGTAGACGCTCCGGTGAAGCCACCTTTCCCTTTCTCTTTTCCGCCTTCTTTCCTCCCTTGTTTCCCCCCGCAATCTTTGCTTGCTTTTTAGGGGGCAGTGGTGTCGTAGATCCTTGTCGTCCAAACGGGTAACTCAACCATTTTGAAAGTTTATGCTGCCGCTTTTGAGGGAGCGGGGTCACCTGTGGATCTACAACATCCATCGGGTCATCTTCCAGCTCCGAGAAGTGCTCCTCGAGAATAGGAGACCTCATCGTCTGAAAATTAAGTTATTAGATGTTTTAAGTATAATTTAGGAAATGTTCACAATTAAACCAAAACTACCAAAATAACTTACAGTATGCATGGAAGGTGGCTGTGTGACGAACGTCGACCCCGACATTTCCGGCCTGTAATACTCTCTGGCCGAACCGCCAAAGATGTCCGTGAATGCTGAGGTGTATGCCCCCGACATCCCGGCCCCCGACATCCCGGCCTGCATGACATTGATCATTATAAGAGTTACAAAATTAGGAACAAACATATAACTATAATGGTTACTCAGTGTCACTTACACTCTCCGGGATAGTAGAATAGGATGTGGTGGCGAACGTCGTTTGGGAGGTGTATGCCCCCGACATCCTGGCCTGCGTGACATTGATCATTATAAGAGTTACAAACTTAGGAACAAACATATAACTATAATGGTTACTCAGTGTCACTTACACTCTCCAGGATAGTAGAATAGGATGTGGTGGCGAAAGTCGTTTGGGAGGTGTATGCCCCCGACATCCCGGCCTGCGTGACATTGATCATTATAAGAGTTACAAACTTAGGAACAAACATATAACTATAATGGTTACTCAATGTCACTTACATTTTCAGGGAATGACGGATAGGATGTGGTGGCAAACGTCGCATGTGCCCCATGTCCGAACGGAGCGGGGATCGGTGTCGTACTCGACAACTAAAACAAATTTAGAACGTAATATTAATATACAAACTAAATAAACGTGGCCAACAAATTAAGTTAAACACTAACATGGACAGCGCTAAACTGTCTGTAGACTCCCTACAGAAACTCTACACGTGACTCTAGCGGCCCGTGGACGTAGTCCCACAGGTACTCATGACAGCCACGATGTGGCCCGTAGGAAGGGGCCGCCTGATATGGATCGTAAGGGGGCGGCTGGTAGGAGGAGGAAGGGGGCGGCGGATAGGAGGAGGAAGGGGGCTGCTGATATCCACCGAAGGGGGCCTGTCGTCGTCTTCCTCATCTTCGTCAGATGTGGAAGGAGAGGGACGTCGAGCCCTTGCCGCCTCTGCGTCAATAAAGGCCACGCTGTCTCTGTACCAATCCGTGTCCATCTCGTCGACAGTAGGCTCAAGGCGAGTGAAAGGCAAGAGTGGCAGCTAAATATATGATAAAACATAAAAAAAAATTAATAAGCGGGACTAACGTATGCAAATTGTAAACATAGTAAAAGAACTTACATTTCTAGATTCATTGAAGAACTGAACCCAAAGCGACCTACTTAGGTAACACGCTTGTCCCAACGGGTTCCCCTAAGTACTCGGTCGTCGCGCTTGACGAAATATCGGATTGATGCGGGAAACATCTCCAAGATCCATATCTGGAATTAGACAAGAAGAGCAAGTACGTAAAAAGAAAAGTCAAACAGTTTGTATGTATTATTAACAATTGTTATACTACGTATCTAACCTTGAAGGCGTATGTAAAACCACAAAGGTTCATCTTTCCATGTCGATCGGAGTCGCGTCTGGTTATGGCTCGGTGCAAGATTGAGTAGCAATGTGTCCAGATATGGCTACACCACGGGTAGCTGTTAAACAGCTCAAGGTCCTCGACGGCCCTAAGGACCGTCAAGGAAGCATACTGGCTATACTCACGGCCCATGAAGCCCATATCCACGATCACCACCAAGCATACACGGACAGTATCGGCGTCGCTTAGGGCACTAAGGCCCTCTTTCATCATGTCCCGGGCTGCCTTCAGCTTCAAACGAGATGCTGAAATGCCCCAAACCCAAGGAACGAAGAAGCAGTATGCTAAGGGAGGAAGGGGGGAGCCTCTCCAAAACGTAGTCCTGTAATTAGACAGAACTCACGACGCCCAAAATGCAATCGATCGCCGAAGAAATCAAAATGCATCTCCTCCGGCTCAGCGTTGGCGTCCTCGACCTCCAACTGTAGAAACATGTGTACTAGCGTAGGGTCGCCAGCAGAGTAAGACACATCCATCCATGGCCCGAACGGTGTCCCTCTAAAGATGGCCTCAAGGGTATCCGCGCGATCACCTAATCTCCTAAAGCGCGATCCTAACTCCTCGATGTAGGCAACTTTGCACTTTAGCGTCAAGTCGATGTTAAAGAAATCCCTCTACATAGTCATTCACAGATGTTATAGTTAGTGTTATATATAGATGTTGCAGTTTATTTTATTTCAACGTATAATAGTGTTATAAATAGATAAAACGCGGTTTATTTTATTTCAACGTATAATAGTGTTATATAAAGATGTTGCGGTTTATTTTATTTCAACGTATAATAGTGTTTATATATAGAGGTTGCGGTTTATTTTATTTCAACGTATAATAGTGTTATATATAGATGTTGCGGTTTATTTTATTTCAACGTATAATAGTGTTATATATAGATGTTGCGGTTTATTTTATTTCAACATATAATAGTGTTATAAATAGATAAAGTGCGGTTTATTTTATTTCAACGTATAATAGTGTTATATATAGATGTTGCGGTTTATTTTATTTCAACGTATAATAGTGTTATATATAGATGTTGCGGTTTATTTTATTTCAACATATAATAATGTTATAAATAGATAAAGTGCGGTTTATTTTATTTCAACGTATAATAGTGTTATATATAGATGTTGCGGTTTATTTTATTTCAACATATAATAGTGTTATAAATAGATAAAATGCGGTTTATTTTATTTCAACGTATAATAGTGTTATATATAGATGTTGCGGTTTATTTTATTTCAACGTATAATAGTGTTATAAATAGATAAAGTGCGGTTTATTTTATTTCAACGTATAATAGTGTTATATATAGATGTTGCGGTTTATTTTATTTCAAAATATAATAGTGTTATAAATAGATAAAATGCGGTTTATTTTATTTCAACGTATAATAGTGTTATATATAGATGTTGCGGTTTATTTTATTTCAACGTATAATAGTGTTATAAATAGATAAAGTGCGGTTTATTTTATTTCAACGTATAATAATGTTATATATAGATGTTGCGGTTTATTTTATTTCAACATATAATAGTGTTATAAATAGATAAAGTGCGGTTTATTTTATTTCAACGTATAATAGTGTTATATATAGATGTTGCGGTTTATTTTATTTCAACGTATCATATTGTTATATATAGATGTTGCGGTTTATTTTATTTCAACGTATCATAGTGTTATATATAGATGTTGCGGTTTAGGGACCCTAGTTGTCATTCTTAAAAGTTTAGGGACCTAATTGGCATTCTTAAAAGTTTAGGGACCTAAATTGTCATTCTTAAAAGTTTAGGGACCTAAGTTGTCATTCTTAAAACCGTAGGGACCTAAGTTGTCATTCTTAAAAGTTTAGGGACCTAATTGGCATTCTTAAAAGTTTAGGGACCTAAATTTTCATTCTTAAAAGTTTAGGGACCTAAGTTGTCATTCTTAAAACCGTAGGGACCTAAGTTGTCTCTCTTAAAAGTTTAGGGATCTAATTGGCATTCTTAAAAGTTTAGGGACCTAACTTGTCATTCTTAAAAGTTTAGGGACCTAAGTTGTCATTCTTAAAACCGTAGGGACCTAAGTTAACATTTAAAAAAAAAAACAAATTCTTAACAATTTTTTTATTAAAACACACTCTTAACAATTTTTATAAAAAAACACATTCTTAACAATTTTTTATAAAAACACACTATTAACAATTTTTTTATAAAAACACACTCTTAACAATTTTTTTATAAAAAAACACATTCTTAACATTTTTTTATAAAAACACACTCTTTAGAATTATTTTTATAAAAACAATCTCTTAACAAGTTTTTTATAAAAAACATTCTTAACAAGTTTTTTTTTATAAAAAATACATTCTTAACAATTTTTTTTATAAAAACACACTTTTAAGAATTATTTTTATAAAAACACACTCTTAACAATTTTTTTTATAAAAACACACTCTTAACAAATTTTTTTATAAAAAACACATTCTTAACATTTTTTTTTATAAAAACACACTTTTAAGAATTATTTTTATAAGAACACACTCTTAACAATTTTTTTTATAAAAACACATTGTTAACAAATTTTTTATAAAAAAACACATTCTTAACAATTTTTTATAAAAACACACTTTTAAGAATTATTTTTAAAAACACACTCTTAACAATTTTTTTATAAAAATACTCCTATAACAACATACACATTATAACATACAAATATCACATTCAAACATAAAACCATACATATCATATATCTTAAAAATGTTAAACATAGAACATATTCAAACATAACAAAAGTTATATACACTCTAACAACATACAAATCATATATCTTAACTTAAAATAACATACAAAAATAACAAAAAACATAAGGAAAACATACCATAGAGGTGATACGAGACATCTTCACAAAACTCGAACACGTGTTCCACACGACAAAATTGAGAGAGTGGAGAAAATTGAGAGAGAGTTATTAAAAAATTTGAGATGGTTTAAAATAATGAGAGGTGGCCGAAGTTGGTCCCCCCCCACCCTTTATATAGTGCGGCTATGAGTATAAAATTAGGGTTTTTGTCTTCAATTTTTTTTAGGGTTAACCCTGTGCCGACGCGTGGCGGGTTAACCCGCGATCGCGGGCTCTCAACGCGGGCAGGGACTAAAACTGCCAACACGGGCATTCTTGAGGGGAGAAAGCTGGGCCGCGGGCATTCTTGAGGGACCAAAGCGGGCAAAGTGGGCAAACCTAGGTGACACGTGGGCCTGGGGCCCGCGATCGCGGGGCCCACCGCGGTTTTTTGTGGCATTTCGGTAAGATGGGAGAGATTTGTGGCATTTTGGTAACAAAGGGTCAAACTTTTGGCATTTTAATTAATTTCCCTATTTATACCTATATATTGATTAAAAGGTTAATATATAAATATGTTTATTACTATTATTAAAATATTAAAGATGTTTAGTGTTTTTTAGTGTGTGGTTGAATTTGACTTTTTTAGTGTTTAATGGACCCATCATTTTTAGCATTTTTGTGCTTTTAATAAAGTTATTTTTTTAGTGACCGGGTTGAAGATGCTGCCCTTAGACCATCTTCAACCCACCACTAAAAACACTAAAATGAAGGTGTTTTCATCTTTAATCCACCACTAAAACACAAAAAATAGAGGTCAATAAAGTAGACCTCTATATTTGGAGGTCTATAAAGTAGGTCTCTAAAAATATATATTAGTATTCTATTCAACTTTTATAAATTCAAGGATATATTATAATTATTTTGTTTTAATATAATAGTATAATAATCAAATACATATATTATTTTATTATTAAAGATGTTTTTAGTGTTGGGTTGGAGTTGTTATTTTTAGTGTTTAAGGGTCCCACCATTTTTAGTGTTTTTAGTGTTCTTTTTTAATGTTTGGGTTGGAGATGCCTTAGACCATCTCTAATGGGGTCACTAAATGTAATAACCGGGTCCAAGTGTGTAAAGTGTGAAAGAGGAAAAGTTTGGTGTTCATTGGTGAAGGGTATAAATAAGAATAAACCCTAGTATCCCTAATTTCATCAAAAAACACTGTGTGTGGCTTAAGTAAGATTGGTGGATGTAAAGATCATCAAGGAGTCAAGACGATTGGGATTTCTCCAAAATTGTGTGTGGAATTATCACTCTCAAGGTAATCTTCATCTCTTTCTCTGTAATAACCAGGTATTTTATGTAATTGTTTAAATTATATTATTATTGTTAAATTGGATTTAAGATGGTTTATGAATTTATAAGTCTTTATTTTGTATTTTGTGGAGTTAGAAGTTAAGGGGTAAGTTTTAATTTGTATTTGGAAGTTTGGGGGTAAGTTTTGCCAAATAAGAAGAGTTTAGGGTTTGTTTGGTATTTATGAAAATATCTTATTACCATCACCGCCTTATTCACTTCTGATTGAGGAGGTGTCCTCTTCTTAGACTTAATTGGCAAATTAGAAGTGAAAGTGTGTGTATGTGTGTGTTATTTTCGGCAAAGAGAGAGAGAAGGGAATTTAAGGAGAAACTAAGAAGAAGTGAAAGCTACTGATTTGCTGCTGGGTTTTGTTACATCAACTGAAGAATCAAAGGTAAGAATCCATACAAATTCTCTCTTTTATGTGTACTAAGTTTCATATGAGTTTTGGAAGTGAGTATTGGTAATTTTGGGTTTGAATCATGAATCATTAGATGGGTTTTAGATGGATTTTGTTAGATTAAATGGTGTTTTGTGGTTGGGTATTTGTGGGGAAAGGTTTAGAACATCCATTATTTCATTTTGAAGGCTTAAAATCGATTTGGGATGAATTGGGGTTGAGAAGGGTGAGTTTTCGGATGATTTTCAAGTGCAGGTGCTCCGCGCTACCTTGGTGCTAGTAAACTAGCGCCAGAAGGCGCGCCAAGCACTGTTTCTGCATTTTTTCGATTTTGTTTCTTGAGTACAAGAGTCGTTTTAAGGCGTAATATAGGGGTATGGGTACTCGTTTTGAGTGGAAAATAGCATTTGAACACTTTGAACATGTTAGTTTAGGCGTATAAGAACTCCAAGTATTCTTTTTAATGTTGGTTGTTCGGTTTCTAGCTCGGTTGCGATTCGGGGGTGTTCGGTGAGTTGCTAAGGTTGTCAATTGTCGTAGTGAGTCTTGTATACATATAAGTATGTGGATTTCATCAATATGTATATATTATATACAGGTTTGGTTACCCCTCGTTAGTGTGGCTTGGGTGGTGTTCGGTTGTGGCGTTAATTGCCGGTTTTGCTCATTGGTATCGTTTGCGCGTGTGTGGCTTCAAACTACCAACAAGGTGAGTTTTACTTTAAAAAGTATTTTACTGTAATGCATTATGTGAATAACGAATGTTTAAGTAAGGTGTATGAATATGTCATACGTGGGTGATTATAATGGAGATATTATAATTACGTGAGTATTATATGAAAATATAATACGTGGCCGGGCTTAGTAAGAGTGTAGGTTTGGAAGCATTTGGTGTGAAAAGAGGTTGGTTCTAATTTAGTAAGAGTGTAACAAATATTTTGGATGATATCGAAATTAGTATGTTTATTCATTATGATATTGCTTGAGATTAATTTAAGTGAGGAATCAAGGGTAATCGAAACTAGAAAGTGAAGAGTGTTATTGGGAATGATTAGTAAGGAAAAGCTATTAGTGATCAAAGGTGATAACCCGTTATCATATGTGGTTGGATTTGAAATATTTATCAAGGTGGTAATAAAATTTATTGTATGAGAACGAAAGTGGTTGGTAGTTTAATTTGGAATGATTGATCTAACACTTGCAATTGTTAGCAATTTTCAAATTGAAGGTGCATGTTAGAATTTTGGAAAGATATTGCGAAAGTGTAGAATGTGGCGTTGTGTAAAATTTAGTATTTCAAACGCTAGGTTATGCCTCCAAATGTTAAAGTTTATGTTATAAATAAAATTTCAAATGTGTTAGATGATTTGTGATATATATAATTTTGTGCTGGATGAGGCACGGTGAAATATTGTATGTTGAAAGAGGCACGATGATATATTTTGTGCTAATCGAGGCACGAGGTGAAATAAAGATGTACTGATTTTGTTAATAAGATGTTTTTATGGTTGTTATATTTTGGGGATGGGTGTATAGTGTGGACCCAAATTGTTTATTATCGATTTGAAAGATGATGTTAATGATATTTGAGAAATGAAAAAGCGCGTGGTTGTTTCGAGCATGAATGTGATTTCGGATTAACTCGGTTAAATTCCTGATTTGAGGTGTTGTGAAATTATTGGTGAAGTATAATAATTGTGGGAATTGGGTGTGTGCGATTGGTTTAGAGGGAAAGAAAGCTAGCTCATAGGATCGGTCTAGAGTAAGCACCTCCTAATGAGCTATCCTTGGGGAAACGTGTTTTATGTTAAGAAGAGAGTAGAAGAAAATAGTCGAATGTAATGATCGGGGTGAAGGACCATGCGATAAGACGTGGTAGTAGTACGAGAGTGATGTTGTGGCAAGTGTGGAAATCAATTGTAATCTAAGGTTCGTGGTCGGTGTAATTAATGCAAGAAAGTGTTGTCTGTCTTAGATGTATTTTGGATTAGAGAAGTGACGGTAGAGTTGGGGATGACCTATGGAGGAAAGTTCAACTACGGATTAAGGTGATACTCCAAGTTGATTTTGTAATCTATTGGGGAGTAGAATGTCGTTATTTTTGGAGGGTTGGATTGTTGGGACATTTTAGAGACAGTGATCGAAGGCGCAGTGTGTACAGTCGGCCGATGCCAAGAGAAAAGGTAGAGTACTTAGTGTAATTTATTGCTTTCTAGAACATAGGAGTATGTATGCTAGATTTCCTGGTGCTTATTACACTTTGCTGCACGACTATTGCTTGCTAGTAGGAATTTATGCTAGTCCTGATAGGTTGTTAAGTGAATGCTTTATAAGTGGTATACAGTAGAAACTAAATAACCTTAGAATGTTTGATTTAGTTCTATTGCGCAGCTCTTGTTTGAGTCTAACCGTCGTGGGATAGAATCTTTTATTCGAATGTCTATCTGATTTCACATTGTATGCGTCTGTGCATTCGCGAGGCGACTCGTCATGACTAGTGGAGATTCCGTCATAGCAAGGGTAGTAGGATGAGGTGAACCTGGAGTCTAGATGTGTGAATGTTATTGGTATGATTGATCTGAGATAATATACCTTGTTTGTATCACACGTGTTTTCTTCTTGAAATAAGAGTTGTTTTAGTTAGGAGGGTACTAAATTATTGGTATGCGCCTTGGTATTGAAGGGTTACGCTTAGTGAGAGTTCATTCAGCCTTTCCCGTGTTGATTCTGCGGAAGGGTTTAGCCGAAGCAAGTAAGGTTGTACCGTTAGAAAACACCAGATTGGATTGGCGGATTTAAGTTGTAAAATGGATTTATATTATTAAGTGTTATGATTAGTGTCATGAATTTTTTTTACGGAGTTTTGATGAATTCTTTTCGGCTTAGTTTTGTAGTGAAATTATTATATGATGATTTGGTAATTATATTAGTTGGGTAAGGTGAGACCGGTGTTGATAAATTTCAATTGCGCAGTGGTTTAAGTGAAACAAATGTCTAAAGGTTTGTGTTAGTATTTTTGGTGCTAAGTTGGAGATGTGAGGAATTGATGTGATAGCGAGTTTGTTATTTTATCAAGAATGAATTAGTATTGATATTTGGATAGAAGTCGGTATGAGTTATGGTGGTGAGGTTATTGAGATAATTGAAATATTAAAGATTGTGTTTTGCTGATATTCGAGAAATTAAGTTGCTATTTAGACTTTATTTTAATTTGATAAATGATTTGGTGTCAAGTACAATTAAGCATTGAGGTGAGAGTATTGCGGTTATACTATGCTAGTATGAGAAATGGAAAAGATAGAATGAAGTTTACGGGTTCGATAAAATTAAGAAATTTTCTGTTATATAAAGTGATTCATGTTGAGTATATTCTATTCCATGAAAGAGTATAAAAAATAGGTTGTATTTGCTAAGCAAGTTTTATATTGAAAGTATATGATTACGTTTTAGAGTTAGTATCATAAAAGTGTAGAACACGACATTTGTAGTAAAAGGCCGGTGAGGTTAAAAGTAGTATTAGCGTGGTAATTGTCCCGAGTAAGCATAGAATGTTGTGTTATTTGGATTAGATTCGTATGAGTAAAAGTTATTTCTTTTTATGAGATAAGTGAATTTTCGAGTTAATTTGAACCTTCGTTGGATTTGATTATTGAGAAAGTATCGTTGTTTTAATGGGGCGAAATTCTTGTGAGAAATTAAAACTCTTGATGTTTTGGGTTGAAATATTGAAGTAGGAAAAATTGGTAAACTAGAAACAGTAAAGCGGTTGGTCTAGTAAAAAGTCCTTTGGGAGTTCCGTAAACACTTTGATGTGTTCAAAGAATGTGATATCAATTCGATAATAGTTACCCTCTTTTGTTGCTTGACTGAATTCCGGGACGGAATTCTTTTAAGGGGAAGATGTTGTAATAACCAGGTATTTTATGTAATTGTTTAAATTATATTATTATAGTTAAATTGGATTTAAGATAGTTTATGAATTTATAAGTCTTTATTTTGTATTTTGTGGAGTTAGAAGTTAAGGGGTAAGTTTTAATTTGTATTTGGAAGTTTGGGGGTAAGTTTTGCCAAATAAGAAGAGTTTAGGGTTTGTTTGGTATTTATGAAAATATCTTATTACCATCACCGCCTTATTCACTTCTGATTGAGGAGGTGTCCTCTTCTTAGACTTAATTGGTAAATTAGAAGTGAAAGTGTGTGTATGTGTGTGTTATTTTCGGCAAAGAGAGAGAGAAGGGAATTTAAGGAGAAACTAAGAAGAAGTGAAAGCTACTGATTTGCTGTTGGGTTTTGTTACATCAACTGAAGAATCAAAGGTAAGAATCCATACAAATTCTCTCTTTTATGTGTACTAAGTTTCATATGAGTTTTGGAAGTGAGTATTGGTAATTTTGGGTTTGAATCATGAATCATTGGATGGGTTTTAGATGGATTTTGTTAGATTAAATGGTGTTTTGTGGTTGGGTATTTGTGGGGAAAGGTTTAGAACATCCATTATTTCATTTTGAAGGCTTAAAATCGATTTGGGATGAATTGGGGTTGAGAAGGGTGAGTTTTCGGATGATTTTCAAGTGCAGGTGCTCCGCGCTACCTTTGTGCTAGTAAACTAGCGCCAGAAGGCGCGCCAAGCACTGTTTCTGCATTTTTTCGATTTTGTTTCTTGAGTACAAGAGTCTTTTTAAGGCGTAATATAGGGGTATGGGTACTCGTTTTGAGTGGAAAATAGCATTTGAACACTTTGAACATGTTAGTTTAGGCGTATAAGAATTCCAAGTATTCTTTTTAAGTTTGGTTGTTCGGTTTCTAGCTCGGTTGCGATTCGGGGGTGTTCGGTGAGTTGCTAAGGTTGTCAATTGTCGTAGTGAGTCTTGTATACATATAAGTATGTGGATTTCATCAATATGTATATATTATATACAGGTTTGGTTACCCCTCGTTAGTGTGGCTTGGGTGGTGTTCGGTTGTGGCGTTAATTGCCGGTTTTGCTCATTGGTATCGTTTGCGCGTGTGTGGCTTCAAACTACCAACAAGGTGAGTTTTACTTTAAAAAGTATTTTACTGTAATGCATTATGTGAATAACGAATGTTTAAGTAAGGTGTATGAATATGTCATACGTGGGTGATTATAATGGAGATATTATAATTACGTGAGTATTATATGAAAATATAATACGTGGCCGGGCTTTGGACCGGTGTGTTAAATTGGCTCGCAACCAATTGTTATTGGCCATTGGTGGAGGGATAAGGTGGGATGAGACAAGTATGATGCACACAATCTTGGTTGGTATTAATTTACGTGTGATATATGTGTATTTATATAAAGAGTATTTTATATAAATGAATTTTTAATGATTTCCAAATGTCAGGGATTTACTCACTAGACCCTTAGGTCTAACCCTCATTTTCTGTTTTAAAAATATGTATTCCAGGTGGTGGTTCCAGTCAGACCCAGTGATTAGAATACTTGATGGGTAGCTTTTGAGAAGATGATCGTTAAGAAAATGTGGATACTTTTGTACTTATAACTTTGTTATTAGTTATTTTGTTATCTAAATCGGATCAAGTTTGTACTAAATTTTATATTGATTAGTCAGACATTGGGACCAAATGTGCAATATGAATTACTTATGTATTGAAAACATGTTATGAATTATATGTTATATGTATATTTGGATTGTGGGTTGTTACAAATGGTATCAGAGCCCTAGTTTAAGGGGTTTAGGTATTAGTATCTGTACCTAGACTTAAACTGCATGTGAAGTAGGATGTCCCTATTATTTTAGAACCTTGGGATATTAAGTATAACAAGGTAGAAGGAACATCATGTAAGGTAAATTCGAGTTACACCTGGCCAGTGTAATTGTGAACTTACAGTTACATGTTCGGACTGGAATACCTTATTATATGGGGTATGTGCTTATGTGTATATTAACCTTGTTGAAATCTACAGAGTGGCAAGTCGGTCTCGACATATGGATAGAGACGAAGACAGATATATTTATATAAACTCTACACGTGCTAAAGTGCTATTTGAATTCGGTGCAAACCGATTAATTGTGTTTTCAATCTTTTGTTGCTTATTTGCATTAGAAAAGAATTTGATAATTGTGTTGGTAACATAGATAGGAGTGGAGTGCCTATTAAGTTATTTTGATAATCTTGTTGGAATTTGAGGTAGTAGTAAGTATAGGATGGTGTTGGAATTTGATTTTGTTAAAACTTTCGATTAGGTAATGATAAGTGATCCTTGGTAATTCTGTATATATTGGAATAAGTAGTTATGATGAAAGAAGAGATTGTCGGGTGATTGATTTAAAGTTTTCATTTGTTAACAAATTTTGTATTGGGATATATGAATTATTTGTGATAAGGCTTAGTAAGAGTGTAGGTTTGGAAGCATTTGGTGTGAAAAGAGGTTGGTTCTAATTTAGTAAGAGTGTAACAAATATTTTGGATGATATCGAAATTAGTATGTTTATTCATTATGATATTGCTTGAGATTAATTTAAGTGAGGAATCAAGGGTAATCGAAACTAGAAAGTGAAGAGTGTTATTGGGAATGATTAGTAAGGAAAAGCTATTAGTGATCAAAGGTGATAACCCGTTATCATATGTGGTTGGATTTGAAATATTTATCAAGGTGGTAATAAAATTTATTGTATGAGAACGAAAGTGGTTGGTAGTTTAATTTGGAATGATTGATCTAACACTTGCAATTGTTAGCAATTTTCAAATTGAAGGTGCATGTTAGAATTTTGGAAAGATATTGCGAAAGTGTAGAATGTGGCGTTGTGTAAAATTCAGTATTTCAAACGCTAGGTTATGCCTCCAAATGTTAAAGTTTATGTTATAAATAAAATTTCAAATGTGTTAGATGATTTGTGATATATATAATTTTGTGCTGGATGAGGCACGGTGAAATATTGTATGTTGAAAGAGGCACGATGATATATTTTGTGCTAATCGAGGCACGAGGTGAAATAAAGATGTACTGATTTTGTTAATAAGATGTTTTTATGGTTGTTATATTTTGGGGATGGGTGTATAGTGTGGACCCAAATTGTTTATTATCGATTTGAAAGATGATGTTAATGATATTTGAGAAATGAAAAAGCGCGTGGTTGTTTCGAGCATGAATGTGATTTCGGATTAACTCGGTTAAATTCCTGATTTGAGGTGTTGTGAAATTATTGGTGAAGTATAATAATTGTGGGAATTGGGTGTGTGCGATTGGTTTAGAGGTGAAAGAAAGCTAGCTCATAGGATCGGTCTAGAGTAAGCACCTCCTAATGAGCTATCCTTGGGGAAACGTGTTTTATGTTAAGAAGAGAGTAGAAGAAAATAGTCGAATGTAATGATCGGGGTGAAGGACCATGCGATAAGACGTGGTAGTAGTACGAGAGTGATGTTGTGGCAAGTGTGGAAATCAATTGTAATCTAAGGTTCGTGGTCGGTGTAATTAATGCAAGAAAGTGTTGTCTGTCTTAGATGTATTTTGGATTAGAGAAGTGACGGTAGAGTTGGGGATGACCTATGGAGGAAAGTTCAACTACGGATTAAGGTGATACTCCAAGTTGATTTTGTAATCTATTGGGGAGTAGAATGTCGTTATTTTTGGAGGGTTGGATTGTTGGGACATTTTAGAGACAGTGATCGAAGGCGCAGTGTGTACAGTCAGCCGATGCCAAGAGAAAAGGTAGAGTACTTAGTGTAATTTATTGCTTTCTAGAACATAGGAGTATGTATGCTAGATTTCCTGGTGCTTATTACACTTTGCTGCACGACTATTGCTTGCTAGTAGGAATTTATGCTAGTCCTGATAGGTTGTTAAGTGAATGCTTTATAAGTGGTATACAGTAGAAACTAAATAACCTTAGAATGTTTGATTTAGTTCTATTGCGCAGCTCTTGTTTGAGTCTAACCGTCGTGGGATAGAATCTTTTATTCGAATGTCTATCTGATTTCACACTGTATGCGTCTGTGCATTCGCGAGGCGACTCGTCATGACTAGTGGAGATTCCGTCATAGCAAGGGTAGTAGGATGAGGTGAACCTGGAGTCTAGATGTGTGAATGTTATTGGTATGATTGATCTGAGATAATATACCTTGTTTGTATCACACGGGTTTTCTTCTTGAAATAAGAGTTGTTTTAGTTAGGAGGGTACTAAATTATTGGTATGCGCCTTGGTATTGAAGGGTTACGCTTAGTGAGAGTTCATTCAGCATTTCCCGTGTTGATTCTGCGGAAGGGTTTAGCCGAAGCAAGTAAGGTTGTACCGTTAGAAAACACCAGATTGGATTGGCGGATTTAAGTTGTAAAAGGGATTTATATTATTAAGTGTTATGATTAGTGTCATGAATTTTTTTACGGAGTTTTGATGAATTCTTTTCGGCTTAGTTTTGTAGTGAAATTATTATATGATGATTTGGTAATTATATTAGTTGGGTAAGGTGAGATCGGTGTTGATAAATTTCAATTGCGCAGTGGTTTAAGTGAAACAAATGTCTAAAGGTTTGTGTTAGTATTTTTGGTGCTAAGTTGGAGATGTGAGGAATTGATGTGATAGCGAGTTTGTTATTTTATCAAGAATGAATTAGTATTGATATTTGGATAGAAGTCGGTATGAGTTATGGTGGTGAGGTTATTGAGATAATTGAAATATTAAAGATTGTGTTTTGCTGATATTCGAGAAATTAAGTTGCTATTTAGACTTTATTTTAATTTGATAAATGATTTGGTGTCAAGTACAATTAAGCATTGAGGTGAGAGTATTGCGGTTATACTATGCTAGTATGAGAAATGGAAAAGATAGAATGAAGTTTACGGGTTCGATAAAATTAAGAAATTTTCTGTGATATAAAGTGATTCATGTTGAGTATATTCTATTCCATGAAAGAGTATAAAAAATCGGTTGTATTTGCTAAGCAAGTTTTATATTGAAAGTATATGATTACGTTTTAGAGTTAGTATCGTAAAAGTGTAGAACACGCCATTTGTAGTAAAAGGCCGGTGAGGTTAAAAGTAGTATTAGCGTGGTAATTGTCCCGAGTAAGCATAGAATGTTGTGTTATTTGGATTAGATTCGTATGAGTAAAAGTTATTTCTTTTTATGAGATAAGTGAATTTTCGAGTTAATTTGAACCTTCGTTGGATTTGATTATTGAGAAAGTATCGTTGTTTTAATGGGGCGAAATTCTTGTGAGAAATTAAAACTCTTGATGTTTTGGGTTGAAATATTGAAGTAGGAAAAATTGGTAAACTAGAAACAGTAAAGCGGTTGGTCTAGTAAAAAGTCCTTTGGGAGTTCCGTAAACACTTTGATGTGTTCAAAGAATGTGATATCAATTCGATAATAGTTACCCTCTTTTGTTGCTTGACTGAATTCCGGGACGGAATTCTTTTAAGGGGAAGATGTTGTAATAACCAGGTATTTTATGTAATTGTTTAAATTATATTATTATAGTTAAATTGGATTTAAGATAGTTTATGAATTTATAAGTCTTTATTTTGTATTTTGTGGAGTTAGAAGTTAAGGGGTAAGTTTTAATTTGTATTTGGAAGTTTGGGGGTAAGTTTTGCCAAATAAGAAGAGTTTAGGGTTTGTTTGGTATTTATGAAAATATCTTATTACCATCACCGCCTTATTCACTTCTGATTGAGGAGGTGTCCTCTTCTTAGACTTAATTGGCAAATTAGAAGTGAAAGTGTGTGTATGTGTGTGTTATTTTCGGCAAAGAGAGAGAGAAGGGAATTTAAGGAGAAACTAAGAAGAAGTGAAAGCTACTGATTTGCTGCTGGGTTTTGTTACATCAACTGAAGAATCAAAGGTAAGAATCCATACAAATTCTCTCTTTTATGTGTACTAAGTTTCATATGAGTTTTGGAAGTGAGTATTGGTAATTTTGGGTTTGAATCATGAATCATTGGATGGGTTTTAGATGGATTTTGTTAGATTAAATGGTGTTTTGTGGTTGGGTATTTGTGGGGAAAGGTTTAGAACATCCATTATTTCATTTTGAAGGCTTAAAATCGATTTGGGATGAATTGGGGTTGAGAAGGGTGAGTTTTCGGATGATTTTCAAGTGCAGGTGCTCCGCGCTACCTTGGTGCTAGTAAACTAGCGCCAGAAGGCGCGCCAAGCACTGTTTCTGCATTTTTTCGATTTTGTTTCTTGAGTAAAAGAGTCGTTTTAAGGCGTAATATAGGGGTATGGGTACTCGTTTTGAGTGGAAAATAGCATTTGAACACTTTGAACATGTTAGTTTAGGCGTATAAGAACTCCAAGTATTCTTTTTAATGTTGGTTGTTCGGTTTCTAGCTCGGTTGCGATTCGGGGGTGTTCGGTGAGTTGCTAAGGTTGTCAATTGTCGTAGTGAGTCTTGTATACATATAAGTATGTGGATTTCATCAATATGTATATATTATATACAGGTTTGGTTACCCCTCGTTAGTGTGGCTTGGGTGGTGTTCGGTTGTGGCGTTAATTGCCGGTTTTGCTCATTGGTATCGTTTGCGCGTGTGTGGCTTCAAACTACCAACAAGGTGAGTTTTACTTTAAAAAGTATTTTACTGTAATGCATTATGTGAATAACGAATGTTTAAGTAAGGTGTATGAATATGTCATACGTGGGTGATTATAATGGAGATATTATAATTACGTGAGTATTATATGAAAATATAATACGTGGCCGGGCTTTGGACCGGTGTGTTAAATTGGCTCGCAACCAATTGTTATTGGCCATTGGTGGAGGGATAAGGTGGGATGAGACAAGTACGATGCACACAATCTTGGTTGGTATTAATTTACGTGTGATATATGTGTATTTATATAAAGAGTATTTTATATAAATGAATTTTTAATGATTTCCAAATGTCAGGGATTTACTCACTAGACCCTTAGGTCTAACCCTCATTTTCTGTTTTAAAAATATGTATTCCAGGTGGTGGTTCCAGTAAGACCCAGTGATTAGAATACTCGATGGGTAGCTTTTGAGGAGATGATCGTTAAGAAAATGTGGATACTTTTGTACTTATAACTTTGTTATTAGTTATTTTGTTATCTAAATCGGATCAAGTTTGTACTGAATTTTATATTGATTAGTCAGACATTGGGACCAAATGTGCAATATGAATTACTTATGTATTGAAAACATGTTATGAATTATATGTTATATGTATATTTGGATTGTGGGTTGTTACATTCTCCTTGGTAATCTAATCAGAAGTTGGAGTGGTGGAGTCTGAATCTTATGTTTATCATTGGAAAGAAAAGAAATGGGGTCTGAGTGTTCTTTCTAATTGATTTAGTGTAGAAATCGGATGGATTAACTTACTAAATCGGCTAGTAATGATATCTCCTTAATTATAATGACTTAACACCAAGTTTGGAGTTGTATGGAATTCATCGATTGAGTTTTTTTCTAAGTAAAGTATTCGATAAGGAAAACCCAGCGTCCGGAATTCGCTAAATCTGGTATTGGGTCCGGTATGGAACCGGGATCCGGTATTGGGTCTGGTATGGAACCGGGACCCGGTAATGGGTCCGGTATGAAACCGGGATCCAGTATTGGGTTCGGTATGGAACCGGGATCCGATATGGAACCGGGATCCGGTGTGGGGACTGGTGTGGAACCAGGATCCGGTATGGGATCCGGGAGTCCGGAATTTTGGTACCCGAAACTCGGTTTTAGGGTATTTTATTGAGGAGTGCAGGGAGAGTCGGTATGTTATGCGATTAGTTGGGTAACTCTTTTACTCTTGTGTGTTTGGGGTGAAATGTAGGCGCGAGTGGGGGATAAGCAGTTGCAAGTAAGAAACTTAGTTGGACGTCAGGTGAGTCTTTCTAAACCAAAGCTTGATGGTACTTGTTTTGATTACTTGTACATTTACACTTTGGATTGTGTGGTTGTACTTGGTTTATATATGCATGCTAAAAGACGATTCTATGATGAATATGGGGAGTGTGTCCCATATGGAATAAAGTGGACAGGTTTCGTCTGGTTCCTTAGGGCGGGTGTGTGCCCTAGTTTTAGGTCACAGGTGTGAGCGTGACCAAGCGTGGAATAATCGTTATGCGTGTGATTATCTTAACTGTCAAGGACATTATTGTTTAATGATTTCGGTAAACTCTTTAAAAATGTTATGTGTGGTGCGAACGTTGTTTGAGGGATCTCACTAGACCTTGTGGTCTAACCCTCGCATTTTCAAAACTGAAACCCCCCTTTCAGGTAAGCAGGTTAGAGAGGGCTCGGCTAGTGGAAAGGAGAAGATGTGAGTGCGGGCGTGCTGTTATTGGAACTAGAAGTATTTCCCTTTTCCTTTATTAGATACATTTCTCAGTTGTAATTAGGGTTTATTTCGCGAACCCAAGTTTTAAATTTTGATATTGTGACTGTGTGGGCCATGTTTGGCAGCTTTAATTTAAGTATGTGGTTTTGTTCAGCTAGTCTGGTGTGGGTTGTTACTTGTTACACTAAATCTTACACCAAACACTAAATTTTGTGTAAAAAACACTATTCACATCTCCAATGGGGTCTCTATTTTCCACACTAAATTTGGTGTAATGAATAATATTACACTATATTTGGTGTAACACTATTCATTTACACTACTTTTACATCACTTTTAAAAAATAGTGTTACCTATTGGAGATGATTTATTATTAACACTAAAATTTACACTATTTTTTACACTATTTTTGAAATTTGGTGTAAAATATAGTGTGACCCATTAGAGATGTCCGTAATGCAGAAGATATCATGATATGATTTGGTAAAAGATCCCAATTATTTTGGATTTGGGAATGGAGATTTTGTATACTCTCCGCTTTAAAATAAATGATAATTTTTTTCATCATTTTATAATTAAGGATAGAATGAGAAAGTTGATATTTACTTTAAAAACTAACATTTATTTTAAAATAAATAAAATAAAATTTTGAACATTTATGTTTAGTTATTTGTTTATGATTTATTTTTAGTTTTTTGTTTATTTTGTATATATAATAAGGTATTTTGATGTTTTTTCAAGGGAAATTAATTAAAATACCCAAAGTTCATAATTGGTTTGCAGAAATACCTAAAATCTCTTTGCTTTTACAAAAATACCCATTTTTTCTGCAGTAGAACCCGCGATCGCGGACCCAAAAATGGCGCCCCGCGATTTGAAGGCTGATGACGGCGATCCACACTCAAACTTATCAAATTGATATATTTTGATTTGAATTTTACACTTTATACCCCTATAATTATTTACTTAGTTTACTTTATACCTTTTACTTTCCTAATTTTAATTTTACACCTTCATCATATTAACACATATAATCGTTTAATAACTAAAATACGTTAAAAAAATACGTTTTAATTTTAACAAGTTACACCATTGTACTCTTCTCTTCGATACCTTCGAAATGAGCCCAATATTGAATATTTTTTGATTTAATTATTTAATTATATATCATATATACTACATAAAAATATTTTTAATATTTACAATTCATACCCTTATAGTTAATTATTTAATTTATGGTCTATCTCTTATTTTTTCAATTTTGTTTTACACTCTTATCACATTAACATAATAATCTTATATTAACTAAAATATGTTAAAAAAATACGTTTTAACATATCACATTAACATGCATAATTACGTTAAAATTATGTAAGTTTCTACCACAGAGACATGCGTTCAGATGTGACAGAAATCAATTTCGTAGGGGACATATCGAGACGGCCGATCCACCCTTAGTGCCAACCGGTCAAGAAATATGGAATCAAGTGTGTAGCCTTCCTACGGTTTATGATGGTGTCCCACACAAGTCAAGGCACTATAGAAAGCCTGTGGGTTTTGGGGTAACACACAATTGGGTAAAGCGGAGCATTTTCTGGGAGCTACCGTATTGGCACACTTTGTTGATACGGCACAACCTGGATGTAATGCACATTGAGAAGAATGTATTTGATAATCTGTTTCACACGATTATGGACACACAAAAATCAAAGGACAACATCAAAGCAAGGAAAGACATAGAAGAATACTGCAATCGACCGGAGTTGCATCTCAGGGAGGAACGAAATAAAATATTTAAACCGAAAGCGGAATACACTTTGAAAAAAGAGCAAGTAATAAAGGTGGGTGAATGGTTGAAGACGTTGAAATTTCCAGACGGCTATGCTTCCAACATAGGGTCATTATTTAACCTTGAGGAGGGTAGTTTCTATGCCTTCAAGAGTCATGATTGTCATGTGTTCATGCAAAGACTGCTCCCTATTGCCATTAAAGGGATGGTACCCACCCAGATATGGGATGCCATCACTGAGTTGTGCACATTCTTTCGTGCAATATGCTTGAAGATGTTACATGTTGACGACTTGATTCAATTGAAGACAAGTATAGTTGAAACGATCTGTAAGTTGGAAAGAGTCTTTCCACCGGCGTTCTTTGATTCCATGGAACACCTTGTGGTACATCTGGCGGATGAGGCACTAGTTGGGGGTCCGATTCAATACAGATGGATGTATCTCTACGAGAGACGTCTTGGATCTTTGAAAAGGACATTGAGAAACAGAGCAAGGGTAGAAGGGTCGATTGTGGAGGCATATTTGGTGAACGAACTCTCTAACTATTGTGCGCTGTATTTTGATCCAACTGTAGAGACGCGTCTAAACCGTGAGCCTTGGAATTTTGCCCCCGAATGTGAGTCTTCTGACCAACGCTTGAAAATATTTAAAACCTCGTGTCGTCCATTATACGATAAGGCCGGAAGACATTGTCAGTTGGATCCTGGAGATATACACAAGGCTCACACATACATATTGCTTAACTGTGAAGAAGTCTTTCCTTTCATCCCCATGTTCGATGATTGGATTAGACTTTCGGAGTCGTATATTGATGAAGCGGGGCTCGACAAACGTAGAGGTGACCACTTTGCTGATTGGTTTGAGAACTATGTAAGTACTCCTTATGAACCCATCTTTTTCATCATCATTTATATGTACTTAATATCATATTAAAAATGACATAATATTTTATAATATAGGTTATCAGTCGGACCGACCCCTCAATCGGCCATCTGAAAGTTTTGGCACAAGGACCTCTCCGTTGGGCTTGGAGACACCCAGGTTTTTTGTAAATGGTTACGAGTTCCACACTCAGTCTCACGGTAGGAATCGCATCACACATAATAGTGGAGTTTGCGTGAGAGGCTCTTGTTACTCGGAGTTTGATACGGACTACTATGGATTGTTGGATGAAGTGTTAGAGATAGAATATCATTCGACACTCGGTTGTTGTGTTGTCCCAATATTAAAATGCACATGGTTTGATACAGTTAACGGGGTCCGAGTTCACCCAAAGCATAATCTCGTGGACGTCAAACACAGATCAAGACTTCGTTCAGACGACCCTTTTATCCTAGCATCGCAATCTGAACAAGTCTATTATGTGCCATATCCATCGAAAGAATTAAAAGATTGGTGGTGTAACACCCCGCTTACCACGACACAATATTGTCCGCTTTGCCCCACTGGCTCACGGCTTTGTTCTTGGCGACCTGGCAAGGACTTCGCAAGGACTTCCCAGGAGGTCACCCATCCTGGTACTACTCCCACCCAAGCACGCTTAACCACAGAGTTCCCAAGGAATCCGCATGCTTGTGGCCCCAAAACGCGTTGTGTCTGGTAAGGCCAAGGTTTATTAATATACCCAGCATCTCTCCTGCCCTCTAAAGGATGTGGGATATGCCTAAGGTGTTACACACACCCCCCTTAGGGACTCATCGTCCTCGATGAGGTTTGCCCCACCATCCCGAACGGCACAGGAGTGGCTCTGATACCATTTGTAACACCCCGCTTACCACGACACAATATTGTCCGCTTTGCCCCACTGGCTCACGGCTTTGTTCTTGGCGACCTGGCAAGGACTTCGCAAGGACTTCCCAGGAGGTCACCCATCCTGGTACTACTCCCACCCAAGCACGCTTAACCACAGAGTTCCCAAGGAACCCGCATGCTTGTGGCCCCAAAACACGTTGTGTCTGGTAAGGCCAAGGTTTACTAATATACCCAGCATCTCTCATGCCCTCTAAAGGATGTGGGATATGCCTAAGGTGTTACACACACCCCCCCTTAGGGACTCATCGTCCTCGATGAGGTTTGCCCCACCATCCCGAACGGCACAGGAGTGGCTCTGATACCATTTGTAACACCTCGCTTACCACGACACAATATTGTCCGCTTTGCCCCACTGGCTCACGGCTTTGTTCTTGGCGACCTGGCAAGGACTTCGCAAGGACTTCCCAGGAGGTCACCCATCCTGGTACTACTCCTACCCAAGCACGCTTAACCACAGAGTTCCCAAGGAACCCGCATGCTTGTGGCCCCAAAACGCGTTGTGTCTGGTAAGGCCAAGGTTTACTAATATACCCAGCATCTCTCCTGCCCTCTAAAGGATGTGGGATATGCCTAAGGTGTTACAGGTGGTCTGTGGTGAAGACAAAGCCTAGAGGGGCCTATGATTTGGCATCAAGTACACTTGAAGTACCGGCAGTTGAAAATGTGGATGGGGAACAGTTTTTCCAAGAAGATGATAGAATTGCACCCACAGTTGGAAACGGAGACGTGGATGAACCCATCCGTCTTAACACGGTTGGAGAGGGCATCGAAATTTCCAATGACGGTCGTGACTTCTGGCATGTTGACGAGAGTGGTGATGAAGAGGACGAGTTCCAAGACTCGGGTAGTGACTCTGACGAAGAAGAACCTGACTTGTCTGATCACGCATCTGATGAATAAATATTATGTTAATTTTAGACTTAGTAAACTTTGTCTAATTGTTTCCATGTTTTGCTATATGTTTTGTCACATTTACAAAGTTATCTATTGATTTGTGACCATGTTTACCTATCTAACATTGTGTTGTAAACTTGAATTACTGTTGTATGTTTTCTAACTTTGCTTTGTAGATAATGCCGCGTACCCCGGGATCCGGACGAGGTACTCCTAGTCGAGGTACTCCTAGTCGAGGTACTCCTAGTCAAGGTACCGGCGGAGCCTCCAGTAGTGGCTCGACACATCCAGAGGCAGAGTCTGGATATGAGGACCGTGCCAGTCGTATTCCAGAGCAGGTCCCGGCTTCGTCGAAGAGGAGGAAGATTGCTCCATGCTCTGAACAAGCAATGGAGTAAATTCATTTCTATTAACTTATTGATCAAATTAATTGTTCTTTGTATCGATATTAATTAATTTCATTATGTAGGTTTGATCATGCGCCCGCGAGCCGAGTTGCGACGAGGCTCAATCGGCTATACTTTACCGGGGGATGTCGCACTTGGTCCCACATCCCTCTTTCTACTCGGAACCAAATGTTTGAGCGGTTCCAGGTTCGTAGTGTATATTTAAGTAATTAAATCCTTGGTAGTATTCTTGTAAACTTAAAAATAACTAAACATGTAAGTTCAGCAATACTACCAATGGGACCCGACGTTGGACTCTCAGATTCGTGAAATTTGGGAGAGGAAATCTGCGAAATGCTACAATGACAATCTTTCATCTGCACGAACTAGAGCCGCCCGTTTGAGCAACCAGAATGGTCGGCCTTATGACGAGAACGACCCAAATGGAGATATGAACTTGTTGCGGTCGTTCAATCCCCACTGGTTAGATACGCTTCAGTGGAACGCAATGATCGATGCCTGGAACTCCGATCATTGGAAGTCGGTTTCAGTGACAGCGCGCTCGAACTGGATGACTGAGGTTGATGGCGAGATATCGAAGCACACCAATGGCTCGATCTCTTTCGGGGAGACAACTGCAAATTTGGTATGACCTTCATATGTTATAATTAACCAATTGCGTTACTAGTTTGTTGCTTGCTTAACATGTTATAATTCGCCATTGTTTGTATTATTTGATCTTTGCAGACGAAAGCAAAAGGAGGCGTGCCACCGTCGGGTATTGAGCTCTTCGACCATACCCATAAGAAGCGGCGGTCGGGAGCGAATAGCACATCTTCCGAATTCGGAGAGTATGTGACATCGCGGTGTAGCCGTTATGCGGTAAGTATTTTTTGACCAAGACTTTATAATATCTACATAGTTTGTGTTTAACTATAAACTTTATAACTAGGTAACTAGATATCTTATATATCTAGTTTGGGTTGCCATTTGTTGGGCAAACATTAGGATTGTTATATATACGACATGCACTTTATTGTTTAACTTTAAGCTTTATAATCGTTTTGTTATATATCTTGCCGTTAATATCTATCTAGTTTGGGTTGCCATTTGTTGGGCAAACATTAGGATTGCTTAACAGGAAAATGGAAACGTCCCATTTACAGCCGTTATGCTGTCGAAATTGACTTGTATAATTTTGTAAAAACCACAGGGTGGGTATCGAACAGGCGGCATAGAGAGATACGGCGAGGACCCTGCCAATCATCCGCCACTTGATACCCAGTTGTGGCATGACCTGACTGGGGGAACGAAGAAAGGTCGTTCGTTTGGGTTTGGAAACCATCCAGATCCCACTGCGATCTTGGGTGGGTGATACGAGGTTTTCACACTCCGAGAATCTTACCGCAAGTGTACGGGTCGAAGTCAAGTAATAGTACTTAGAGAAGTACGAGTATCGAATCACGGGGAACTAGGAACTAAATATCACAATTACTATAATTGCTATTAACTGAACTATCGAAAATTGAGAGGTTGGTATTAAACTACTATTGCAGAAAATAAATCAAACACAAGACAGACAATGAACAGCTTTGGAATTCAGATAGAGAAAACAGTTGAGGGTTGGAAATCCTATGGTTCTCGCATACAAACGTCTGACTCAATTCAAATACCAGTTATTCCTATCAATGAATACCCAATCTTTATCTAATCATTGTTCTTTCTCAAGCTACAACGATTTTATTTGCAAAGCATGGTTCTTTTTCAAGCAACCGTAATTTCTATTTTGACAACACAAGTTAAATCTCTCGATTTCAACCTATGTAGTTCAAAACACATTAAGCACAAGATTATACTGAGACTAAGGGTTACTCGGTATATCTCTATCCTTTCTTACCTTAGGCGTGTGATTTCTAGTTCTATTCGTTAATGAACTCTCTCGAACTTAATTAGCAACAACAAATCAATCGTAAATTGGCCAGATTCACAATAGCATTAAGAGCAAAATCACATGCATTCATTAAATCGGAAAACTGATAAAAGTCACTCGTCATCCATCTATATGTTCAATCCTAATTCAATCCAACCCCCAACATCTAAAGATTAGTTCATGATGTTGGGGGATTCAAACACAAGGGAAAAGGAAACGAAAACGTATGTAAACATAATGAATGTGATCGTGGTGAATGTGAAAAGATGTAGTGATGAACTCCCTTCTCCCGTGATTGAATCTACTTTACGTCGTGAACGTGTCCTCGATTGATTCTCTCTCGTCGCTCCAAAAGGTGTCACTCGGCTCTGAAAATCGCCCCCGGAACTGCTCTGGCCGTCGTGTGAAAGTTGCGTATCGAATGAATGACCTAAAACCCGAATTAAAATACTGAAAATCGCGAAACAGTGGGTTACGCCACTTGCCACGCGACTTGTAAGTCGCGTGGTAAGTCACACGTGTCTTTTTGGCAGCGTGGGTCGTCGTCTGGTGCGCGGATCGGGTCCTGGTTCGGTCGTGGGTCTTGGGCTTGACTTTTGGGCTTCCGTTAGGCTTCGTTTTGGCTCTTTTTGGGCTCTTTTTAGCTTCTTTTCTCGATGATTGCCGCCTCTTAGATAACCTGTATAATTCACTAGATAAACCGTAAAATACACGCCTTTTTACTTGAACACAAGCCAATCTCATTGGTTTGAGAACCGAAAATAACGCCAAAAAGTGGCGTTATCAACAACCTCAAACCGAGCGTTGCTTGTCCCCAAGCAAATTAGCGATAAAAATAGAATAAAAGCATATATCTTGTGAAATCATAATAACTGCACAATTACCAATCGGTACCAAGTGATGCATCGGTGATTTCCCATACCCGTGAATATCTATCTCACTCTCGCCTCATCCTTATTTTGTCCGATCTATGACCTTCTATTGAGAGTTGAACTCGTGACTGTTCCGATTACGTTCGGGTTAGACTAGGTCCAAACATACTAGGGAAAACATTTCGCCTCAACCCTACCTCACGGGATACTCTCTTTGCACTCGAACCTAGGTTATCGCTCATGTTGTCATGTTTAAGGAGGTTATGTACAAGAATACTCAAATTATTACATGACAACTCTAAGGAAAGACGCACAATTGTCCAAAAATTTGATCTTAGAAGGAGTCAAGTAGCAAGACAGGGAATATCGATGAGGGTGGTCGTAAACCGTAATCACATCTTCCAAAAGATCATCCAGGTCTTTACAAGGGTTGTAATGGGGCTAAGGTTAAGGCTATGAAACGAAGGGTACGAGGATCAAAAATCCTTGGCGTGTCAATCATTGGCAGTTCTGAACTTTTCTACTTCAACCTCTATCATTTGGCCCTCTTTGTCACTATTGGAGTCGCTTTGACTCTCTTATTCAGCTGCTTGCCATTTCTCAGATAAATGGCATTGTATGTTTCCCGGTTAGTTCTTTCGGTTTGACTGGGAAAGGTTCCGGGAGGTCGGTTTTGTAGAGCTTCACTAATCTGCCCCACTTGCCTCTCGAGAATCTTGATGGAAGCCGTATTCTGATCGGTTGCAGCTTTGACTGTACTCACCGTGCTCGCTAATCCCTCGACCGTGCTGTCCATTTTCGTCATGAACTTCATGAGCATATCTTCCAGCCCCAGTTTCTTCTCCATCGATGGTCCTTCATTCCTTTGGTGAAAACCTGGAGGACGATAAGCATTATTAGTATTGGAAGAATTTGAAGAGTTAGAAAAACTACCTGGCTGTTGACCGGGTTGACTCCACGAGAAATTTGGGTGCTTTTTCCACCCTTCGTTATATGTGTTGGAGAATGGGTCGTTCCTCGGCTGACGATTCCGGTTTTGGAGGAATTGAACTTGCTCGGGATCTTGTGAATTGCCTCCCTTCAGATGGTTCGTGATCATGGCTAATTGAGCCTTTATCTCTTTAAGCTCGTCCGTCTCTTGAACACTAGCGACTCGTGCAACGGAAGATCGTGGTGTGGAATAGCTATGCTCGGCTAGGTTCTCGATCAGCTCGCATGCTTCTTCATAAGACTTGTCCATCAGTGCTCCACCCGATGCGGCAGTGATATCGTTTTTGAACTGCGGAGTCCACTATAGAAGGTCTGGATAATTACCCAGTCGTGCAACCCGTGGTGAGGACATTTCTTCAACATATCCTTGTATCTCTCCCATGCCTCGTATAAAGTCTCTTGTTCCCACTGAGCGAAGTGGGTGATATCGGCCATCAATTGAGCAGTTCTTCCCGGTGGAAAGAATTTTTGAATAAATGCGGCTTTCAATTGTGCCCAGGTAGTGATCTGATCTGACGGTAAACCTTCTATCCAAATTTCAGCTCGACCCTTTAATGAAAAGCTGAATAACCTTAGTTTGATTGCGTTCTCCTCCATCCCATTAATTTTGAAGGTGCTGCAAATCCTCTCGAATGCACGCAGGTGTGCATGAGGATCTTCGGTCGGTGCTCCTCCATATTGGTTTTGTTGCACCATCACGATGGTGCTTGGCTTGATCTCGAAGTAGTTCGCTGCAGTGGCGGGCGGTTGGATGCCTATCCGTGTGGCTGCCACATTAGGATCGGCAAATGACCGCATCGGAACTCTTCCGGGAGGAGGCGGAGGATTATTGCGCGGTGGTCTCTCGTCACCCATTTGTAACTGTCGCTTAGCTTTGGTCTCTTGACGTAGGCGACGAGCGGTTCTTTCAATCTCCGGATCGACTTCTTCAATCTCTTTCCCTCGGGTCGTCCTTGGCATAAACCAAGTGGTACCTGAAAAGAAAGAAAGTAAAGTCAGTAATCTAAAAACTGAAAGTGATAAGGTAAAATAACAAAAATAAAAATGCTCAATCTAAAAGCGCGTATAGCTGGTAGTGCTATTAGTTACAACTAGTTCCCCGGCAACGGCGCCAAAAACTTGATACGAGGTTTTCACACCCCGAGAATTTTACCGCAAGTGTACGGGTCGAAGTCAAGTAATAGTACTTAGAGAAGTACGAGTATCGAATCACGGGGAACTAGGAACTAAATATCACAATTACTATAATTGCTATTAACTGAACTATCGAAAATTGAGAGGTTGGTATTAAACTACTATTGCAGAAAATAAATCAAACACAAGACTGACAATGAACAGCTTTGGAATTCAGATAGAGAAAACAGTTGAGGGTTGGAAATCCTATGGTTCTCGCATACAAACGTCTGACTCAATTCAAATACCAGTTATTCCTATCAATGAATACCCAATCTTTATCTAATCATTGTTCTTTCTCAAGCTACAATGATTTTATTTGCAAAGCATGGTTCTTTTTCAAGCAACCGTGATTTCTATTTTGACAACACAAGTTAAATCTCTCGATTTCAACCTATGTAGTTCAAAACACATTAAGCACAAGATTATACTGAGACTAAGGGTTACTCGGTATATCTCTATCCTTTCTTACCTTAGGCGTGTGATTTCTAGTTCTATTCGTTAATTAACTCTCTCGAACTTAATTAGCAACAACAAATCAATCGTAAATTGGCCAGATTCACAATAGCATTAAGAGCAAAATCACATGCATTCATTAAATCGGAAAACTGAGAAAAGTCACTCGTCATCCATCTATATGTTCAATCCTAATTCAATCCAACCCCCAACATCTAAAGATTAGTTCATGATGTTGGGGGATTCAAACACAAGGGAAAAGGAAACGAAAACGTATGTAAACATAATGAATGTGATCGTGGTGAATGTGAAAAGATGTAGTGATGAACTCCCTTCTCCCGTGATTGAATCTACTTTGCGTCGTGAACGTGTCCTCGATTGATTCTCTCTCGTCGCTCCAAAAGGTGTCACCCGGCTCTGAAAATCGCCCCCGGAACTGCTCTGGCCGTCGTGTGAAAGTTGCGTATCGAATGAATGACCTAAAACCCGAATTAAAATACTGAAAATCGCGAAACAGTGGGTTACGCCACTTGCCACGCGACTTGTAAGTCGCGTGTTAAGTCGCGCGTGTCTTTTTGGCAGCGTGGGTCGTCGTCTGGTTCGCGGATCGGGTCCTGGTTCGGTCGTGGGTCTTGGGCTTGACTTTTGGGCTTCCGGTAGGCTTCGTTTTGGCTCTTTTTGGGCTCTTTTTAGCTTCTTTTCTCGATGATTGCCGCCTCTTAGATAACCTGTATAATTCACTAGATAAATCGTAAAATACACGCCTTTTTACTTGAACACAAGCCAATCTCATTGGTTTGAGAACCGAAAATAACGCCAAAAAGTGGCGTTATCAACAACCCCAAACCGAGCGTTGCTTGTCCCCAAGCAAATTAGCGATAAAAATAGAATAAAAGCATATATCTTGTGAAATCATAATAACTGCACAATTACCAATCGGTACCAAGTGATGCATCGGTGATTTCCCATACCCGTGAATATCTATCTCACTCTCGCCTCATCCTTATTTTGTCCGATCTATGACCTTCTATTGAGAGTTGAACTCGTGACTGTTCCGATTACGTTCGGGTTAGACTAGGTCCAAACATACTAGGGAAAACATTTCGCCTCGACCCTACCTCACGGGATACTCTCTTTGCACTCGAACCTAGGTTATCGCTCATGTTGTCATGTTTAAGGAGGTTATGTACAAGAATACTCAAATTATTACATGACAACTCTAAGGAAAGACGCACAATTGTCCAAAAATTTGATCTTAGAAGGAGTCAAGTAGCAAGACAGGGAATATCGATGAGGGTGGTCGTAAACCGTAATCACATCTTCCAAAAGATCATCCAGGTCTTTACAAGGGTTGTAATGGGGCTAAGGTTAAGGCTATGAAACGAAGGGTACGAGGATCAAAAATCCTTGGCGTGTCAATCATTGGCAGTTCTGAACTTTTCTACTTCAACCTCTATCATTTGGCCCTCTTTGTCACTATTGGAGTCGCTTTGACTCTCTTATTCAGCTGCTTGCCATTTCTCAGATAAATGGCATTGTATGTTTCCCGGTTAGTCCTTTCGGTTTGACTGGGAAAGGTTCTGGGAGGTCGGTTTTGTAGAGCTTCACTAATCTGCCCCACTTGCCTCTCGAGAATCTTGATGGAAGCCGTATTCTGATCGGTTGCAGCTTTGACTGTACTCACCGTGCTCGCTAATCCCTCGACCGTGCTGTCCATTTTCGTCATGAACTTCATGAGCATATCTTCCAGCCCCAGTTTCTTCTCCATCGATGGTCCTTCATTCCTTTGGTGAAAACCTGGAGGACGATAAGCATTATTAGTATTGGAAGAATTTGAAGAGTTAGAAAAACTACCTGGCTGTTGACCGGGTTGACTCCACGAGAAATTTGGGTGCTTTTTCCACCCTTCGTTATATGTGTTGGAGAATGGGTCGTTCCTCGGCTGACAATTCCGGTTTTGGAGGAATTGAACTTGCTCGGGATCTTGTGAATTGCCTCCCTTCAGATGGTTCGTGATCATGGCTAATTGAGCCTTTATCTCTTTAAGCTCGTCCGTCTCTTGAACACTAGTGACTCGTGCAACGGAAGATCGTGGTGTGGAATAGCTATGCTCGGCTAGGTTCTCGATCAGCTCGCATGCTTCTTCATAAGACTTGTCCATCAGTGCTCCACCCGATGCGGCAGTGATATCGTTTTTGAACTGCGGGTGGAGTCCACTATAGAAGGTCTGGATAATTACCCAGTCGTGCAACCCGTGGTGAGGACATTTCTTCAACATATCCTTGTATCTCTCCCATGCCTCGTATAAAGTCTCTTGTTCCCACTGAGCGAAGTGGGTGATATCGGCCATCAATTGAGCAGTTCTTCCCGATGGAAAGAATTTTTGAAGAAATGCGGCTTTCAATTGTGCCCAGGTAGTGATCTGATCTGACGGTAAACCTTCTATCCAAATTTCAGCTCGACCCTTTAATGAAAAGCTGAATAACCTTAGTTTGATTGCGTTCTCCTCCATCCCATTAATTTTGAAGGTGCTGCAAATCCTCTCGAATGCACGCAGGTGTGCATGAGGATCTTCGGTCGGTGCTCCTCCATATTGGTTTTGTTGCACCATCACGATGGTGCTTGGCTTGATCTCGAAGTAGTTCGCTGCAGTGGCGGGCGGTTGGATGCCTATCCGTGTGGCTGCCACATTAGGATCGGCAAATGACCGCATCGGAACTCTTCCGGGAGGAGGCGGAGGATTATTGCGCGGTGGTCTCTCGTCACCCATTTGTAACTGTCGCTTAGCTTTGGTCTCTTGACGTAGGCGACGAGCGGTTCTTTCAATCTCCGGATCGACTTCTTCAATCTCTTTCCCTCGGGTCGTCCTTGGCATAAACCAAGTGGTACCTGAAAAAAAAGAAAGTAAAGTCAGTAATCTAAAAACTGAAAGTGATAAGGTAAAATAACAAAAATAAAAATGCTCAATCTAATAGCGCGTATAGCTGGTAGTGCTATTAGTTATAACTAGTTCCCCGGCAACGGCGCCAAAAACTTGATACGAGGTTTTCACACCCCGAGAATTTTACCGCAAGTGTACGGGTCGAAGTCAAGTAATAGTACTTAGAGAAGTACGAGTATCGAATCACGGGGAACTAGGAACTAAATATCACAATTACTATAATTGCTATTAACTGAACTATCGAAAATTGAGAGGTTGGTATTAAACTACTATTGCAGAAAATAAATCAAACACAAGACAGACAATGAACAGCTTTGGAATTCAGATAGAGAAAACAGTTGAGGGTTGGAAATCCTATGGTTCTCGCATACAAACGTCTGACTCAATTCAAATACCAGTTATTCCTATCAATGAATACCCAATCTTTATCTAATCATTGTTCTTTCTCAAGCTACAATGATTTTATTTGCAAAGCATGGTTCTTTTTCAAGCAACCGTGATTTCTATTTTGACAACACAAGTTAAATCTCTCGATTTCAACCTATGTAGTTCAAAACACATTAAGCACAAGATTATACTGAGACTAAGGGTTACTCGGTATATCTCTATCCTTTCTTACCTTAGGCGTGTGATTTCTAGTTCTATTCGTTAATTAACTCTCTCGAACTTAATTAGCAACAACAAATCAATCGTAAATTGGCCAGATTCACAATAGCATTAAGAGCAAAATCACATGCATTCATTAAATCGGAAAACTGATAAAAGTCACTCGTCATCCATCTATATGTTCAATCCTAATTCAATCCAACCCCCAACATCTAAAGATTAGTTCATGATGTTGGGGGATTCAAACACAAGGGAAAAGGAAACGAAAACGTATGTAAACATAATGAATGTGATCGTGGTGAATGTGAAAAGATGTAGTGATGAACTCCCTTCTCCCGTGATTGAATCTACTTTGCGTCGTGAACGTGTCCTCGATTGATTCTCTCTCGTCGCTCCAAAAGGTGTCACCCGGCTCTGAAAATCGCCCCCGGAACTGCTCTGGTCGTCGTGTGAAAGTTGCGTATCGAATGAATGACCTAAAACCCGAATTAAAATACCGAAAATCGCGAAACAGTGGGTTACGCCACTTGCCACGCGACTTGTAAGTCGCGTGGTAAGTCGCGCGTGTCTTTTTGGCAGCGTGGGTCGTCGTCTGGTTCGCGGATCGGGTCCTGGTTTGGTCGTGGGTCTTGGGCTTGACTTTTGGGCTTCCGTTAGGCTTCATTTTGGGCTCTTTTTAGCTTCTTTTCTCGATGATTTCTGCCTCTTAGATAACCTGTATAATTCACTAGATAAATCGTAAAATACACGCCTTTTTACTTGAACACAAGCCAATCTCATTGGTTTGAGAACCGAAAATAACGCCAAAAAGTGGCGTTATCAGTGGGTCATCATCTTCAGGTGGTGCGGTCTTCCTCCCAGCAGGGTTGTACCAATTTTTTTCATTAAATGATGTTTATCAATTTGATTTATAATTCATATTAAATATTCTAACATCTTTTTTATTTTGTAGCACATCGTTGAGAACTTAATGAGCCAAGTGCAAGAGTTGAAGCAACGAGAGGAGGAATTAAGGGGTTGTGTGATAGGTTTTTCATTAAGTCTGAACTGTTTTGTAGTGAAAGCCCCGTACTCGATCCTTAAGGGGTTGTTTGATAGGTTTTTCATTAAGTCTTGTATGAATTAATTTTTTTGTGTGGATTAATGTAACGTCCCAATTTCATAATCAAGCAATATCATAGATTAAGCATTCGAATTAAATAAATAACTTGTTCATAAACATTCTTTTCACTAAGCTAAGCAAAATTGACAGCGGAAGTCTCTATTCCACAGCCGAGAGCTCTATCTAATCATCAGTCAAAAGACTTGGAGTCGCTCTAAGTTCCAAATCCTTCCTGCCATCTCACAGTTCTTACTAGAAGAACCCGTAACACGCTTACCTGAAAATGGTTTAGTTTTGAAAAGCGTGGGTTAGACCAAAAGGTCTAGTGAATTCCCTCTGAAAGCAACATGTAAAACGGTATGATAACATTTATAAAAGATTCATCGAAAACCTTAACATAACATCAAGCATGGTACTGCACTGTGTATTGGATCACATAAACATTCCGCGGTCAGGGCCCCAGCAGGTTCCCTTCTCGCCTCTTCCGGAGCCTACGCTGACTCCCCTTCCCGGAGCCTACGCAGACTCCCCTCTACTCGAAATAGGAGGAAACGAATTCCAACCTACCTGTCTGTCATACCTATCCAAGGGATCATCAGATCCCGAGGATCACTCTCTGACCCCACAGTGCAGACCGACTCCACATAGCACATCATTCTTTCATAAAACATGCAGATTTAAATCCTTTAAATCATCATTCTCATTTCATCATATCATAATAAGCTTTCTTAAGTAAAATGTGTAGTTCGTGGAAGAACATGCGTGACAGTTATAAACAGTTCATGCTCGTTAATGAAACCATAAACAGTTAAATCATTTAACACTGTACGTCGTAAAAAGGTTTAGGGAACTCACCTTCGGTTACGCAGAACACACTTCTTAAATATCCTCAAGTTACACCAAACGAACACCTAAGGACATTATATTCATATCAGTTCGGACGGTCTGACCATACTGTACAATCGACACACTTTCCGGACGACAATTCAATCCGGATACCACAACGGTCCGGATACCACAACTGTCCGGATACCACAACAGTCCGGATACCTTAACGTTCCCGGATACCCGAACTGTCCGGATATCCCGACTCCCGGATACCCAAACTGTCCGGATCCTAGACCATCTCGGACGCACCCTTTACCGGTTACCAACATCCGGAAACCTCATGCGATTCTACCCGGACACAAGCATCCTATCCGGAAACTACTGAACATCAAGAATCTCCAACGTCCGGAAACCCCGACTGTCGGAAAACCAAAAGTCTAAAAGTGATCATTTACCCATTTTCAGCCATTAATTTGATTTGACAAACCTAAGGGTTCATCCACTAATCCTAAACAACCACTTAATCCACTTTCTTATCATTAAATCGATTTACAAAGCCAAAACCCTTAAAACCCACTTTTAAGAAGAATATGGTTGAAAACCCATTGAATCATCATGTTTAGACTTAAGAACCCAAACCAATTAAGAAAGGAACACTATAACAACAAGGAATACGAATTACCTTACTGATTTCTTCTCTTTCTTTGATTTCTTCCCAATAACTCTTTTCTTCTCCCTTTTCCTTTCTCTTAGCCGCCAAACCCCAAAACCCCAACAAATACTGATTTCTAAATAATGAGTTGCCCTAGGGAATTGAGCCTTTAAGTATCTTTACATAAATAACACATTAGCCCCTTAACTTATCTTTTAGATTCTTGCACAATGAACACCAAACTTACAAACTTGCACACGAAACCCGGATGTTACAATTAATTTGTCTATATAGATTTGGAGGGTTTTTGTTTAGAAGGGTTTGTCATAGATGAAATGAGTTTTTTTTTAATTTGGAGGGACAAGTTTAGAAAAAACTTGACTTTCTACATAAATCTCTCCATAAGAACTTACTGAATAAGTTAATTTTTATATCTTTAAGTTACTAGTTACTACCAACTGAAGAAGTTATGAGTCTTATTAAACTCATAAAATTACTAATAAAATGATCGAAAATGGAATACAATGGTATACCAATAATTGCAATAGTTCTACAGTTTATTACACCACAACGGAACTTGAAACATTGAGGACAATTACATGATGACATCTTAGCGCAACAAACCTTATCGAGAAAGAAGTGAATTATGGCTGAAACTATTTGTCGTATGATTATTGGCACATTCTGATTACTTAAAAATACGAAATGTTAAACTCAAACCTAAGATTATTGGTTGACCTAAGAAAGCTTGAAAGCACTAATATTTGTTGTGTTTGAGGAAATTGAGTAGGAGTTGATTCACTTTGTCAGGGAATTGTTCATGAACAAAATGAGAACCTTCGGGAATGTATATGATTTCTAGGTTTGGTACGTAATTCTTGATCCCACTCTTCAAGTATTCTTCCATTCCGGGGATGTTATAAAAGAAATCTTTATCGCCCGTGATGAACAGTGCTGGAGTTTCAATCCGTATATTATTCGAGTCTTGGTTTGGAGGTTCAACTCTCTCCAATAATGATCTACAATGATGAACAAACTTTAGGACATCACAGAAACAGAGAACCAAAAAAGTCAAACAGTTGCAAGAACATTGTCTTACTGTAAAGTAGTTGTGAAGTATTTAAAATTGGGTTCTATTATGATTTTCCTCATCTTACAAGTTAAAAAATTTGCAATTTAAATCATATAGACCAATTTTCAACTCCAGATATTATAACTTTCTTCATCCCACGAAAATTGAAATGAATTGTTGGACACATGGTTAATGTCTATGGTTAATGTAATTCAAGACATTAACCTTATGTAATTTATAGAATAATAATAGTAGAAACATGTTAGATGTTGTTTCACATAAAAATTTGTAAAATTCACTTTTTTGTTGTGTTTCTGATATGAAAGTTACTTATGCTTTTATGTTAAAAGTACATGTTATCATTTTATAAATGCCGCATCAAGCATGTTTTAAGAATCATATACGATTAGAAGTAAGCTGACTTTGTTAGCATGCATGCATGCCTGAGATGATTATAGAAAGTTTGAAATACATATTCCTATTCCAATTTTTTTTTGAAAACATATAGTTAAATGATATACGTGAGCCTTAATGTATCCAAGAAAAAAGTATCTTAGGATACTTTAAGCTAAGAGATTTAAGTGGCAATTTCATTTACATGTTAACATGATATGTTCAATGAATCACCTGTAAGGAACTTGGAGTGCGGTTAAAAATCCAGACTTCCTATACGATGCAGCATAGATCTCAAGATCCTCCTCCGTGAACCAAGAGGGTAGAGGAGCCGATGGGTCAACCAAATCCATAATCTCCTTGTTTTCACCGGCTATCGGTAGTTCACTTTTAGAGAACAAAATGTAGATGTTTCGCACCACAATTTTAGCATCAAACCGACTGAAATCAGCTTCAGCTCTTCCACTTTCCTAATAAAGATTCCGAGTATATTGACTAAATTGTATTCAGTATGTTAAGAAGCATAAGGGGTGAGAAAGGGTATGAACCTGCCATCTTCGCATATAGAAACCTTCAGGGAGGGTCTGAATTTGTTGTAAAGCCTGAGGGGGCATATAAGGCACGCCCATTGTTACGATTCCTGCAAGTTTCTCAGGAAAGAGAATGGCAAATATGTAGCCAACCATTCCTCCAAAATCCTTTGCAATCACAAACACCTAAGGATCAATAAAAAAAGAGATAAATTAGCTAGTATCTATAATCGTACCGAAATTGTCAGTAATATAAAACACAGACAAAGACATGTACCTTAGATATGGCAAGTGATTGTAGGATGATGGCAATATCTGTGACCAAATCAGCGAATGACGTCTTCTCGGGTTCTGCAGGGATGTCAGATAGTCCATATCCTCTGTAATCTGGTGCAATGACTCTGTAACCGGCTTCTGCAATGGCAATCATTTGATGGCGCCAGGTATACCATATCTCGGGAAATCCGTGAAGGAAAAGCACCGTCGGCGATGATTCCGCCCCAATCTCGGCCACGTGGAGCTTCAACCCATCGGCTTGGACGTAATTATGATTAATTTGATCCATTTGTTTTTCTCAATGAAATTGAAAGTTATATTAAGACTGTATTTGTATATATTTTTATAAAGCAAAGGTGATGGTTTGAGTTTTTGGTTATGTTTTTGTGCTTTTATATGGTGGTTTTGTGCCATTGTATTGTGACTTTTTCAAAATATTAATAATTTAATTTAATGTAATTTAATTATTTGTTTTTTATTTCTTAAAGTCTTATTATTGTGTCAAATACTTACATAAATTATAAATTATATATAATCACGTAACCTTAAACTATAGTGCAAGTGGAATAAGAAAAGTAGACCAAGCAATATTTATGGTTTGAGAAAGGTACACGACATCAAATTTATAAAAAAGGTACCAATTATTTGGTTGTGGAATGGAATATTTATAAAAAGTTCAAATTTGAAAGTTTTTTAAAAATTCTTTATACTTGGTCATTTTAATAAATTATTTTACACTTTTTAATAAACTAGAAGTTTACTCGCGCAACGCAGCGCGATATATCTCGATTTTAATGTTCTAATTTATTTTAATATGTGGTTTTGAGAAAACAGCCATATTTTTTATTAAATTTGTTTAAAGAATGTAAAATTTGAAAGTGGTTAAAGATAAGAATTAATTAATAAGAGTCCACGATTCAAAGATTTGAAGGTTGTTAGAGATAAGTATTGATCAAATAATTATCATTAAAAGTGGTACATAAAACTTCATTAGTTGTTTTTAAGAGATTTTAAGTAATTAACATTAAATAGCGGTACATGAAGCTTTAGGGGTTGCTTTTAAGAGTTTTTAATAAATAGTTTATAATATAGTATATATAATTAACTCACATAATATAATATAATGTAATATAATTTATTGTTTTTCTCGATTTTATTTTAGGGATTTGCATAGTTTTGCGAGGTGAAAGATATTCAGATTATTATCAGTTTTATGGAATATTTTGTTGTATCGACTGAATTCAATGCTTATCTTATAAATTTCAAACGTATTAATAAGGTGTATGTGCCAATATTGTGTAATATAATAACAATATTATACAAACATACTCGTGATTGGAATTTTGAAAATGAATTAAAATTTAAACAATAATAGGAGTATGAAACTAAAGAGACTAAAATAGCCGTTTTCATATAGTTTATTTAATTAAAAATCATTTATATTTAAGATAATTGAGATTTCTCTTTTTAATTGAGATAAATATGCTGGCTTTCAAAACATGATCCAGTAATATGGGAAGAGTAAATTGAGTTAATTTCCACTAAAATCCTTCAAGTTTCTATTTTTATTGTTAACAAAAAAAATATATTTTAATACTTACATTTTTGAAAAAAATACAAATTTATAAGAGGTAAAACTTAAATTTTTAATAATATAATATAGATATTGTATACGAGATTAAAATACATGATACAACATTAGAAATTATGAAAAACATTTTTCTATTTCTTTTCTGAACGACGAAATTTTATAAAACTAGCAAGAAGCTAGAGCAAATAACAATTACATGAGGATAATAACAAAGGAAGAATTTGTAAGCCATCCAACCCAATTAATAGACAAGTTACTACTTCTATGGCTAATCTAAAAATAAGCACGAGTTATAATGTTCTCAAAAATTGTCGCCTTCCTTGGTTTTGGGTTGCCAAAGAGAATATCATTTCGAAACACCCATATAGATCACAAAGTGGTAAGCGTAACTGTCACAAAACACAAAAAACCTCTCTATAATTTATTTTATTGAGCACCTATAATTTATTTTACAAATCTCTAGTCTCTACAACAAAAAGTGTTTACCACTTGGAGTCTTGGACTATTCACTAAGGTATTTTTAGCAAATTTTTAGAGATTTCTTAATTGACACCTAGGATTTCTTAAGTGACCATTTGAGATGCGTTTGGTTCGCAGACAAAATAGAACATGACAGAACAGGACAGGACAGAACAGAATAGAACAGGACAGAACAACTGTTCAACGTTTGGTAGACAGAACTGAACAGAACATGACATATAATATTAGATAAAATACAATAAATAAAATATAAAGAATGAATAAAATATAAAATAAAATGTGTATTTGATGTTTTAGAAGAGAATTATATTTTATTTTAAGGTTAAATTGGTAAAACATAAGTCTGGTCCACCTTGTTCCAACTTGTTCCAACTTGTTCCATGGGGTGGGGGTGGAACAGCCATGTTCCATTCTATTCCTGTTTGTTCCACATTTAAATCCTGCCAAACGTGGAACAATGATCTCTGTTCTATTTTGTCTTGTCTTGTCCAATGTACCAAACGCACCCTTGGAGTTGAAGATAAACAAGTAACGGTATAATCATATTTTGCAAGTGCCTTCTTATTGAATTATGTAATTAACTATTTCTATAAATAGTCAAAACATATTGGAACTAGTCATGCGCAACGGTACACGTTTGACTGCTTGACAACAAATATATTATTCAATTATATATATAGAGGAATGTTGAAAACCCGAAAAAATAAAAAATTGTATCCGTTTATTGAAAGATATGTATACATGCATATAAGTAATTCAGTTGTTTTGAATTTTTATACACGAATGTATGCTACAAATTACTTGTATGCACATGTACACAACGCCCATATGTCAAGGTGTTCTTCAGATTTTTATCATTTTTTACAGTTTTTCCTGAACTTGTCCCTATATATGTATGTGTAACATCTAGGCTAATCGTACCAGATGTTGTTAGCTTTATTCACATTTGGACTTAAGGCTTTAAAACTCGTCTGATAAAAGAGATATTCAGTTTATTATAAGGCAACTTTAGTCGCCTCCTTAACCATCGTGGAATCTTACAATCCACCCCCATTAATTTGAAGTGTAGCTTCCATGTTGTTAGTGTGGTTCCCGCCTCTAGTACGTTTTGTAAATCCTAGACAAATCGTACTAGATATTAATTTTTCATTTTGTCCACAACTGGAGTCACTGTTTTAAAAAGTATCTAATAGAGGAGTCTTCAATTTCTTATAAAGCAACCTTATTTCCCCGCCCCAACCAATGTGAAATCTTACAATATATATAATCAGACGAGAACCTTAACTAATATTTTTGATAACTGTGAAAACTTGTATTTTAAGGTATTGTTTCACATGTATTTTCTTATTATCTAATACTAGAACTTAATGTATTGATTAATACTAGAAGTCTACTGGCGCAATGCAACACGTACGATATATCTTGATTTTAATGTTCTAATTTATTTTAATGTGTGGTTTTGAGAAAACGGTCATGTTTTTTTATAAATGTGTTTAAAGAATGACGTTTTTAAGGAGTTCATGATTTGAGGACTTGAAAGTGGTTAGAGATAAGGATTAATTAATAAGAGTCCACGATTTAAGGATTTGAAGGTTGTTAGAGATAAGAATTAATCAAGTAATTAGCATTAAAAGCGGTACATAAAGCTTCATTAATTAGTTGTTTTTAAGATATTTTAAGTAATTAGCATTAAATAGCGGTACATGAAGCTTTGGGGGTTGTTTTTAATAGTTTTTCATAAATGTTTTATAATATAGTATAGATATGTTTATTTAACAATGTATTTGTTTTAGATGTACTTGCAGGGACGGACCTAGAAGTTTTTTCATACGGTGTCACCATATTTTTTCATACGATTTTTATCCAAGTGCCTTTCATCTTTTTATCAACGTTCAATATCGTCCGATGTGTTTTTAGCCAAATTCCGGCGTTTCGAGCGATTTTTAACGTTTTTTGCTTGATTTCGGAGGATTTTTAAGTTTTTTTTATCGATTTCGAGAGATTTTTTCGGTATTTTTGGTTGAATGGGTATAAGATTTGGGCATTTTTTTCAGTTTAGGTGCACCCCTTGTAGTTTTCAAATGAATACGGTAGCACCTCCTAAATCTATACGGTGGCACCTTCACGAAAAGAAATTTTTTTACCCTTCGCCGGAGAACTAATACGGTGGCACGTGCCACCACGTGCCCACCTACAGGTCCGTCCCTGTGTACTTGTTTCACAATATGAAACATTTTTACATGTATTTTAGTGAATACACTATTTTGAAAAAGTGTCTTGTAAACCAACTTTTTATAGGACATTTTTTCAAAGAGTATTGTACAAAATAACTTATATGACAAATTATTAAAAGAACTTGTTAAAACATCCAAAACGTCCTATAAATCTAATGTAATACTTTTAGATATATGACTTTTTTGTTTGGTTTTATAAATGTAAGTCCTATAAAATATTTATTAGAAGGTTTAAATATTTTTAAACATCCTATAAACCCAATATTGTTATAGTTCTCATATTTTCATCCATATTTTCTCAATATTTTTATTTATTTTTATTTTTATTTTTGAATCAAAATTCATAAAGTCATGAATAATATTCAAACAAAATCAAAATATGAATCTGAAATCTAAATCAAAACTTATCCATGACCAAATTGAAAGAGCAAAATTCTTCTGCCACCACACCTTTAGTCATTGCTTCATAATTCAAACAATTGAATTTATTGGAAAAAAAAAATTATTTAGAATGTTATAATAAATTGCTTTATATGATTTAATTTACATGACTGAGAAATAAAACATCATCCTAAAACACGTTGCAATAAGTTTATATGATGCTTTTGAGAGTGGTAACAAGTTTCTAGGATATTTTTATAAAAACATCGTGTTAATTATTTTACAAGACACTATTTGAAAAACTGTTTTATAAAAACGAGTGTTTTATAAAAATTAGGTTTACAAGACACTTTCTAAAAAATGTCCTTTAAAATAGCTAATGACGTTTTGTATTAAAAATGTGTTAAAAACCTTGTTAAAATGCCGAAAAGTGTTCTATAAACCTATCTCAATGCTTTTGGATATAAGAGCATCTCCAATGGTCATTTGAAAATGACTTGAAAATAACTTGAAGAAGACTTGAACATTGGAGCGATGACTTGAAGATAGCTTTACTGATCAAAGACTTGGTCTTTCTCAAGTCTTTGACAAATTAAATGTGAGAGACAAGAGAAAGAGAGAGTACATTATGGTGTGACCAACATAGCTTTTATATTTTTTTATTACTTTCAAGTCTTTCATTTCATTTTACCATTGTGGATGCCCTAATGATTTATTTTTTGGTCTTATAAAATATATTTTATAAAACAGTATATTAGGATGCTTGAAAACTATTGGTGTTGATCAATATATTTTTATTGAAATGAAAGTTGAAGAACCGAAAAAATTAGAGGACTAAAATGTTAAATGCATATGGTGTATAATTGGATATTCTTAAAGGATACCCATTGGGTTAGATTGGATACCATCGGATATTCTTATTGATATCTATTGGATTGGAGATGATCAAGCCGGATCCACTCAATGTTTTAATTTAATCCAGTTTTCTAATAATGAAACAAATTGATTAAACGCTTTTAATATGTGTTAAAATCAATACAAATGAGACTAAAAATTGAAAAACCAACAAAAAACAAATCTAGATTTAAGCAAATTTCAAACAAACTAATTGGATGATAGTTGGATGGTAGATGGTAATTGGATGGTATTTCGATAGTAATTGGATGTTGATCGGTTCGGTTCGATCGGTCTTGGTCGGTTCTGGACAACCATCCTATAACTGACCAATCCAAATTGGATATTGAAATTTTCAATCCGATCCAATTACAATTGGATATCCAATTATGGTCGGTCGGTTTCTATTGGATCGGTTGTACACTCCTAGTGTACATTAACGATGTATTAACCAAAAAATGGTTTAGTTTTAACGATTCGGTGATTGGATCAAATAGTTATAAAAAAACTTTTGGACTAAAACTGTAGATTGATTGATAGTTCAGGGACAATTTTTGTAATTTACCTTGAAAACCGTTATTCTAGACTTCGGATTTTGGACCACTTCAACGTATGACGTGCTTCATTAATATTCACTCAGTATTTGTTTTATTTTTTAAATAATAAAATCTAAACCAAATATAATTCTTGACTAAAATAAGAAAATAAAAAAATAAGGGTAAAATCAATAAAATCGACAAGGGTATATACAATCGATAAAATCTATTGACTAATTCGATAACTTACCGCATACTTGAAGAAGATTGAAATGTGGATTAAGAATTGCAAATCACATGTCCTTCGACAGAATTTCGTCCTCTCTTATATTTAATTTTATGGATGTGTTTTTGGAAGATTTGACAAACTGTTCAAGTATCAACCTTGAATGGGACGAAATATGTTTCCAAAATGAAGAAATCGATTAAGAAACAAGAAGAACCCAAAAACTGTCTTAATATGTCTGCAAGAAATCGATATCATGAAAATTATATATATATGTTTCCTTTTTCAACTGAAATAAACCAACAAAAACTACCGAATAGAGATTTATACAACTTGACCCGCGGGAATACCGCATAACTCATAGTCCATTGACTAACATTTCAGTGAGTTGCACGACATGCCGACCGACTTAAGTCGCGTATCTCCCTGTCCCCTCCACATCTGTGCAATTCCGTATCATATCAAGAGACCCAAGGCCCAATGCGGATCTTGACATGTATGATGTAACATATGTTAATCCCATCTTGTGACTTAACCAGTTTGATAAAAGATATCATAAACTTAGTATAAGGCACTCAAAAACTTTGTAACTATTCTACGAGGGACAAAGAAAATCCCACTATGTACTATGTACTGTATATAGTAAAATAATGTAGATTATTTGTAGAGACCTCTTTACATGTAAGAAGGGAGATAATGAAAATTAATCTAGGAATTGTATATAGAGAAGTTACACACACATATATATATATATATATATATATATATATATGGAGAGGTTCAATTGAGAAATGCTAAGTGTCATATATATATATATATATATATATATATATAGGGAGAGGTTCAATTGAGAAATGCTAAGTGTGTGAGAAATAGAGAAGTAATCTTAGTCATTCATTCGGTCAACATTTGCGGCTTTGACCGAGAAGTAGCAGATAATTACTCGCGTGGTATGCGCGTGGTCTACACAAGATAGAGGGGTAATTTCGTAAAGTACGCGGGACGAGTTCATATGTGAACCTGTGTGATTCACATATGAACTATACGTTCATATGTGAATCAGTTAATTAGTTCATATGTGAATCTATTAATTAGTTCAACTGATTCACATATGAACCTACAGTTAAATAGTTCATATATGAATCACAAACGTTCATATATGAATCACAAAGGTTCATATGTGAATTAGTTAAAAGGAGTTCATATGTGAATCAGTTAATTAGTTCATATGCGAATTAGTTAAAAAGAGTTCATATGTGAATTACATGGGTTCACATATGAACAGATTGTTCATATGTGAATCACACAGGTTCACATATGAACTCGTCTCGCGTATTTATAAAAGTAACGAAATTGCCCTTTTATTTTTGGAACATCCGCAACTTTTGACCAATCAAAGCTGCAACTTTTGACCAATCAAAGCTGCAACTTTTGACTAATCAAAGCCGATATTGACCGAATGAATTACTAAGATTACTTATCTATTTCTCACCCACTTAGCATTTTTCAATTGAACCTATGGCTATATATATATATATATATATATATATATATATAGAGAGAGAGAGAGAGAGAGAGAGAGAGAGAGAGAGAAAGAGGTGAGTTCAAACGAGGACGCTAATTATTTAAGAAAACACAAGAATAACTGCTAATGTACAAAATCATATACGATTCACGTACAAAATCATATATGATTCATGCTACTTGCCCCGCGACTTTAAGTTGCGACCAAAGTCGTCTGCAACCAATTTTTTACAGTTAGTGTAAATCAAATATGATCACATATGAACAACCATTTTCTTATTTTTCTTAAATAGTTAGAATTCTCGTTTAAATATTCCTATATATATATTGTTGCTTCCTACAATAATCAAAGACTCAATGTAAAAAACCTATCAATAGATGCTCTAAAGTCCCAATTTCCTAAAAGGGTAAAGATTTAAATCATATGAAAAGTATTTTTTTTTATAAATTCACTTGCTCCATATAAATATTAATATACCTACTTATATAAGTCCAAAATATTGGAACCCCTATTGCTAATGACACCTAGGCTTGTAAACGAACTGAACGTTCACCGAATCGTTCGTGAACCGTTCGGCGGGAAGTTCGTTTATGTTCGTTTATTTAATAAATGAACGAACATGAACATGTTTTTTTGTTCGTTTAGTTAAACGAACGAACATGAACAAATGTCTCGTTCGTTCATTTACGTTCGTGAACGTTCGTTCATTTATGTTCGTTTATTTATGTTCGTTTATGTTCGTTTATATTTTATATTATAAAATTTATATATAAATATTCATATGTGTAATTAAAATAAAACAAATGTATATTAGATGTTGGGCCTTCTTAACTTAATTTGAGAATTATATTTTGGGCCTTCATTACTTAAATTAGGACTTATATGTGGGCCTTTTTAACCTAGTTTACATCCCTACCATTGTTCGTTTGTTTATGCTTGTTCATTTAAGGCTGTTCATTTATGTTTGTTCGTTTAAGGTTGTTCATTTATGTTCGTCCGTTCGTTTATGTGCATTTACGTTCGTTTAGCACTTAAACGAACGAACACAAACGAATACGAACACACCCATTTCTTAAACAAACGAACACGAACACCTAAGATTTTGTTCGTTTACCGTTCGTGTTCGTTCATTTGTTCGGCTAAGTTAAACGAACGAACACGAACAAGCCTCCGTTCGTGTTCGTTCGGTTCGTTTACAAGCCTAATGACACCTCTCTTTACCTTTTTAGTAATTCTTTATTACTTTTTTAATACTTCCTTTGCTTTGAAATAATTGTGTAAGCTACTATGTTAGCTTGTCCTATGAAAATTGTTCACTTTCAAATTTAATATTATTTTTCCATTTTATCTTTAATTGTACAAAAAGAAATTTTTTCTATAATTAAAGTAAAATTGTATTTTTTTTAATTAAAAAGTGTAATAATTACAGATTTTAAAAAATGTGTGCCTTCGTTATCGTGAAAATTTATTGGACGAATGGAGCATTACATTATGTTTAATGGTTACGAATGTCATGTGAAATAAAAATGATTTTCACTGTTTCTTCATCATCTATTTAGTCATTTGTTATTTTAATAGATATGATATGGATATAAATAACAAGTTTGTAACATGTATAATTATCTGTTACGATGCCTATTATTCTATATTGATAGGGCAAGGAAATAACCTTTATATGTTCTATACTACTATTGCCAATCCTAGCTAGTTCTTGGTCACGATATGGTTGAAAATCTAGGTCGAAACCAGGTGTGTGGAGCGGCTAAGACCTACATGCCCGACAATTTGCTGTTGTTAGGGTGCATTTGGTAAGGCTGGACACACAATGCAGAAACATATTCCACGTTTGACGCAACAATATTAGACAGAGACAAGACATAACTTGAGTGAGATAAATTAACATCTAGTTTTTCTACCCCACCAAAGCAGATGAAACAAAAATTAAGAAGATAAAACAAGATTGATAAATAACTATCTCATTACAAAACAAATGATTTTTATTCATAAAAATCATCCAAGAAAACTTCTTTCGATGATTACAGATCATAGATAATCCACATAATATATACCAATGGTTCTAGTGAATATCACCCACGGGTCACCCATAAAAACCCGGGTAATCTGTCACTGATTTAAGTTTCCACTAAGAGCATCCACACGCGTCTTGCAAGTGCTCTTGCAAGATGACATGGCATGCCATGTGTCTTGCAAGGCCTTGCAAGACTACCATGATCTTGCTAATTGTGCAAGGTCTTTCAACCAATATAATATATTAAACAAAATCATTTATTAATTTAATTAGTTAGTTAGTTTGTTTAAATATTAGTTATTATTAATATGTTTATTAAATTTAATTCATTTATTAGTTTATTTGAACATTTTTTTTTAATATTTTTATTAAAATTTCTTACCCACGCTTTATTTTAAAAAAATAATACTTTTATGAAATGCTTTTTATTTAAACTGCTAAATTAAAAGTACATTAATATAAAAATTACAATACTAATAGATAAACGTACACAAACATCAAAAAAATTACATAAGTAAATATCCATGTATTTTATTTGTTAATTAAATTATATTTACACAAAATATAGTAAAAGAAAACAAAAGTAAATTTTAGTTATCTATATTTTATAATTAATTTATTAGTTAATTATTAATATTACAAGAACTCGGAAATTTAAAGAGAGAAACTAAGTAAGCTAAGAAATGTCTGCTTCTTCCAAAGAGAGGAAGATCCCTTAAATAAGGAAGCAAAGGGGGAAAAGACAACAAAAACAAAAGAGAAAAAGACAAAAGCTTTTTAAAAGCAAAGAGTAACATGTCAGCCATTTTGATGTCGACCACCATTTCTTCAATTATTTGAGATACTGTCGACCGTTTGATGTCGACCAATTCATTAATTTTTTGGAATACCAATTTGGCATACCACTCAGAGCCTTCAACTATTTGATACTGTCTCTAATGGAATCTTTGAGGGTTTCTAGAGCATCATCTAGGGATAGGCCAATTTGGTCATCATCAGGATTCTGAGCATCCTGTGTATCAGATGTCATTGAAGCATCTGATTTTTCATCTGGAAATCCTATATTTTTATATAGGTCTTTCTTCATCTTTGAAATGTAGAGATTTATTATCTCTTCCTTAGAATGGGTCTCTGCATATTTTTGCGAAAGCTGTTGGAAAGGGCTGATTTCTTCCATGTCTTCTTGTCGTTGATCATATTGTTTCTTATAAAGCTCAACTTTTTTAACGATGTTTGACACCATTTCATCACCATGTGGCTTCTTGGTTGTAGGATCTTCTCGAGATAATTTATCCTAATATTTAGTAAGACATTGCCTTTTTAAACAAGGGGCCATAATATCAGTATAGCCAAAAATGGGTTTCCATTTCCAGATCCATGGAATGCCGAATTCTATAAAAAAACGAGCAGGTATTCTGACCCTCAATAATATATTGAGATTTGTTGTTATGAACTTTTGGAGAATATGATATCCATTGTTTTAAACAAAGATTTAATTCCTCAGGGAGGATTTCACTAGTGGTCCCAAATTTTTTCCACCAGGTAAAAAACCAGTTTGGAACTGGGGAATGAAAGCAATTTTCACAAATTTTTAGAAACCAAGTATGTTTCTTATTTTCATTCTCATAATAAAGAACTTCTTCAAAACTGGAAACATAGTCCCAATAATTGAATTTATGAAGAGGAGAAAACCATTCTTTCTCAGCTAGTGGAGATATACCCCATTCTTCAAAAGATATAATTTTTTTACAATGAATTTTGAGAAGTTATAAACCTCTGTCCTTGTTGAAGGAGAAAAATGAGTAATTTCTATAAAATTTGTAGAAATTAGGAGACCTTCATAGAATTGTTTCTGTTTCATTGAGCCATGAATGCTCGAAGTCTTATTAATTAAGATATCTCTCTAAAATAATTTCTGGATTATTTTTCCATTGAATATCTTTTTCTTCAATCAGAAGTATGATTTCTTTAAATTTAGTCTCGCAATACTGAGAATCTGAATTTTCTTCTTTGCTAATATTAGCATAAGATGAAATTTCTTGTTTCTCTTTTTCCTTAATATAATTAAGGTATTCTTTCTGAAGAGGATGATCTTCAAGGAGAGAAGTTCCTATAAGGTTCTTTAACTGATCATTAGTGTTTGCAATGTTTTGAGCTATTAGCTTCTGCTTTCCCATTTGAATGGTGTAATCTGAGGTAGAATTTCCACCTCTTCCTCCCCTTCCTCTATATGATGAGGAATTTCCTCTTCCTCTATAAGAGGAATAGCTGCTTTAAGAGCTCATTCCTGCAAACATGAAATATATTCTCATGTTAAAAAATCAGGTAGATGATTTTCTACTCCTTTTTATAAATTATGGTAAAATCAAAAGGGGCTAGGTGTGCTTGCCATCTGGCAAACATTTGTTTTGAAACATCATGTATGAAATCCTTTTGAAACATGTATTTAGCCGATATGCAATATGTTTTATAACAAACATTTGATTATAAAGGCCATCTTGAAATTTTAAAACACATTTTACAATTGAAAAAAGCTCTTTTGCTATAGTAGCATAATTCTTTTGAGCACCGCTCCATTTCCCTGAATGGAATCTTACAAGAATTTCTTGTTTTGATTCAGGATCTACTTGTTTTAAGATGCCTCCAAAACCTATATCTAAAGCATCTGTTTTAATGACCTTTTCCCAGAGGGGATTTGCCAACATTAGACAAGGGAGGTTTTTAACTTTTTGTTTTATATTCTTGATTGCCCGTGTATGGCTTTCAGTCCAAGGAGAACTTTTCCTTTTTAATCTATCATAGAGGATAGATGTATCACTACTAAGATTTTCTATATATGCCGAAATATAATTTAGGCTACCTAAAAATCTTTGTAGTTGAGTCCTATCAGTAATTTGATCAGGGAATTTTGAACTAAATTCCATACTTCTTTGAATAGGAATGATTTTTCCCTTTTCAATGTTATGACCTAAAAATCTGATATTTGTTTGAAATAATGCCATTTTTGGTTTTGAAATGACTAGACCATTTTGTATAACATTTTTTTAAAAAAGGCCAAGATGCTTAAAGTGGCTTTTTATAACTATAGAAAAAACTAGAATGTCATCAATATAGACAATTATAAAATTGCTATAGGGATAGAAAATATCATTCATAATTTGTTGAAATTCGGAAGGAGCGTTTTTTAAACCAAAAGGCATTACTGTCCATTCATAATGTCCTATGGGAACATTAAAAGCAGTTTTATATCTGTCTTTTTCATTTATTTGGATTTGCCAATATCAAGACTTTAAATCAAATTTTGAAAATATAAGAGCTTGAAATAATCTGTCAAGCAAGTCTTTTTTATTTGGGATTGGATGTCTAATCCATTTTAAAACTTTATTTAAAGGTTTATAATTTATTACAAGGCGAGGGACTCCTCTTTCTTGTTCCGAGTGTTTATTAACATAAAAAGCTGTACAAGACCAAAGAGACTTTGATGGCCTTATAATACCTTTATCTAATAAAGAGGTTATTTCCTTTTTGCAAAGTTCTATATACTCAGAATTCATTTGACACGGTCGTGCCTTAGTTGGGATATTATTTTCTAAAAAATCCTCTTCATAAGGTAGGGAGACCATATGCTTTTTTCTATTCCAAAAAGCATTTGGATGATCGTTACAAATTTCCAATGAAAATTGGTTATTAATATAATTAATTTTTCTTTGTAACTTAGGTGTAACGTCCCAAAAATTACAAGCAAATTTAAATTTTTAAATAAACATTTCATTTATAACAATTCATTAAATGATCCCAACGTTTCGTTTGCAAACTCATAATTAATATCTTCATAATAAAAACCAGCGGAATAAACGTTTAATTATTAAAAACCATAAAGCAACCAGCTCTCCTCGCGCGCCAGTGTGTACTCGTCACGCCTTGGAGCCGCCCGTACCTGAAACCACAGTTTATTGGGAAAGGGTAAGCACGAAGCTTAGTGAATTCAACACCATAAATAACACAGTTATTTCCACACCACCATCAACAGATAATTGCACATAAACAGCATACAAGTCTACGAACAAATCATAGACGTGCATACTCACACCAACCCACCTAATAGGCATACGTCGGTCCCACCGACCACACTGCAATTGTGCAAACGCAACCCGGCACCCCCGGGTTCATACGCCACCCGCGTATAAAATCTCCGGCCCCGCCGGATCCTCGGTCCCACCGAGTTAATATTTCGGTCCCACCGAATTACTACGCCACCCGCGTATGTGACCCTCGGCCCCGCCGAACTCCTACGCCACCCGCGTAGTCACAACAATAAGGTCCGACTAGACACCCCACTATTTAACCCCGCATCAAAAGCAAATAGAACTACCACATACATACACGACGTAATGTAAAAATAACCGACATTAGTTATAGTGAGAGAACTCACCTCGAATGCGCGCCTAGCTTAACAATACAATTCAAGCTTCACAATTACGGTCACTTCCCAGCACCTAAACGCATGTTAAAACGTGTCAATACAAGACCCGGACCCTATGACACGACACACGCTTAAACCGTCACTAAAACCAATTTCCGTTCTCACAAAACAGGTCTGTTCGGGACCTGTTTCGACCCCTTTAAACCCAGAAAATTCCCAATATTATTTCATGACCAGAAAGTCCTCTGAGATAGGGTTCCAAAGACATATTATACGCCTCCTAACGATTTTTCTACAATTTACTACGGATTTTACAAAACAGTTTCCAGAACAGCGAAATTCAGCACCTTTCAGTATAAAACGACAGTTTGACCCATGCTACGTCCCGAACTGGGTTTTGCACAAAACACAGAAAGGTTTCTAGACTCAAAGAGGGAACTTTTGACACCGGTTTCACCCCAAACCGAGTTACAAGCAGAAAGTTAAGGCTTTCGCAAGATCAAGGCAGTTTCCAGAAATTTCCACATGAAATGACGAATCACCGAACTTGCGACCACTTTTTCGCCCAGCTAGAGACCGAACCAGTTTCCCGCTAAAACACGGAAAACGTGCCCGACCCCGAACTTGAACCGTGGGCGCCAGTTTCAGCTTAAACGGAGTTACGAAGGAAAAGTTATAGCCGTCGCAAAAACAGTGGCTGCACCATTTTCCACATGAATTGATGATTATAAAAACGACGGTTTTAACGAAACGGCTTAAACGATTAAGTCAAGGCTTAACGGATTCTACGGTGATTATTAATAAGACATGGCCACGCACCACCCTCCGGCAGTGGTGGTCGCCGGCGGCGGCCGGCGGCGGTTACGAAAACCCAACGAGACAAGATTAAAACGGACCCCTTGACTATCCTGACTTCCCTATACCCACACACCCACCCGGATCACCACTCACGACCACGCACCACGCCGCCCTGCGCTGGCGGTGCACGCTGGTGGCCACGCCGCCGGCAGCCAAGGCTGCAGCGGCGGCGGTGGTGGTTTGCGGCTGATGGTGTCGACGAAACAGAAACGAGAAGAGACGTTACCTTTCTCGCAAGAACGCAGCAGCAGCAGTCTTCGTCTCGACGGCCACGCTCTTCCCGATCGACTCTTCTTCTCTCCCTCGCTCTCGCCGGCGGCAAGAGGCTGATGATGGTGGTTGCAGGTGGTTCACGGCGGCAGGGAAAAAGGGTGCTTGGGTTGCAGCTTACGTGAGAGAAAACGAGAGAGAGAGAAGGAAGGAGTTTAGGGTTTTAGTTTTTTTTTTTCTTTTTCTTTTCCTAACTTCCACCTCACGGCAAACAACACAACAATTAAGAAGAAAAAAATGGGTCTCGACAATAAGCAGCATGGGCCGAAACCCAATGAAGGTTTTTGGCCCTTTGACATAATTAGCCCCTCATGTCAGGATCGATTCTTAACAAGAATTAAACTTCTTAGAAACAGAATTTAGAGAATCTTGCGGAATAGAACTCTAAATTAATTAAAGAACAATCAATAGAATTCAACACACTGTATATATCAAACTGTATTACTCACAAGCTTTACACCAAACCTCAATCTTGTTGAACAGGCTCAACAAGACGACTTCTACTTCTCTAGAAATAGGGTTCTTACACCTTGCGGTTAATTCACTCTTGAATCAATATATAATTCTATATCACACGTATATCTTCTGTATATTTTCTCTTTTCTAATAGCTATCTATCAATACTATATATACAAAAGTAATTACAAGATAACTATCAAAAGTAAATTGATCTTCTGAATCTTCGTTAAACATATCTTGATCAATTCCTTCTTTGTCTCCAAAAGTATCGCATCCCAAACTTATCAAGTCAGCAGTATTAACAATGATTTGGCTCAGCAGCATTAACGAACCTTCAGCAGTATTAACCTTCACAGTCTTCTAGCAGTAGTATCTCAGCTCAGCAGTATTAACCGTGTCTAGCAGTAGTAACTTCGTCTAGCAGTAGTAACCTTGACTAGCAGTAGTAACGTTTGACCAGCAGTAGTAACGAAGAACTGGCAGTAGTAACATTGTCTTGGCAGTACTAACCATACTTAGCATATCTTCAGTTCCCAACAATCTCCCCCTAACTTGACTTTTAGGAAAAGAAGTCAAGTTCTTCAGATGATGCTTCCAAAACCTAATCATACATGCCTAGATTAGGATTCAATCCCAGACTTTGATTGAGAATCCTTTTTACCAAGAATTTACCCATTGCTGAATCCTTGTTGCAGGTCAACTTAGCATGTAGCATTCCGTTCAGCCTCTTCATGCTGTGATTGTATATTTCATCCACCAGATAGTATTCTTGAGTCGCAGAGTCAAGGGAGATGACATATACTCCACAGTTTTCATAGAGCATCCAGTTGGTAATGGCTTGAAACTGTGTGTTTATCCTATGCTGAACCGCTTCAGGTTTGAACATTTGGCACAAGAATTCAAGTACCATTTTAGAGATTGACATCCCTTGTTCAGTCAGCATGTTTTCATATAGCCTCATCCCAACTTTGAACATCTCTTCTAAGTCTGATCTTGAGCAAGTTCTGACAATTTTTCCCCAAGTTGAAAAGACTTCAAATTTTCCATCTGCTCTTTTTATCCTAATGAACTCCTTTCTACCATCTTTCAAAGTGTCCCAAAAGATGATTTCAGGAGCCTTAGATGATATTGGTTCAGCCTGAATTGGAATTGGGTTAGAGTCAACACCAGTAATATACAAATCACATTGGGCATCAGTTTGTGATTGTACATTGCTTGATTGCCCTGATGGAGTTGCCACTTCTTCTTCAGCAACTTCTGAGGTTAATTTTTCTTTCACTGTTTCCTCCTGGGCCTCTTCTGCAGTTGGCTCCACCCTTGGCTTCTTTTCATTTTTCTTCTGTGAAGTTATGGGCTTGGTGCTTGGTCTTTTCTTTGACATCATCTTGGTTCTTTTAAGAGTTTTAACAGCTTCAGGAGTTGGTTCAGCTGTTTTAAGTTTTTCAGCAGCAATAACCATTTCTGCTGCTATGGCTGTTACTGCTTCTCTTAGAACATGTAATGATGCTGCTTCAACACTGTTCTTCACAATCCAGTATACTTCTTCATCAATTTCAGCTTGAGATGTAGTTACTGCTTCCTGCTCAGTTTCTGCTGCTTTTTCTGTTTGGCCTTCAGCAGCATTAACTGTTTCTGCTGCTTTTTCAAACTCAGCAGCATTAACAGTTTCTGCTGCTGTGGTTTCTGCTGCTGTTGTAGTTTCTGCTTCTTTAACAAGCTCTTCCCCCTTTTCTGTCTCCCCCTTATTCTGTGCACTAGACTCCCCCTTAAACTGTGCATTCTCAATTTCCATTTCAGTCTCCATCTGAACTGTCTCCCCCTCAACTTGTAGACCCTTTTTATTCAGTTCTGCTTCTGATTCTGACTCTGACTCCCCCTTTTTGGGAGCATCATCAGTTGGAATTCTTCTTCTCAGCACAAATCTTGCCTTTTTCTGTCTGTGCAACAACTTGGTGACCATCTTCTTGAGCTTCTCAATTTGAGACTGTTGGTAGGTGACCACAGTCTTCAGTTGCTCAATCTCCTTCTTCTGTGCCATAACATCCAAGTTGACATTTCCAATGGTTTCCATCAATTCAGCATAGTTATATCTATCCTCACCTTGTTTAGAAGTGTTTACCTTCTTTAAAGGATCCTTGGAAGTTTTAGCAGAAGCCTTCTGCCTAGCAGAAGCACTAACTGCCCCCTTGGTTTCTTGGCACCTGGGTCCTCCTAATGATTTCTCATTTAGAGTTGCCATGGGGAAGGTCTTATTTATATTACCACTGTCCTTCTCTGTGCTAGCAGAAGTAGTGGCAGCCTTAGCACCCATATGCTCATCCTTCTCCTTAGAGAGCACCTTCTTGGGGTTGGGAGACACCCCTGTGGTTTCCCTGTTGATATTCTCAATTGGAGAATGCTCCAACTGAGGGCTTAAAGGCTTAGGGCTCTGAGTAGGTACAACAAGGGAAGGAACCTTGTGCACCTTTCTTCTTTCAAACCTTTTGGTGATTGTGGGAGTGGGTCGTTCAAGGATGGACTGAGGGATGTCTTTTGAGATGGAAGGTTGGGATTGGTCATCAGTGGGTGTGTCTAATGAGGGCCTTAACCCTGATGCCATACCTTCAATTGTGTGGGACACAACCATCATTGTGGAGAACAATGGTGTGTCAACTCCTTCCGAGTCCCTAGGAAGTCTTTTCATATTTGAAAAAACCTTCCCTTTAGGGGATTTTGGTACATATACCTCATCAAACTGAGGTAAGTCCATCAATTCCTTGTTAATAACTTCTTGCACAAACCTTGGATACATGTAAAAGCTCTTTTTGGATTCCAAGTTTGATACAAGATCATTAAAGATCATAGCTGAAAAATTGTACTTTCTGGCAGTGGATAAGCAGACCAAGGCATATGCAATGGGACTGCTGAACTCACTCCATCCAGTAGTTTTCTTGGAAATACAGTGCATCAGGGTATGAACAAGAAATCTCCATTGGTTGAAAAATTTTGACTTGTAGAATTTAAAAACACCAATGGGACCTTCATACCCCATTCTTTGTAAAGTCGAATATAAGTCATCAGAAGATAGAGAGGTTATACCTGAGGCATCATTCAAGTGAAGAGAGATGCGAATAACCTCCTCTGTGACTTTCAAGGGTTTATCACAAACCCTTGTTCGAATGGTTTTCTGCCCTTCTTCGAAACTAACAGTGGCATTCTCCCAAAATTGCGTCTGATGTTCGATATAGATGGTTGGGCTCACCGTTAGGGCATATGAGATGTGCGAGGATTTAAGAAAATCGACGATATCGTGGAATCCCGCAGCTTGTTTCGGCTTCTGAAGCATGGCTATTTCATTGTGCTCATCCACAAACTCCATGATTCCTGAGGATTCTTGAAAGAAAAACACAAAGATTCTGGGGAGACTAGGTTAGAACGAGAGAGAAGAAGTAAATGCGAAGAGTCGTTATGAACTTTGGCGGGCAAACAGGGGTATTTATATGCCCTAGATTATCAAAAGCAGTATTAACGACATAGGCAGTACTAACTACCGAGCAGTATTGACTGCAAGGCAGTATTAACTACACAGCAGCATTAACTACCAAGCAGTATTAACTACCTAGCAGTATTAACTATCGAGCAGTATTAACTACCAAGCAGTATTAACTACCAAGCAGTATTAACTACCTAGCAGTATTAACTACCTAGCAGTATTAACTGCACTAGCAGTATTAACTACTGAGCAGTATTAACTGTGCACTAGCAGTATTAACTACTGAGCAGTATTAACTGCAAAGCAGTATTAACTACACAAGCAGTATTAACTGCACAAGCAGTATTAACTACTAGAACACAGGCAGTAGTAACTCTGCACTAGCAGTAGTAACGCTGCACGGGCAGTAGTAACTACACTTACACTTTTCTGCACTTGGTAATCTGAGGGAAACAGAGAATCCTGAGAAAGAAAGTTAGTAGCACCAAATATATGAAGAAATACAGGTATAAAAACAGAAAGTCATAAATTTATTCTAGGTTGATCATGCCCACACTTGTTACCAAAAAGGTGAATCTACCCACATCAAAAGCTTTTGTGAATAGATCAGCAAACTGGTCATTTGTATGAACTTTAGCAACCTGAATTAATTTCTTTTCATTGCAATCTCTTATAAAGTGATACCTTATCTCTATATGCTTTGTTTTTGAGTGTTTGACTGGATTATTAACAATGCTGATAGCACTGTTGTTATCAATGAAGATTGGAGTGTGAAGAAATGTTACCCCATAGTCCAACATCTGATTTTGAATCCATAGAACCTGAGAGCAGCAGCTTGCAGCAGCTATGTACTCAGCCTCTGTGGTAGATAAGGACACTGTGGTTTGTTTCTTACACTGCCAAGATACTAGTCTTGTACCCAAAAACTGACATCCACCTGAAGTAGACTTCCTATCCATGTTGGCTCCACCCAAATCACTATCTGAATATGCAAGCAAGTCAAAAGAGGATTCATGAGGATACCAGAGACCTAATCTAGGTTGCCCTTTTAAGTATCTGAATATTCTCTTGACAGCATGAAGGTGTGATTGCTTAGGAGAAACCTGAAATCTGGCACAAACACAGACTGAAAACATAATGTCAGGTCTAGAGGCTGTGAGATACATGAGAGATCCAATCATTGATCTGTAATGATGGACATCCACATCCTCCCCCTCAAGATCTGCAGTGATCTGTTTATGTGTTTCCATTGGTGTGCGTGCTGGCTTTGAGTCTGATAAACCAAACTTGTCCAGGATGTCTTTCACATACTTGGATTGGCTAATAAAAATCCCATCTTTCCTCTGTTTTACCTGAAGCCCAAGAAAGAATGTAAGTTCTCCCATGGAACTCATCTTGAAGCTTTTGTGCATCAATTCTTCAAACTCTTTACACATTTGATCATTGGTGGATCCAAAGATGATGTCATCCACATAGATCTGAACAAGTAGTGTACCTCTCTTTCTCCTCTTGATAAACAGGGTCTTGTCAATTACTCCTCTTTCAAAGTCATTTTTCAAGAGATAGGTAGACAGAGTGTCATACCATGCTCTTGGAGCTTGATGCAAACCATAAAGAGCCTTCTTCAGCTTGTATACTCTGTCAGGGTGCAATGGATTCTCAAATCCAGGGGGTTGACAGACATATACTTCTTCCTCAATACTTCCATACAGAAATGCACTTTTGACATCCATTTGGTACACTTTGAACTTCATGTATGAGGCATAGGCTAGAAATAACCTGATTGCTTCAATCCTTGCCACAGGAGCAAAGACTTCCTCATAATCTATTCCTTCTTCCTGAGTGTACCCTTGTGCAACCAGTCTAGCTTTGTTTCTGATCACAATCCCTCTGTCATCCTTCTTGTTCCTGAAAATCCACTTGGTGCCAATTGCTCTATGACCTTTTGGAAGGTCTACCAAGTCCCAAACATCCTGTAATTTGAACTGTAGCAGCTCCTCTTGCATTGCCTCTATCCAGCTTGGGTCTTTCATAGCATCATAAGCCTTTTTGGGCTCAATCTGGGACAGAAAGCAAGTAAGAACAGTATTAACTGTATTTTGCTGCTCTTGCAATTCTTGGAGTCTGCTTTGCTTTCTAGTCATCATGGGAGATGCAATATCTCCAATCACCAACTCAGGAGGATGATTTTTCTGAGTTCTTGTTGGATGACCAGCTTCCTCTTGAATGTTCTCATCCAGATTTGATTCATTTAATTCTGGATTTGTTTCTGCTTCTTCAGTCACCTCAGATTCTCTGGAATTTGGACCTGAAGACTGATTTTCCTCTGCTCTCCTCTCTTCTTCATTCTGAATAGGTTCAGTCTCCTCTTGGTGTTCACAAAATTCAACAGGATCAATGGAAGGGAGTGGAAATATCACAGAATGAATTCTGTGTTCTAATGATGGTGTATCCCTTTGTCCTGCATATACATCACTACTGAAACCCAAAGAATTAGTGAGTGAATCAATGTCAAATAGCCAATTAGGACCTGAACCAATAGGATTTGGTGTGTTCTCATTGCATTTGACATTATCACTTTCTTCAATTATTCTAGAAGAGGTATTAAAAACTCTGTAGGCCTTACTTTGAGATGAATACCCAACAAGAAAACCATCATCTGCTTTGCTATCAAACTTGCCTAAGTGAGATTTGGTATTGAGAATAGTACAAGGACATCCAAATGGTTTGAAAAATCCAATATATGGTTTCCTTTTATGGAAAAGCTCATAAGGTGTCTTGTTTTTAGGCTTTACAACTAAAACTCTGTTTTGAACATAGCAGGCAGTATTAACTGCTTCTGCCCAAAAAGTAATTGGTAACTTTGAATCAGCTAACAGAGATCTAGCAGCCTCAATCAGTGTCCTATTCCTTCTCTCAGCAACACCATTTTGTTGTGGAGTCCTAGGAGCACTGTATTGTCTCTCAATTCCTTTTTCTTCACAAAAGGTGTTTAGATCAAAAATTTTAAACTCAGTTCCATTATCTGATCTAATGACTTTCACTCTTTGATTTGATTGGTTTTCAATTTTGAGAATAAAAGATTTGATCAGTCCACTTGTCTCATCTTTAGTTCTCAGAAAATATACCCAAGTAAATCTAGAATAATCATCAACAATAACTAAGCAGTATGATTTCTTGCCAATACTCATCACATTGGTAGGACCAAACAGATCCATATGTAACAGTTGAAGAGGATTTGAGATAGTGTTTATCTCTTTGGTCTTATGAGAAGTTTTGTGTTGTTTGCCTTTGAGACAAGCAACACAATGATCATCACATGAATAGACTTTGGATGGCAAACCCCTTACAAGGTTATTCTTAACAAGTTTATTCATTGTTTTAAAGTTCATGTGACACATCCTTCTGTGCCAAAGTGATGATTCATCTAAAGAAGCTTTTGAAACTAAACAATTTAGGGATGAATCAGATGAAACACTTTCCAAATCTAAACAATAAACATTATCCTTCCTAGGAGTTCTCAGAAGTATCATGTTTTCATCAACCACTTTGTATCCAGGAGCAAGGATAATACATTCAGAATCAGTAAACAATATGCTATGCTTCTTGTCACAAACCTGTGATACACTTAACAGGTTGTATCTCAATTGTTCAACATAGTACACATCTTCAAAGGTCATCTTACCCTTTGAAACATCTCCCTTACCACTTATCTTTCCACCAGCAGGATTATCCCCAAATGCAACATGTCCTCCATCAATCTTTTTGAAATTTTTGAGGCAGGCCATGTTACCGGTCATGTGCCTGGAACAACCACTATCAACATGCCAAATGCTCTTCCCCTTGAGCTGTTGGTTGCCCTGCACATCAAGATAAATCAGTTAGTTTTATTGGGAACCCAAGCCGAAGTGGTCTTGGGTCTCCCTTGCTCATCAAAGTACTTACACTTGGTTTTGATGAGATTTTCAAATTTAGGTACTGCAGTGCTGGAGTACTTTGTCAAAATTATTGGTGTAGCAGCACTAGAAGCAGTATTAACCTCAGAAGTACTAACAGTGCTAGCAGTACTAATACTGGAAGCAGCAGTACTGTTAGCAGCAGTATCAGCAGTACTAACAGAGGTAGCAGTATTAACAGAGTTAACACTGCTAGAAGCAGTATTAACAGAGTTAATACTGCTAGCAGCAGTACTATCTGAAGAAGAAGCACTAAAAGTATTAGCAGTACTAACTTTGGAATGATTACTAGCAGTATTAACACTGCTAGCAGCACTAACTTTTGAAGCAGTACTAACAGTGTTAGCAGTACTAACACTGCTAGCAGCAGTATTGTTTTTAGTGCCTTTTGGAACCCACATAGTACCACATTCCTTTTCAGTCGTTTTCTTTATGTGGCTTTTGGGTTTATCTTGTTTCTTTGCCACATTTTTCTTTGCAAGCTTTTTATAGCCACCATTCTTTCTGTAACCACCAGGTTTTTGAAAAGATCTTTGAGCATTAAACCTTTGGTTAACAGGATTGAAATAACAATGTTTGGCTAAATGATTTAGCTTACCACAGATGAAACAAGGTTTTGGCCTGTTAATTCTGTTCAGATCAACTCCTTGTCTCATAGCCCACTGGTTATTCCAGTTCCTTTGATTTCCCCTCTGATTATCATGTTTTTGAGGCTTGTTCTCTTTAGATTTCCTGCAAGAACACTGTTTACAGATATTGGAGTTCACAACTTTGGGCTGTGTGGAATGAACTCCCTTTTTCTCTTCAGTCCTTTTGATCTCATTGTTCTTGACACATGGACTTTCACATTCCTCATCAGAGTCTACTTTGTCAGTCTCATCCTCAACAACTACTGTTTCTTCACAAGGATCTATATTAATCTTTAATTCAGGATCCTTCCTATCCTTGGTCTCTAACAAATCAGACTTAGGAGGTATGTAGTTGTTATTGTAGGGTGGAGGTGTGGCATTGTACCCTATCCCTACTTTCATCTTGTCATGGATTTGAGCCTTAATGATGGTATCCATGGTTTTAGAAGCACGGGTAAACTTTTCAACATCAAGTTTAACCTTTTTAAGCTCTTCTTTTAATTTCTCATTCTCCTCCCCAGACACTTTCAGCTTAATCTCATACTCATTCTTCTCCCACTTCCAATAGTTAGTATCATAGGAGTGTTGAAGTTCATTAGCTTGAAAAGCTCTAATTTGTTCCTCAAACCTTTCTACAATCCTAATATAATCTTTCACATCTTTCTCTAGCCTCTTAAGGTTATCACACATACCCTGATTGTGATCCCTATATCTTTTAACAACATCAATGCAAGCTTGAGAACAGAGTTTAGATTGTACCTCAGTGGGAATATCAGATACTTCTGCCATAAGAGCTTGATTCTGACAGGCTTCCTCAGCTTGATCACTCCAATCAAATCCCATTCCTTGTTGAGAAACAAGGGCTTGAGAGGAGCTTCTGTTTTGGTTTCCATTTGGAGCCTGTTGATTTGATCCTCCACTTCTGCATTCTCTGGCAAAGTGTCCCATCTTGTGACACTTATAACACTCAACCTTGGACTTGTCAAAGCCTGCACCATCTTCTCTTCTCTGGGAAAAGTTGTTTCTCCCAGTCCTTTTGATGAATTTCTTCACCCTCATTGATAGCATAGCCATCTGCCACTTGATGTCCATCTCTTCCAGATCATCAGCATTAATCTGCTCTAAATCATCATTGATTAGAGAAGAGTGAACATGACTAGAAAAGAATGCTTCTAGTACAGAATCTGTAGTCTTCTCTTGATTAGTTCCACCAGCAGCATTAACAGAACCTGCAGTATTAACAGAATCAGGATTAGCAGCATTATCAGAGGATGAAGATAATAAAGCAGCATTATAAACAAATCCAGATGGCCTTTTCTTGGCTTCAACTTCAGCCTCAAATACTCTCAGATCATTGTAGAGGTCATCTAGCTCTTTGTCCTCCAATTGGTCATTCTGTCTGAATGAGACTGTGTACATGGTCCATTCTTCTCCCAATGATCTAAGGAACTTTCTATTGACATCATCAGCATCCATGTGTACACCCACAGTTGCTAATTCTCCAATTAACTTGTTAAATCTGTCAAAAGTTTGAGTCATAGACTCATTCTTTGCAGACATGAAGTTCTCATATTGTTGCCTGAGAATAGCCTTTTGATTTCTCTTTGTGCTCTTTGTGCCAGTAAATCTTTTCTCCAGAGCATTCCACAACATCTGTGCATCTGTGCAGTGTTGGAATTGATGTTGGTACTCATTAGGAATAGCCAAAAGCAGAGTGCTTAAGGCCTTCATCTCTGTTTGTCTGACTTTCTTTTCAGCATCTGTCTTGGGAGGAGGTCTCTTTCCATCTGCTCCAATCTTTCCTTCATTACATGGGCCATTTTCTATGATGTCCCATATTGCATAATCAGTAAGAAGAATGTACTGCTTGATTCTCAGTTTCCACATGTCAAATTCATTGGGTTTGAGCATGGGAACCTTTGAAACAAGAGTACTGTGAGTATCCATTGAATTGTCCATAGCTTCTAAGATACCAAGGCTCTGATACCACTTGTCAGGATCGATTCTTAACAAGAATTAAACTTCTTAGAAACAGAATTTAGAGAATCTTGCGGAATAGAACTCTAAATTAATTAAAGAACAATCAATATAATTCAACACACTGTATATATCAAACTGTATTACTCACAAGCTTTACACCAAACCTCAATCTTGTTGAACAGGCTCAACAAGACGACTTCTACTTCTCTAGAAATAGGGTTCTTACACCTTGAGGTTAATTCACTCTTGAATCAATATATAATTCTATATCACACGTATATCTTCTGTATATTTTCTCTTTTCTAATAGCTATCTATCAATACTATATATACAAAAGTAATTACAAGATAACTATCAAAAGTAAATTGATCTTCTGAATCTTCGTTAAACATATCTTGATCAATTCCTTCTTTGTCTCCAAAAGTATCGCATCCCAAACTTATCAAGTCAGCAGTATTAACAATGATTTGGCTCAGCAGCATTAACGAACCTTCAGCAGTATTAACCTTCACAGTCTTCTAGCAGTAGTATCTCAGCTCAGCAGTATTAACCGTGTCTAGCAGTAGTAACTTCGTCTAGCAGTAGTAACCTTGACTAGCAGTAGTAACGTTTGACCAGCAGTAGTAACGAAGAACTGGCAGTAGTAACATTGTCTTGGCAGTACTAACCATACTTAGCATATCTTCAGTTCCCAACACCTCAACTTACGGTTCTCTCGCAACTAGCCACAATTTTCAGTACTTAACGATTTGACCCAACTCGGCTAACCCGTTAACGAGAACCACTAAAATACAAACTTAGGAGAAAAAAATAAATAAATAAATAATTAAAAGAAATTACATACCGGGGTACGGGCATTACAACTCTCCCCCACTTGGATTAGACTTCGCCCTCGAAGTCTTTGCCTACGAATAGCTCCGGACAGTTCTCCCTCACCTCAACCTCAGGTTCCTAAGTCCACTTGAAACCCCTACTAAACTTCTCGAATACTATTCTTACTAACGTACTCTTTCTAAGACACTGGGATTATGATCGGCAGAACACCCCGACAATTGAAATCATTCCTAGCCAAGCGACTACGGTTGTCCCCCAACCTTAGATATTCCATACATCCCGAGTCAAATCTCAAGCTCTAACCACTCTAAAGCTGCTCACCAGTATACTCCACAGGATACTCGATTACGATCCCTCCTATCATTAATTGTCGATTAACTTCTACGAATTCTAATAGAATCCAAAGATTTTCAATAACTTATATTAACAAAACATCGACCCCCTGCCGAACATCGGTCCAACCGATTACAATAACAAACATCGGCCACCCGCCGAACATCGGTCCAACCGATCACAATAACAAACATCGGCCACCCGCCGAACATCGGTCCAACCGATCACAATAACAAACATCGGCCACCCGCCGAACATCGGTCCAACCGATCACCATAACAAACATCGGCCACCCGCCGAACATCGGTCCAACCGATCACAATAACAAACATCGGCCACCCGCCGAACATCGGTCCAACCGATCACAATAACAAACATCGGCCACCCGCCGAACATCGGTCCAACCGATCACCATAACAAACATCGGCCACCCGCCGAACATCGGTCCAACCGATCACAATAACAAACATCGGCCACCCGCCGAACATCGGTCCAACCGATCACCATAACAAACATCGGCCACCCGCCGAACATCGGTCCAACCGATTACAATAACTCACATCGGCCACCCGCCGAACATCGGTCCAACCGATTACAATAACTCACATAAGCGTGGTATTATCCTAGACACTAACACAAATAGATATCCCCCACAACCAAATCAACTAACACACACGTAGGTCATTCCACCATAACCATCCATCACAAGTGATCATTTCAGGGTTACTACTACCGTCACCATGATTATCTTAAAATCGGCTACAACTCTCCGATTATACTAAAGGTGTTTGGCCTCAAGCCCCAAAAGTCGACACCTAAATATACCACCTACCTCAAAATGGTTGATGCGCATTTATTCTCTTAATAACAAGGGCATCAATCCCTTAACCGATACTATTCGGCCTACAGTACTAACGCGCGTGGAATATCTACCTTCCACCGTCGACGTATCCCCCACACACGCTCTACAAAGCTAATTTATCTGAACCGAGGATACACCCTGACGCCTACCTCTCAGGTAACGCCTCAGGGCCCCGCACATCGGAATTACCTCTCAAGTAAGTACCCACAGCTATATCCTCCTAGCACCTACTAGAAAGCCTAGGCTATAACACCTTAACACCGGGGCCTCACCCCGAGATACCCAACCGACCACTACCAGCGACTGACTAACGTGCCTAAGGATCCAGAGCAAAACAGCCTACCCACAAGTGCCTATTCCGGATTGTCTCCCTCACCCAAACGTGTAAATACTCGACGTGCAATGAATGCCAAACGGTGCGACAAAACAATTCATCAACAAGACTCCACCTCGAGTCATTAAAACCGGACAATTAGCCCATGACTAACTCCAAGTCAAAACCGAGCAAAATGCTCCACGCTTACTAGACCCATAAGTCGGTCAAAAACGCGTTTAAATAAAGTTTAAGCAAACAACAATCTAAAATCAACATTAGTCCCAAACTCAACACGGGTTAAACAAAAGAGTTTTCCAAAAGGACTCACACCCTCAAAATTCTCAAAATGACACATAACACTTAAAAGCGTATTTCCCCAAATGGTCACATAACAAATAAGATATGCACCTCGTGACGTTAAACCCACACGACTCGACATGCCGTAAAACAAAACTTATTTTAACCAAATCACTCAATTAGCTTTATACAGGCACCGTGGAATGTAACTTTTCGTCTCAACTCTAACATATGTGGAGGAGTTCCAATGTTAAAGTCACAAGCCGTAGTCACTTGCCCCACATTTTAAACACCACAAAACACGAATATCATCTTACCCGAAAGAACCGTTGGAAAAATAACGAAAATGAGACAAATTCTAACAAAGTTTGCACTCCCGTGATAAAACGATTTCATACACTTTCAAAACCATATTTCAAAATCTTGTGCGTGTGCTGAGCAGTTCCCAAAATTCCAAAACACCGTCCATACAAAGATTTGAAACACGAGAATTTGTTAATGCCATCTTATTTTCAAAATAACTTCGTGCATGACTCATTCGGCATTCAACGTCTCGACCCCTACTACTCCGAAACTCTCCGGTCGACTATTGTCATCCAGACATTTAAACCTCTTAAGGCAAGTTGGGAAATCACATCAAATCATCTTACGGGTTTTCCTCAAATCAAAGTCGGCTCTATGAGCCTATGACCCTAGCACAATCTTCCATCTTGGCCCGAAATGATCTGCTTACAACAAATATCATCCCTATCGTCACTCCAAGTGACTAATATTAGAATCGTCTTTCTATTCCAACGACTACTAGTTTAGGACCTTCATCACTACCCCCAACGATCATCACCTCAAAACACTTCGAGTACACACCTGTACTAGTAGGTTTACTATAGTTGTCTCTCCTCGTGACGGATATTCTGGGTAGATAATACAACGCGTTATCAGCACATAACAACGCACACTAACAACACTCACGCCCAACTCCTTGGATTCCTCGTGACTTCCCCGACTCGAGCATTGATCTTGTGCCTCCGGTAGTAGGAGCTCTACTACTACCATCCACATCTATCATCGCCCGTTCCGAGTTCCATCCCAAAGGGTCCAAGTAGCTCCTTGCCGATAACTATACCCATATGCCCGCATCAGCATATGTACACACTCTTCCTAGCTCCCTAGGAATTCCACCCCCAAACACTACCCTTGCTACAACGAAATTTCTACTAGTCATGACGAGTCGCCTCGCGAATGCACAGTCGCACACAGTGCAAACCAGATAGACATTCGAATGTAAGATTCTATCCTACAACAGTTGGACTCAAACAAGAGCTGCGCAATAGAACTAAATCCGACATTCTAAGGCTATTGGGTTCCTACCGCATACGACCTATAGTGCATTCACCTAACAACCTATCAAGGCTAGCATAACCTCCTATTAACAAGCAACAAACATGCAATACAGTGTAATAAGCACCAAGCAATTTAGCATACATACTCCTATGTTCTAGAAAGCAATCTAGCACACATACTCATACATAAACACCCTTCCCAGCTCTCTAGGAACTTCCTCTTATCCCATTACCCTTGCTACTACCGAATCCCTACTAATTATAACGAGCGACCTCGCGAATACCCGATTATATGCAGTGCGAAATAAATAGACATTCGAATACAAGATTCTATCCTAGAACGGTTGGACTCAAACAAGAGCTGCGCAATAGAACTAAATCAAATATTCTAAGGCTACAATTTTTATTTTTACAAATATATGCTTTAGGAAGCTTATATTTGATGTTAAGAGATCCTCCTCCAGCATGTGAAAGAGAATGCGAAGTTTTTTGAAAATATCTGGTAGGGATCAAGCCCTCTTGAATGACATTTATATGCTTTGGGGTTTTTCCAAGATCTGTTCACATGTCAAAGCTTTATTCTTGTTATCTTTAAGATTTGAATAAATAATATCAATATTTTGGTGAAGAATGATATTATCATTTTTAAGAAATTTGATTTCTGTTTTAAGATTATCAATCTCTTTTGTCAAGTCCTTTAAGGAATCAGTATGATTAACTGAATGTTTTTCAACCAAAAGTCTATTAACTTCCTTCATTGAATAATCTTGAAGGTTTGTCTTGGAGGAAGAATCATGAGTAGGTTTTTCAAGACTATTAATAATTTCCGCACAAATCATGGGGTCTTTTATCTTTCTTAAGATTTTTAAAACATTGTCATTTGACAAAACATTTATATTTATGTCTTGAAACTGGGAAGCTAGTTTATAAAACTCATTTCCCTCTTGGAATCTAGGACCAAAATTAGAAGTAAGATTATTAATCTTTCTTCTTGACCTTTTTTCTTTTCACAAGGGTAACCGGAAGAGCAAGCATTACAATCCGGGGATGAAAAGTTTGACATGAGGTCATCAAGATTTTGGTTAGAATCTTCAAACGATATTTCATAAGAACTTTCATCTGATAAAATTTTTTCGTCATCAGAACTAGAATCTGAAAGAATGAAATTTTTTGATAAAGAATCCTTCATTGTTTGATCAATATCAAGGCTATTAATTTTCTTTTTTGTCCAGCAACTTGAGGCATAATGGCCTACTTTTCCACATTTGTGACAAACTATTGAATTCATATTTTTTTGAAAAGCGCTTTATGTATTTTCTATCATGATCTTTTTCAATATTTTTTCTTCTTTTTCTAAAGTTTTTCCTTTTTGAAAAGCTGGTTTGAATAATCTTTTTGATTTTGATGATTATTCTGTGAAAATCTTCTTTTCTTTTTCTGGAAAGGAGTATCCATTCCGAATTGATCCTAAAAATCTCCTAATTGTCTTTTTTCAAGAGACTGTTGGGTTTTAATTTGATTTTTAAGGGCTAACTCATTGCATAGAGAAAGTCCTTCAGAGATGCAAACATTTATAAGCATGCTATAAGTGTATGAACTATAATCTATAATGATATCATTTCTTCTAAGCATCTTTTTGACTTTTTCAACAAAAAGATTTGGCAAGCCTTCAATAAATTTGGCTTTCCAATAAACGTTATTACAATCTTTAATCTCGAAAATTCGAGAAAAAAAGGTGTCTTTATACCAGCGAAATCTGGTTAAAGTTTTACATCTTAAATTCATTAAAAGAGTTCTAATAGTCTCGCTATTATCAGAGAATCTTCCTGTAAAATGCTCTATAAGAGTCATAATAAGGGGATAAACAACATGATCAGTGGTATTATTTGTATTAGGCTCAGTTTTAACTGAGTCAAGAATTTCATTTTTTTGTCTGGGGAAAGATAGTTATCCCACCAACCCTTTAATTGACCAGTAAAACCTGCTATTAGCATTTTTGCAATATTTTTATCCGTATTTCCAGAATTTTTGCAAACAATACAATACATCATCATACGATGAGCCATATTATAAATATGTCTACTTGTAAAACCATCAAGATTCCACTCATAAATGCATTTTCCGCTATAACTGTTTGTGTTAATAAACTCATGTTCTTCGTTAAGAACATCCATAGGTGTAGGACGATGATAATAATATTTATTTGAAATAGGTTTATCGGCCCATTTCATTTTGTTTATAGTATCTTTATTAGGTTCATCATCAGAGGTTTCCTCTGTATTAGAAAATATAGGTTTTTCTAAAGTAGAAATAGTGGATTTTGAAATAGAGAGATTTTTGAACTTCTCTTCTAACATTTTTTCAATATCAGAAGTTGAACTTTTTAATTTAAAATTTTTTATTTCAGGGAGAGGCTGAATAGAGGGTGAAGTTGAACTTTTTAATTTAAAATTTTTGAACCTCTTCTAACATTTTTTCAATATCAGAAGTTGAACTTTTTAATTTAAATTTTTTTCTTTCATCCTTAATATTTTGGAGAATAGAATTTTTTTCTAAAACTTTTTCCGTACTTTCTTGTAGGGAATCTAATCTTTCTCCTAAAATGATAAGATAAAGATTAGTATAATTTTGCTTTTCTAAAAGCTCATTTATGTGAAGAATTGTCACATTTAAAACCTTTTCATCAATAAGTTTAGAAAAAGCAGAATAAGTTATACAAACATTATTTCTTTCTGTTGAAAAAGCACCTTGTAGGGGATAGAATTCATTAATATAGTTATTTATAAACCAAGGAACATAAGCAAAAATCTTATTTTCTTTTTCGCAAAAGCTATAGAATTCATTAGCTAAAGCTTTTTTCTCATCACTCAAAAAGCTTTTAAAATTCCAATTTTTAAAAGGAATCCAATTTGGATTTGTTCTAAAATCAGTAGCAATTGTTTTCCTGGCAGGAGATTCTTTTGAGAAATCGATTTTATCAATCATTTAAACAAAATTTAAATTTGACATCGTGTCAGTTTCTCTGATTTTGTGTATATTGCTTTCATTAACAATACCATTTCTTTGGATCCTTATTTCATCAACAGGATCTAAAGAGCCTTGAGAATCTTCTTCTCTTATGTCTTCTCTTATATAAGAAGTAGAAGTTCTGGTAGATTGTTGATCAACTATGTAATCAATAGGAGACAAATGGGATCTCATGGATCTAGTTCTTGAAAGAAGGCTACTTGAGGAAAGTAATCTTTTTTGGTCTTCATTGAATTGTATATGAACAATTCCTTCATTAGACTGTATTACTGTAACATCCCAAAACATAACGTAGAATAATTCATAGAGTAAGCATCCGAATACATCAATAGTTTGTCTTTAAATCATCATAAAGCTATACTAAACAAAATTTGCTAGCGGAAGTCTTTAATTCCACAGCCGAGAGCTCTAACTATGGGTAGTGATCAAAAGTTCTGGAGTTGCTCTAGCCTCCAAAGCATTCTTGTGTCCTCTTATCTAGTTCTTATTAGAAGAACCTGTAGCCCGCTTACCTGAAAATGGTTTAGTTTTGAAAAGCGAGGGTTAGACCAAAAGGTCTAGTGAATTCCCTCCGTAAAACAACATGTATAAACAATGTGAAATCATTTCATTGTAAGTATCGTAAATCATAACATAAGGTACTGCATGGTGTAATGGATCACATAACCATTCACGATCGGGGCCCAAGCAGACTCCCCTTTCGCCCTCTAAGGTATCGGGGCCCAAGCAGACTCCCCTCTACCCGCCTAGGAGGGAAACAAATTCCAACCAATAGGCTCATCATCCATATCCAAGGGATCATCGGATCCCGAGGCTCACTGATCCCACAGTGCAGACCGACACCACATTGTATGCACATACGTTTCATAAAAGCATTGGACATTTTATAAACCATACTTTTCATTTCATAGTCTTAAACAGTCCTTTTCTGTCATCCATATCAATTCGTAAACAATTCATGCTCGATAAACCATAGTCAGTAAAAAAAGAATCATTTACCATATTACGTTGTAAAAAGTTTAGGGAACTCACCGTGACTGACGTACAACGCACTTCTTAAACACCTCCAAGCTACACCAAAAGAACACCTAAGGCAATAGATCCATATCAGATAAACAGATCAGCCCTACTGTCCGGATAACTCTTTCCGGACACAGCATTGTCCGGACACCAATCCGAACACCTGGACTTTCCGGGTATAACCTAATCGGACGGCCCTAACCGGACACCACCCTTTCCCGGACACGCTATCCGGAGAGTTACGCATCCGGTAACTCCCATGAACTCCTACCCTGACACTTGCAACACGTCCGGGCACCACTGAATATTGGTGTCCAGAAACTACGGCTGTTCGAACTTAAAACGTCTAAAAGTGATCATTAATCCATTTTTAGCCATTACTTCGATTAGATAAACACAAGGGTCCATCCACCAACCTCCAATACCCACTTAATCCATTAATAAACTCCTAAATCGGTTTAACAAGACAAAAACCCTTAAAACACATTTTCAAGGAAAAGAGGTGAAAACTCAAAGAAATCCTCATGATTAGTCTTAAGAATCCAAGTCGATTAAAAGGAAGCACTACAACAATTAGAAATACGAATTTAGAATGTATTACCTTGCTAATTCTTCTTGATTCTCCTCTTTCTTGATTTCTTCACAAGAACCCTTCTCTTCTTCCTTTTCTCTCTTAGCCGCCAACCCCAAACATCCAATACTGATTTCTAAGTGAGAAGGGAGGCTGCGGTACCTCGACCTCATTTCCGATTCCAACTCCCACGTAGCCTCCGGTCCCTTGTGGTGCCGCCATTGTACCTTTACCAGCTTAGTCTCTTTGTTCCGTAACTTTCTCACCTTAAAATCTGTGATGGCTTCGGGTTCTTCCACAAAGTTCAACTTTTCGTCCACCTTAATGTCATTTAACGGAACCGTTTTAGTCACGTCGGCTAGACATTTCCTTAGATTAGACACGTGAAACGCATTATGAATACCTTGTAACTCCTCCGGTAGATCCAATCTATACGCCACCTCCTCAATTCGTTCGAAAATCTCGAACGGTCCGATGTAACGTGGGCTTAGCTTCCCCCGTTTCCCAAATCGTACCACTCCCTTCCACGGGGATACCTTTAACAACACAAAATCCCCGACCTGGAATTCTATGTCTTTTCGCCTTTTATCCGCATAACTCTTTTGGCGGTCGCGAGCGACCTTCAGTCTCTTACGTACTTGGACTATCTTGTCCGAAGTCAGCTGTACCAATTCTGGTCCGGCTAACTGTCCTTCGCCCACCTCGTTCCAACACAACGGTGTCCGACATTTTCTACCATAGAGTGACTCAAACGGCGCGGCCTTGATGCTCGAGTGATAGCTATTGTTGTATGTGAACTCGATCAACGGTAGATGCTTCTCCCACGAGCCTTGAAAATCTAAAGCACACGCCCTTAGCATATCTTCCAATGTTTGGATCGTCCTTTCACTCTGACCATCGGTCTGAGGATGATAATCGGTACTCATCTTAATCTGCGAACCCATTTCTCTTTGGAAGCTCCTCCAAAACTTGGAGGTAAATCTGCTATCTCGGTCGGACACTATCGACGATGGCACCCCATGGCGGGTTACGACCTCGTCGATGTACAACTTTGCTAACTGCTCCAACGAGTAAGATTCTCGTATGGGCAAGAAGTGGGCCGACTTGGTGAGTCGATCCACGATCACCCATATAGCGTCATAACCCTTTGGAGTCCTAGGCAAATGGGTTACGAAGTCCATCGTGATCTGGTCCCACTTCCACATTGGAATCTCCAACGACTGAAGCTTCCCGTACGGTCGTTGATGCTCAATCTTTACTCGCGAACACGTCATACAAGTTTCTACATGATGAGCTACGTCCTTTTTCATTCCCGGCCACCAATAGTCTCGTCGTAGATCTCCGTACATCTTGTTAGTTCCGGGGTGAATCGTGTACTTTGATTTGTGAGCTTCTTCCAGAATTAGCTTTCGGAGCTCTCCGAATTTCGGAACCCAGATCCTCCCATTAAGACATTTCACCCCTCGACCATCTTCCACTAGCGAAGACACTTGCCCTACCATTCTTTTCTTCTTGAGATTTTTGGCTTCGAGCGCTTCAACTTGACATTTCTTTATCTCCGCTAACAAATTGAATGTCACCTCAGCCCTCATGGCCACAATACTGGGGGTTTCACTTCGTTCCTTACGGCTCAAAGCGTCCGCCACTACGTTTGCCTTCCCCGGATGATATTCGATCTTACAATCGTAGTCGGTCAACAATTCAATCGATCTCCTTTGGCGCATATTCAACTCTTTTTGGTCAAAGAGATGACATAAGCTTTTGTGGTCCGTGAAGATCTGGCACTTCGTTCCATACAGGTAATGCCGCCAAATCTTCAAGGCAAAAACCACTGCAGCCAATTCTAGATCATGCGTGGGATAACGAGCCTCGTGATCATTTAACTGTCGGGAGACATAAGCGATCACCTTACCTCGTTGCATAAGTACGCAACCCAAACCAAGCTTCGATGCGTCACTGAATACCACGAAACCCTCAGTACCGTCCGGTAACGACAACACCGGAGCGCTGCTCAACATATCTTTTAGCTCTTGAAAGGCCTTCTCTTGCTTCTCCAACTAGGCGAATTTGACATTTTTCTTGGTTAAAGAAGTTAATGGCGTGGCAATACGCGAAAAGTCCTTTATGAACTTCCGGTAATAGCCTGCCAGTACGAGGAAACTTCGGACTTCTGACGGATTCTTAGGTTGCTCCCAGTCTCGGATGGCTTCAATCTTAGCCGGATCAACCATGATCCCCTTCTCAGATACCACGTGCCCGAGAAACTGCACTTCTCTCAGCCAAAATTCGCATTTGGAAAACTTCACATAAAGCTTCTCTTGCTTTAATAACTCGAGAATCGTCCGAAGGTGACATTCGTGCTCCCCCTCCGATCTTGAAAAGATCAGGATGTCGTCTATGAACACTATCACGAACTGGTCTAAATAGGGTTGGCATACCCTATTCATTAAGTCCATGAATGTTGTCGGGGCGTTGGTTAGCCCGGACGGCATCACCAAGAATTCGTAGTGTCCATACCTGGTCCTGAATACAGTCTTCGGCACATCCTCCTCCCTCACCTTGAGTTGATGATACCCTGACCTCAGATCAATCTTGGAGAAATAAGTGGCTCCTTGTAGCTGATCAAACAGGTCGTCGATTCTTGGTATCGGATACTTGTTCTTGATCGTGACCTTGTTGAGTTCTCGGTAATCTATGCACATTCGCATAGTACCGTCCTTCTTCTTTACGAAGAGCACAAGTGCTCCCCACGGAGACGTACTTGGTCTAACAAACCCTTTGTCTAACAACTCCTGCAACTGAGTCATCATCTCTTTCATTTCGGACGGCGCCAAACGATAAGGTGCGCGGGCAATTGGTGCAACTCCGGGCGTCAAATCAATTCTGAACTCGATCCGACGATCCGGAGGTAGACTTGTTAAGTCATCCGGAAATACTTCCGGGTACTCGTTTACTACTCGCACATCACCCACCCCACGCTTCTCTTTCTTGGCGTCCAACACGTACGCCAAAAATCCTTGGCACCCCTTCCTCAAACACTTAGTAGCCCTAATCATAGAGATAAGGCTATTCTTTCTATTACGGCGGTCCCCATAAATCACTATGGGATCCCCATCCGGTGATTGAATCCTGATCAGCTTTTTGTTGCAAACGATATTTGCATCATTCGCGGCCAACCAGTCCATACCCAACACCACATCAAATTCCCCCATTGCCATGGGGTATAACTTCATAGGCACTAACCTCCCTTCTACCTCTATGACACAATCATCTACCACCACCTTAACGTACACCAGACTATCATTGGCGGTTTCCACCTCTAGTGCCCTCTCCAAACGTTTAGGCCTCACTCCCAAACATTTCATAAAAACATGCGATACGAAAGAGCTGTTTGCTCCTGAATCAAATAACACCTTGGCACACAGAGAGTTCACTAGAAACGTACCTGCCACAACATCCGGAACTTCCTCCGCCTCATCCGCCGTCATGCGGAATGCTCGTCCCTTTGGACGCGCCAGTTCTGCTCCTTTATCATTTCCTTTCCCACCTTGACGCTCTCCATACTGAGTCGATCCACCCTTTTTCAATTGTGGACAGTCATACCGCGTGTGACCAGTAGCTCCATATTGGAAACATGATTTCCCTTTAGGACAGTCCCTTGACATGTGACCGGGCAATCCACACCGGTAACACGAATTGGAACCTACCATGCATTCTCCCCGATGCATCTTGTTACACTTACTACACGGCTTGCCAGTTGAATCTTTGCTAGCACGAGCTTCTGGTCGGAATACCCTTCCCTTCTTAGAGTCATTACTCGGCCCATCTGATAACGCCACTTTTTGGCGTTATTTTCGGTTCTCAAACCAACGAGATTGGCTTGGATTTAAGCAAAGAAGCGGAATTTTATTGTTTATCGAGTGAAATGTGCAGGTTATCGAACAGGTAGTAATCCTCGAGAAAAAAAGCTAAAAAGAGTCCAAAAGAGAGCCAAAACGAAGCCCAACGGAAGCCCGAGATCCAAGCCCAAAACCGCGGCGCACTGTTCCCAAACCGCGGCACGCACTGTTCCCAAACCGTGGCACGCACTGTTCCCAAACCGCGGCGCGCAGTTTGCAAACCGCGGCACAGACTGTTCCACGCCGCCGCGCGGTTTGGCGCGCGGTTTGCAAACCGCGGCACACAGAATTTAAAGTTGTTTTTTGGGAATTTTAGGTCATTATTCGCGCAGCTTTTCGACGACGACCATAGGCAGTTTAGGGGCGATTTTGGGAGACTTTTCGGAGCTTTTGGAGTCACGTTAGCGGATCAATCGGAGCCACGTTCATCAAGCAAAGTAGATACAAACACGATAGAAGGGAGTACATCATTCCATTCACCACGATCACGTTTGCAATGTTTTCGCTCATAGTTTCTTTCCTTTCTTTTGTGTTTGAATCCACCACTGACATGAACTAATTCCATATGTTGGGGGTTGGAATGAATATGGTTTGAACATATGAACAGATGATTTGAACTCTTATCAATTTTTCTTAATTAATGAAGCATGTGATTTCGTTCTTAATGCTTTTGTTAGTTTGGCCAATTCACATTTGATCTGTTGTTAGCAATTAAGTTCAAGAGAATAGATTGTTATCTAGAATTAGATATTGCATGTCTAAGGTGAGAAAGGAGATAGAAATATTCCGAGTAAACCTTAGTCCCATTACAATCTTGTGTTTAATGTGTTTTAACTACATAGGTTAAGATTGAGAGATTTAACTTATGTTTTCCAAGATAAAACTTGCGGTTTCTTGAAAAAGAACCATCATTTATAATAAAAATCGTTGTCGCTTGAGAAAGGGCAACGGTGATTCCAAGATTGGGTATTCATTAACGAGAATAACTGGTAATTGTTTTGAGTCAGATGTTTGTATGTGAAAACCATAGGATTCCCAACTCTCAACTGTTTTCTCTATCGAAGTCTTTTAAGTTGTTCCTGTTCCGTGTTTGATTTAGTTGAATTGCCATTGATTAATTTAAAACCAACCTTTCAAAATATCGACAGTTCAGTTAATAGCAATTGTGGTCATTGTGATACTTAGTTCCTAGTTCCCGTGGATTCGATACTCGTACTTACCGTACGTATTACTTGATTTCGACACCGTACACTTGCGGTTAGAATTAGGGGGTGACAACCGCCTATCACCATCCATTTACGTTTCTCGCCACCCTTCTCAGTCGTCTGGCGGTTCTTTTCCTTTTCAATCAGCTCGGCCGTATTGATGGCCGCCTGAAAGGTAGTGGGGTTTCTCGTCAGAACCAATTCCCGAATACTACTCTTGGTGCAGCTCCGGGCGTCAAATCAATTCTGAACTCGATCCGACGATCCGGAGGTAGACTTGTTAAGTCATCCGGAAATACTTCCGGGTACTCGTTTACTACTCGCACATCACCCACCCCACGCTTCTCTTTCTTGGCGTCCAACACGTACACCAAAAATCCTTGGCACCCCTTCCTCAAACACTTAGTAGCCCTAATCATAGAGATAAGGCTATTCTTTCTATTACGGCGGTCCCCATAAATCACTATGGGATCCCCATCCGGTGATTGAATCCTGATCAGCTTTTTGTTGCAAACGATATTTGCATCATTCGCGGCCAACCAATCCATACCCAACACCACATCAAATTCCCCCATTGCCATGGGGTATAACTTCATAGGCACTAACCTCCCTTCTACCTCTATGACACAATCATCTACCACCACCTTAACGTACACCAGACTATCATTGGCGGTTTCCACCTCTAGTGCCCTCTCCAAACGTTTAGGCCTCACTCCCAAACATTTCATAAAAACATGCGATACGAAAGAGCGGTTTGCTCCTGAATCAAATAACACCTTGGCACACAGAGAGTTCACTAGAAACGTACCTGCCACAACATCCGGAACTTCCTCCGCCTCATCCGTCGTCATGCGGAATGCTCATCCCTTTGGACGCGCTAGTTCTGCTCCTTTATCATTTCCTTTCCCACCTTGACGCTCTCCATACTGAGTCGATCCACCCTTTTTCAATTGTGGACAATCATATCGCGTGTGACCAGTAGCTCCATATTGGAAACATGATTTCCCTTTGGGACAGTCCCTTGACATGTGACCGGGCAATCCACACCGGTAACACGAATTGGAACCTACCATGCATTCTCCCCGATGCATCTTGTTACACTTACTACACGACTTGCCAGTTGAATCTTTGCTAGCACGAGCTTCTGGTCGGAATACCCTTCCCTTCTTAGAGTCATTACTCGGCCCATCTGATAACGCCACTTTTTGGCGTTATTTTCGGTTCTCAAACCAACGAGATTGGCTTGGATTTAAGCAAAGAAGCGGAATTTTATTGTTTATCGAGTGAAATGTGCAGGTTATCGAACAGGTAGTAATCCTCGAGAAAAGAAGCTAAAAAGAGTCCAAAGGAGAGCCAAAACGAAGCCCAACGGAAGCCCGAGATCCAAGCCCAAAACCGCGGCGCACTGTTCCCAAACCGCGGCACGCACTGTTTCCAAACCGCGGCACGCACTGTTCCCAAACCGCGGCGCAGTTTGCAAACCGCGGCACAAGCCGCGGCACAGACTGTTCCACGCCGCCGCGCGGTTTGGCGCGCGGTTTGCAAACCGCGGCACACAGAATTTAAAGTCGTTTTTTTGGGAATTTTAGGTCATTATTCGCGCAGCTTTTCGACGACGACCATAGGCAGTTTATGGGCGATTTTGGGAGACTTTTCGGAGCTTTTGGAGTCACGTTAGCGGATCAATCGGAGCCACGTTCATCAAGCAAAGTAGATACAAACACGATAGAAGGGAGTACATCATTCCATTCACCACGATCACGTTTGCAATGTTTTCGCTCATTGTTTCTTTCCTTTCTTTTGTGTTTGAATCCACCACCGACATGAACTAATTCCAGATGTTGGGGGTTGGAATGAATATGGTTTGAACATATGAACAGATGATTTGAACTCTTATCAGTTTTTCTTAATTAATGAAGCATGTGATTTCGTTCTTAACGCTTTTGTGAGTTTGGCCAATTTACATTTGATCTGTTGTTAGCAATTAAGTTCGAGAGAATAGATTGTTATCTAGAATTAGAAATTGCATGCCTAAGGTGAGAAAGGAGATAGAAATATTCCGAGTAAACCTTAGTCCCATTACAATCTTGTGTTTAATGTGTTTTGAACTACATAGGTTAAGATTGAGAGATTTAACTTATGTTTTCCAAGATAAAACTTGCGGTTGCTTGAAAAAGAACCATCATTTATAATAAAAATCGTTGTCGCTTGAGAAAGGGCAACGGTGATTCCAAGATTGGGTATTCATTAACGAGAATAACTGGTTATTGTTTTGAGTCAGATGTTTGTATGTGAAAACCATAGGATTCCCAACTCTCAACTGTTTTCTCTATCGAAGTCTTTTAAGTTGTTCCTGTTCCGTGTTTGATTTAGTTGAATTTCTAATGATTAGTTTAAAACCAACCTTTCAAAATAACGACAGTTCAGTTAATAGCAATTGTGGTCATTGTGATACTTAGTTCCTAGTTCCCGTGGATTCGATACTCGTACTTACCGTACGTATTACTTGATTTCGACACCGTACACTTGCGGTTAGAATTAGGGGGGTGACAACCGCCTATCAAGTTTTTGGCGCCGTTGCCGGGGAGCTAGTTGCAACTGATAGCACTACCAGCTATAAGCGCTATTAGATTGAACATATTTTTTTTATTCTCTGTTATTTGTATTTGATCACCTTCAAATTTTTGGATTACTGATTTGGTTACTTTCTTGTCAGGTACTAATTGGTTTATGCCAAGGAAGACCCGAGGGAAGGAAATCGAGCCACTTGATCCGGAGATCGAAAGAACCGCCCGCCAGATACGAAAAGCGTCCAAGGCCCGAAGACATCTAAAGATGGGTGACGAGAGACCTCCTCGCAATGACCCACCTCCACCTCCTCCGGCTAGAGTTCCGATGCGGTCATTTGCCAATCCAAACATGGCAGCCGCACGTATAGGGATCTAACCACCCACGACTGGGGCAAACTACTTCGAGATTAAACCAAGTACCATTGTCATGGTACATCAAAACCAGTTCGGAGGGGCCCCGACAGAAGATCCTCATGCACATCTTCGTGCATTTGAGAGGATATGTAACACGTTCAAAATCAATGGGGTCAACGAGGATGCCATCAAGCTAAGGCTATTCAGCTTCTCACTCAAGGGTAGAGCTGAATTTTGGATAGAGGGTTTGCCAGCAGATCTTATCACCACATGGGCCGACCAAAAAGCCGCATTTCTTCAGAAATTCTTCCCACCGGGAAGAACCGCGCAGTTAATGGCCGACATTACACACTTTGCTCAATGGGAGCAAGAGACCCTTTATAAAGCGTGGGAGAGGTATAAAGATATGTTGAAGAAGTGCCCGCATCATGGATTACACGGTTGGGTCATCATCCAGACTTTCTTTGGAGGCCTTCACCCGTAGTTTAAAAATGATATCACTGCTGCAGCGGGTGGAGCCTTAATGGAGAAGACGTATGAGGAAGCATGCGAGCTGATCGAGAACCTGGCCGAGCACAGTTTTTCCACTCCAAGATCATCTGTTAAAAGGGTCGCTAATATTCAAGAATCTGATGAGCTGAAGGAACTTAAAGCTCAACTAGGTTTTATCACCAACCATTTGAAGGGAGGTAATCCGGAAGCACCTGGACAAGTGCAATTTTTGCAAAACCGGAACAATCAACCGAGGAACGACCCATTCTCCAATACTTATAACGAAGGTTGGAAGAAACACCCCAATTTTTTGTGGAGTCAACCCGGTCAACAGCAAGGTAATTTTTCTAACTCTTCGAATTACTCTAATACTAACAATGCTTACCGTCCTCCAGGTTTCAATCAAAGGAACGAAGGACCATCCATGGAGAAGAAGTCGGGGCTGGAAGAGATGATGATGAAGTTCATGACCAAGATAGACAGCACGGTTGGAGAGTTGGCGAGCACGGTGAACACGGTAAAGGCGGCCACTGATCAGAACACCGCGTCCATCAAGATCTTGGAGAGGCGAGTGGGGCAAATTTCTGAAGCCCTACAGAACCGACCTTCCGGAACATTTCCGAGCATGACCGAAAGGAAACCGAAGGAGGAGTGTAATGCCATTTACCTAAGAAGTGGCAAGGAGCTGATCAAGGATCCTACAAGAGAACCGTCATCAAGGGAGACCGAGCCCGAAAAGCAAGATGTGGAAGAGTTGGAAGATGAAGAAGAAGTGGTGATTGAAGAGAGCAACAATAATGAAGCGAAGAAGCAAGAGCAACCACCAGTCAAACCGGAAATTCCGAGAGTGCCTTATCCGAACAGACTTAAAAAGAATAAGGATGATGTCAATTTTTCAAAATTTCTTGATGTGTTTAAAAAGCTAACTATTAACATCCCTTTTGCAGATGCGTTGGCACAAATGCCCTCTTACATGAAGTTCATGAAAGAGATCTTATCCAAGAAGAGGGCAATCGATCACCAGTCTACCGTTGCACTTACTGAGGAGTGCAGCGCAATTATTCAGAACAAGCTTCCCCCGAAGCTCAAAGACCCAGGGAGTTTTTCGATCCCTATTCAAATTGGGGAGCTTAATTTCGATAAGGTATTATGTGATTTAGGAGCTAGTATTAATCTAATGCCTTTATCTGTTTTCAGTAAACTCGGACTGGGAGAAGTGAAGCCGACATACATGACGCTGAAGCTTGCGGACAGATCAATAATATATCTGTATGGAGTGGTAGAGGACGTCTTGATCAAGGTTGGCACGTTCTACTTCCCGGTGGACTTTGTGGTGATCGACATAGATGAAGATGAAGAAGTTCCACTGATTTTGGGGAGATCCTTCCTAGCCACGAGTGGAGCCCTGATAGACATGGAGGAAGGAGAGATGACACTGAGGGTCGGTAGCGAGAAGGTCGTATTCAAGATGTTTGAAAGAGGCAAAGGTGAAGAGAAACCGGATGAGCAAGGAAGGTCAGATGAGGAAGAATCCGGGGACAATCGCAAGTGTGGGCGATTCGATTCCGCGGATACCGAGCCGAGTTGAGAACCACATAGCCGTGCCACGACTTTAACTACGGCGCTGGGTGGGAGGCAACCCACCAAGGTTAGTTTTCTTTTTAAATTTCCAGTTTTTGAGTATGTTTTTATTTTCAAAAAAAAAATCGAACAGAGGGTTACGCGGTTTATCCTGCGGTTTGCAAACCACGGCACACTCTGTTGATTTTTTTTTGCTGTTTTCTTTGTTTTTTTTTTCCCTTTTGTTTTTGTTTTTGCATCCCCTCTCCATCTTCTCCGGTGTCTCCCGATTGGCTGCTCAAATTTTATAAGAATTTCCTCCGTCCGGGCAAACAGGTATGTGCTAATTCTATGTATGCTAACGGGTGTGTACAATATTTCGGTTATTTATAGTTAAACGAGATGCAACAAACCTAAGTTTCACTTAGGTTTGGGGTGCCTCACTTTTAACATCTACACACTCACTTTTAATCCTGTGCAAACCTCGGTTTCACCGAGGTTTGGGGTTGGCTTTGTTGACAAACCTAGGCCACGGCCTAGGTTTGGGGTGGCCATAGTTAAAGGAGAATAACTCTTTGATGCTTGTGCTTAAATGTTGTGTTTTGCCGGTCTGATACCTGTAATAACCGCACAACGATAATTTTTTAGTATCGCCTACGCCGACACTTGCACATTGGTGACAATGTGTGGGTAACGTTTGGGGTTGCCCAATCGGGCCCACGTGATGCACGTAGATTTCCTGCACTTCTGAGTACCTAGATCACTTTAGCTAAAAAATTTGTTTTGAATGATCGAGACTGACCATTGTGGGGAGAATCTCGTGATAGTGACGTGACCATTAGGGAAGGACCGGAAAAGGACATGACTAGGGACATTAGTGGAGACCACCCATTAGTGAGAATTGAGCCTAAAAGACGTTCTTTCATTTCGAGGGATTCATACACGAAAATCGTATACACTTTTTCGAGTTCCTTTTCGTGAATATGGAATGATCTCGCCATATTATTGCATTGAGTAGCAAAGACGCCCATCGGGATATTAGGTAAGGGTGTAGTAGACCATATCGTGTGGACCTTAAGAGATGATTCCAGGCATTGTGTGTTTGTTTAACCCTGTTTTTAGCTATCGTACCCTTTTCACCCATTTGTGTGTAACCACAGCCCCTTTGTAGCCATACACTCACCTTTTCATTTCAGACCCATCTTTAAACCCGAGCCAAAAGCCTTAGCCAACCCTATCCGAAAGTGTGTCAACTAGAAGCGGTAGTGAATAACCGAAGATAGAGCGAAAAAGAAACAGTTCAGGCCAGTCATGGAAATAAATAGAAAAGAGGGCCAATGCAGCCCCAAATAAATAAAGAGGACCAATGAAGTTCCAAAAAAAAAATCCAGTTAGTCTAGACAGCTACAACTGAAAATAAGTGAGTCAATGCGACTCCAATAGTGACAAATAGGGCCAAATGATAGAATGTGAAGCAAGAAAGTTCATAACTGCTAACAGTTGACACATCGAGGATCTTTGAACCATTTTACCCTTCATTCTTAGCCAATACCTTAGCCCCGTTACAACCTCTTACCAATACCTTCATTCTTGTAAAGACCTGGATGATCTTCTGGAAAACGTGATTAAGGTATGCGACCACCTCTTACCAATATTCCCTGTCTTGCTACTTGATTCCTTTCTGAGATCGACTTTTGGACATTTGTGCGTCTTTCATTAGAGTTGTCATGTGAATTTTGAGTATTCTTGTACATAACTTCCGATACATGACAACATGTGCGATAACCCAGGTTTGAGCGAATTGAGAGAATCCCGTGAGGTAGGGTTGAGGCGAAATGTTTTTCCTAGTATGTGTGGACCTAGTACAACCTTAATGGAATCAGAGCAATCACGAGTTCAACTCATAATGAAAGGTCATAAATCAAACGGAATAAGAATGAGGCGAGAGTGAGATAAGCATTCACGGGTATAGGAAATCACCAGTGCATCACGTGATACCAATTGGGAGTTGTGCAGTTATTACTTTTCACTGATATATGCTTTTACTCTATTTTATCGCTAATTTGCTTGAGGACAAGCAACGCTCGGTTTGGGGTTGTTGATAACGCCACTTTTTGGCGTTATTTTCGGTTCTCAAACCAACGAGATTGGCTTGGATTTAAGCAAAGAAGCGGAATTTTATTGTTTATCGAGTGAAATGTGCAGGTTATCGAACAGGTAGTAATCCTCGAGAAAAGAAGCTAAAAAGAGTCCAAAAGAGAGCCAAAACGAAGCCCAACGGAAGCCCGAGATCCAAGCCCAAAACTGCGGCACACTGTTCCCAAACCGCGGCACGCACTGTTCCCAAATAGCGGCGCGCAGTTTGCAAACCGCGGCACAAGCCACGGCACACACTGTTCCACACCGCTGCGCGGTTTGGCGCGTGGTTTGCAAACCGCGGCACACAGAATTTAAAGTCGTTTTTTGGGAATTTTAGGTCATTATTCGCACAGCTTTTCGACGACGACCAGAGGCAGTTTAGGGGCGATTTTGGGAGACTTTTTGGAGCTTTTGGAGTCACGTTAGAGGATCAATCGGAGCCACGTTCATCAATCAAAGTAGATACAAACACGATAGAAGGGAGTACATCATTCCATTCACCACGATCACGTTTGCAATGTTTTCGCTCATAGTTTCTTTCCTTTCTTTTGTGTTTGAATCCACCACCGACATGAACTAATTCCAGATGTTGGGGGTTGGAATGAATATGGTTTGAACATATGAACAGATGATTTGAACTCTTATCAGTTTTTCTTAATTAATGAAGCATGTGATTTCGTTCTTAACGCTTTTGTGAGTTTGGCCAATTTACATTTGATCTGTTGTTAGCAATTAAGTTCGAGAGAATAGATTGTTATCTAGAATTAGAAATTGCATGCCTAAGGTGAGAAAGGAGATAGAAATATTCCGAGTAAACCTTAGTCCCATTACAATCTTGTGATTAATGTGTTTTGAACTACATAGGTTAAGATTGAGAGATTTAACTTATGTTTTCCAAGATAAAACTTGCGGTTTCTTGAAAAAGAACCATCATTTATAATAAAAATCGTTGTCGCTTGAGAAAGGGCAACGGTGATTCCAAGATTGGGTATTCATTAACGAGAATAACTGGTAATTGTTTTGAGTCAGATGTTTGTATGTGAAAACCATAGGATTCCCAACTCTCAACTGTTTTCTCTATCGAAGTCTTTTAAGTTGTTCCTGTTCCGTGTTTGATTTAGTTGAATTGCCATTGATTAGTTTAAAACCAACCTTTCAAAATATCGACAGTTCAGTTAATAGCAATTGTGGTCATTGAGATACTTAGTTCCTAGTTCCCGTGGATTCGATACTCGTACTTACCGTACGTATTACTTGATTTCGACACCGTACACTTGCGGTTAAAATTAGGGGGTGACAACCGCCTATCACCATCCATTTACGTTTCTCGCCACCCTTCTCAGTCGTCTGGCGGTTCTTTTCCTTTTCAATCAGCTCGGCCGTATTGATGGCCGCCTGAAAGGTAGTGGGGTTTCTCGTCAGAACCAATTCCCGAATACTACTCTTCAACCCATGGATGAATCGTTCCACCCGTCGTTCCTCTGTTGGTACATACAAATCTGCAAATCGAGACTTCTCGATAAACTTGGAAGTATATTCCCGCACCGTCATTCCTCCCTGATCCAGACCCAAAAATTCTTCTTCCAACTTTTTCACTGCCGCGAGTGGGCAAAATTGAGCTTTAAACCTGTCCACGAACGATTCCCACAACATCCCCTTAGCCATCGCCGAACCCTTTCCCCCAGTTTCGGCATCCCACCAGTAGACTGCATCAGATTTCAACATTGATAAGGCATACATCACCCTATCCCCATCAGCACACTTACAAGTATCGAACACCAGCTCCATCTCTTTTACCCATTTCATTGCCATAACCGGATCACACTCACCCTTGAAAGTAGGGGGCTTGCATGAGGCAAAGGCCTTGTAACTACATCCCTTAGCTGCTGACTCATTCACCACTAGAGAAACTGCTTTCGAGTGCCTCCCAGTACCTCTACCGGGCTTGACAGTTCCAGACTTTCCCTATTCTCACTCGCCTCTTTGCTCCCCGAGGCTGACTCGTTTTGCTTAGTAAGGAGAGTTTGTAGAGTCTCCTGGATTTTACCAAGCTCAGCAGCCAAATTCTCTCGAGTGACAAATGTGGATCCCCGGCCTCGACCACGTCCCCTTGTCGGGTTCCCTCTTCTTACAGTAGCCGAACTCTCCTGGACAGAGTCTTCTTGGTTGACGGGAATTTCCATACTCCTGGTCCTTCCACGACCCCTTCCACGACCCCTTCCACGGCCTCTTCCGCGACCACTTCCGCGGTTAACCGGTCCATTCTCTAAGACCTCTTCCTCCTGATTCCTTGGTACAACAGGTACCGACTTACTCCTCAAATTCCTTCCAGCCATTTCGCAAATACTGAAAGAAAAAATAACCATTAACCCTTGCCGGACATGACATCACAAATTGCTATGTAAGGTAATCTTAAGCACGCACATGTACCTGTAAGTTCGTAATTACACTGGCCAGGTGTAATCCCAAACTTACCTTACACGTTTGTCCTTGGCACCTTATTCCTAAGCGCATTAATAGTAATCGTTCCTAGAGGCAATCCTATGTCTCGGCTGTGTTCCTCATCCTACAGTTTAAGTTTAGGCCCTATTGGTCACCTAAATCCCTTAAACTAAGGCTCTGATACCATTTGTAACGTCCCAAAACATAACGTAGAATAATTCATAGAGTAAGCATCCGAATACATCAATAGTTTGCCTTTAAATCATCATAAAGCAATACTAGACAAAATTTGCTAGCGGAAGTCTTTAATTCCACAGCCGAGAGCTCTAACTATGGGTAGTGATCAAAAGTTTTGGAGTTGCTCTAGCCTCCAAATCATTCTTGTGTCCTCTTATCTAGTTCTTATTAGAAGAACCTGTAGCCCGCTTACCTGAAAATGGTTTAGTTTTGAAAAGCGAGGGTTAGACCAAAAGGTCTAGTGAATTCCCTCCGTAAAACAACATGTATAAACAATGTGAAATCATTTCATTGTAAGTATCGTAAATCATCACATAAGGTACTGCACGGTGTAATGGATCACATAACCATTCACGATCGGGGCCCAAGCAGACTCCCCTTTCGCCCTCTAAGGTATCGGGGCCCAAGCAGACTCCCCTCTACCCGCCTAGGAGGGAAACAAATTCCAACCAATAGGCTCATCATCCATATCCAAGGGATCATCGGATCCCGAGGCTCACTGATCCCACAGTGCAGACCGACACCACATTGTATGCACATACGTTTCATAAAAGCATTGGACATTTTATAAATCATACTTTTCATTTCATAGTCTTAAACAGTCCTTTTCTGTCATGCATATCAATTCGTAAACAATTCATGCTCGATAAACCATAGTCAGTAAAAAAAGAATCATTTACCATATTACGTTGTAAAAAGTTTAGGGAACTCACCTTGACTGACGTACAACGCACTTCTTAAACACCTCCAAGCTACACCAAAAGAACACCTAAGGCAATAGATCCATATCAGATTAACAGATCAGCCCTACTGTCCGAATAACTCTTTCCGGACACAGCTACTTTCCGGACACAACACTGTCCGGACACCAATCCGGACACCTGGACTTTCCGGGTATAACCTAATCGGACGGCCCTAACCGGACACCACCCTTTCCCGGACACGCTATCTGGAGAGTTACGCATCCGGTAACTCCCATAAACTCCTACCCGGACACTTGCAACACGTCCGGGCACCACTGAATATTGGTGTCCGGAAACTACGGCTGTTCGAACTCAAAACATCTAAAAGTGATCATTAATCCGTTTTTAGCCATTACTTCGATTAGATAAACACAAGGGTCCATCCACCAACCTCCAATACCCACTTAATCCACTAATAAACTCCTAAATCGGTTTAACAAGACAAAAACCCTTAAAACACATTTTCAAGGAAAAGAGGTGAAAACTCAAAGAAATCCTCATGATCAGTCTTAAGAATCCAAGTCGATTAAAAGGAACCACTACAACAATTAGAAATACGAATTTAGAATGTATTACCTTGCTAATTCTTCTTGATTCCCCTCTTTCTTGATTTCTTCCCAAGAACCCTTCTCTTCTTCCTTTTCTTTCTTAGCCGCCAACCCCAAACATCCAATACTGATTTCTAAGTGAGAAGGGAGGCTGCCCTAGGAGTTTGTGCACTTAAATATCTTCACAAATCGACATAAATGGTCCCTTAACTTATCTTTCGTTTCTTTCATTTTGACCACCAAACTCCAAGACTTACTAGAATTTGGGTTGTTACAATTACATTTTTAAATCACTCTAGACTATGGGATTTCTCCGAATATCCTGAGTAATCGTCCAGCTGTCTGGGAATATAATTTCTTCCCATTTTACAGGCCTTCTGGTAGTAATACTAGATTTACTAAAATTTGTTTCTATTAAAATAGTTTCATTTTTCTCTTTGTCAACTTTTTTACACATAGGATTTAAAGTATAGAGAGGTTTATAATATATACGATAACAGATACATATAACTTATGTTCCTGGCGTATAACTATAGCCATTTGTTTTAACATTTAAAGTTAAAGCATCTAGGATATTTATATCAGACAAAGATAAGCATAAATTTGGATAAACATCAAAATAGACTGGTCCATGGGCCAGACTTGATTGGATGATTCCCATTAGGGATTGTTTCCAATTTATATTTCTACCATCTCGTAAAGCTGCAAGAAAGCTTTCTGGTAAGCCTTCAAGGGTTAAAGGTCTAAAGGCAATTTGGACAAGACCTATATGCAAGAACTTATGAGTCTTTATGAATGGAAAGATATCAGATTTGTTTAACAATCGGATAATCATTTCATCTTCATGTAAAGGAATAGAAGACTCAGTGGTCTTAACTATTTGTTTTAAACCTATCCTTTCAAAAGTACCTAATTTATAAATGAATCTTGGTTCAACTTTTGGAATAGTCCATCTGTTTAATAAATCAAGGTTCTGGGGAATATCATATTCCTCAGTAATACTGTTTTGAACAGTATCATTTTCCATTCTAAAGAGATTCATAGAAAGATCTATTTAAAGATATGTGTTAAAACATAGATTGTCATAATACATATACCTATTTCCATGGCTCTGATACCATCTTAACCCATGGATCTGTAACTAAGTCTTAAAGCCACCATTTAACACCTTCATAAATGTTGACAGAGAACCCCAATAAAACGGATCTTCTGGCCTGGACATGGTGGAAATCAACAATGAAGTTGGCACTCGACCAAAGACTTAGATCACAGAGTTATGAATTAGAAATTATACATACATGTTAATCTGTAAATGTAAATCATAACAAGTATGTCTTAACACAAAATCTTAATTTAGCCTATCATGGCTAAATATGAATCTAGAATGCTTTAAATAAATACAGGAAATTTAAATAAACAGAATACTTACAAGAGCTTGGTGCTATCCACAAGATTTTCTTTATTATACCCCAAGATTATTACAAGAACTCAGAAATTTAAAGAGAGAAACTAAGTAATCATTTAAATGATACTGTTATGTCTTAACATGGAAATAGGTATATGTATTATGACAATCTATGTTTTAACACATATCTTTAAATAGATCTTTCTATGAATCTCTTTAGAATGGGAAATGATACTGTTCAAAATAGTATTACTGAGGAATATGATATTCCCTAGAACCTTGATTTATTAAACAGATGGACTATTCCAAAAGTTGAACCAAGATTCATTTATAAATTAGGTACTTTTGAAATGATAGGTTTAAAACAAATAGTTAAGACCACTGAGTCTTCTATTCCTTTACATGAAGATGAAATGGTTATCCGATTGTTAAACAAACCTGATATCTTTCCATTCATAAAGACTCATAAGTTCTGGCATATAGGTCTTGTCCAAATTGCCTTTAGACCTTTAACCCTTGAAGGGTTATCGAAAACCTTTCTTGCAGCTTTACGAGATGGTAGAAATATGAATTGGAAACAGTCCCTAATGGGAATCATCCAATCAAGTCTGGCCCATGGACCAGTCTATTTTGATGTTTATCCAAATTTATGCTTATCTTTGTCTGATATAAATATCCTAGATGCTTTAACTTTAAATGTTAAAAAAAATGGCTATAGTTATACGTCAGGAACAGAAGTTATATGTATCTGTTATCGTATATATTATAAACCTCTCTATACTTTAAATCCTATGTGTAAAAAAGTTGACAAAGAGAAAAATGAAACTATTTTAATAGAAACAAATTTTAGTAAATCTAGTATTACTACCAGAAGGCCTTTAAAATGGGAAGAAATTATATTCCCAGACAGGTGGACGATTACTCAGGATATTCGGAGAAATCCCATAGTCCAGAGTGATTTAAAAATGTAATACAATCTAATGAAGGAATTGTTCATATACAATTTAATGAAGACCAAAGAAGATTACTTTCCTCAAGTAGCCTTCTTTCAAGAACTAGATCCATGAGATCCCATTTGTCTCCTATTGATTACATAGTTGATCAACAATCTGCCAGAACTTCTACTTCTTATATAAGAGAAGACATAAGAGAAGAAGATTCTTAAGGCTCTTTAGATCCTGTTGATGAAATAAGGATCCAAAGAAATGGTATTGTTAATGAAAGCAATATACACAAAATCAGAGAAACTGACACGATGTCAAATTTAAATTTTGTTTAAATGATTGATAAAATCGATTTCTCAAAAGAATCTCCTACCAGAAAAATAATTGCTACTGATTTTAGAACAAATCCAAATTGGATTCCTTTTAAAAATTGGTATTTTAAAAGCTTTATGAGTGATGAGAAAAAAGCTTTAGCTAATGAATTCTATAGCTTTTGCGAAAAAGAAAATAAGATTTTTGCTTATGTTCCTTGGTTTATAAATAACTATATTAAGGATCATATTAATATTATTGAAAGAAATTTCAAATTTCTTGGAAGAGGAGGAGGAATTCAAACTCCTGTCTATCCCCCACAAGGTGCTTTTTCAACAGAAAGAAATAATGTTTGTATAACTTATTCTGCTTTTTCTAAACTTATTGATGAAAAGGTTTTAAATGTGACAATTCATCACATAAATGAGCTTTTAGAAATGCAAAATTATTCTAATCTTTATCTTATCATTTTAGGAGAAAGATTAGATTCCCTACAAGAAAGTACGGAAAAAGTTTTAGAAAAAATTTCTATTCTCCAAAATATTAAGGATGAAAGAAAAAATCCCGAGGTTAAACCTACAAGAGATATAATTTTTACTTCACCCTCTATTCAGTCTCCCCCTGAAATAAAAAATTTTAAATTAAAAAGTTCAACTTCTGATATTGAAAAAATGTTAGAAGAGAAGTTCAAAAATGTAACAACCGGGTTTTTTTATAGAAAAGGTGAAAGTTTGGTGGACTTGAGGCACCTTTTGGCAATTTTTTGAGGGGTATAAATAGCTACAATTCCCTAGGGCATGATTTGAGAAATCAGTATTTTTGGGTTCTTGTGGTGGTGTGCGGCTGAAATAGAAAGAAATGGAGAAAGAATAAGAAGGAAGAAAGAGAGATAGAGCAAGGAGGAAGAAAGAGAGATAGAGCAAGAAAGAAGAAAGAGTTTCCAAGTTAATTGGGAGAAAAGGAAAGTTTTCTTCATCCTCAATCAATCAGGTAATGGTTTCTCTTCATCTCTAATCTGCGAAAATGTGGCTAAGTTAGGTATTTTGGGGTTTTTGTTTAAAAGTTGAGCTTGAGACTTTATGGAAGAAATTAGGTGTCTCAAATGCGTTTTTGGCAACTAAGAGTTCAGTGCTAATAGAGCTTAGTCATCAGAATATTGGTGCTAATCTAAATTCTTTGGAATATGAGTTTATCTGTGAATATCGGTCCCAAATAGGGTTCTGAGTCGGCGTCCGGAAAGCTTGTGGGCGTCCGGACACGTTGTCCAATTTGAAGGTTTCCGGATGAGGAAACTGTCCGGATAAGAAGGCTATTCGGATGAGAAGTTTTCCGGTAAGTAGTGTCCGGTAAGTGATTGTCCGGTAAGTAAGGTTGTCCGGTAAGTAAGTTTGTTCGGTAAGTGTGGTTGTCCGGAAAGTAGTACCCGGAAAGTGGCAGATGTCCGGTAAGTCGAATCCGAGTGGTGCCTGGACTGTTGGTTAGGCATCTGAGTAGTTTATATCTCATCTATTTCTCAGGTAGACCGATTGAAAGCCAAAAACAAAGTAAGAAAAGATATTAAGCGCATCAGGTGAGTTTTTCTAACTAAAATACGTGATCTTACGTGTTTTCCAAAGAAAGTGATTATGTGGAAATGTCATGTCATTTTACATGATTTTTACGTGAATGAAAGTTAATATTTTACTGATCAGGGCATGTTTATGAGCATGATTTCTTTACAAGCTTTTACGAACGTTTTCCCATGAAAAGTATGTTCTACTGAAAAGATTATTCAGCAAGATGAAATGAATTGTAAAGTGTTTTACGAATTCTATGTTTTATGATTATGATGAGCTATGTGTATGTATGTGGGGTCGGTCTGCACAGTGGAATCTGAAGACCACGGGATCCGATGATCCCTTGGGCTATTGTGAGAAGCTTTTAGGAGGGAATTCATTTCCTTCCTACTCGGATATGGGATGAGCTTGTAGGAGGGAATTCGTTTCCTTCCTACTCGGGCGAGAGGGGAGTCTGCTGGGGCCCCGATCGCGGAATGTTTATGAGATCCATTACACTGTGCAGCACCATGAATGATGTTTATGTGAAGAATGTGAACTGTTTTATAAAAATGATTTTATAATAATGATGTACACCGATTATGGAGGGAACTCACTAGACCTCATGGTCCAACCCTCGCTTTTCCAAACTAAGACCTTTTCAGGTAAGCGTTTAATAGGAGGCTCAGGTAAATGAGCAAGAGCAAGGTAGAGTACAGATGCAGCTAGAGACAGTGCAAGTGCCTCCTGTAGAAGTTAGATTATTCTCAGTTGTGTATAGGTTGTTTCCGCCAACCTAAGTTTTAGATTGAGGTAATGAAGTTTTGGGACTCAGTTTTGTAAATCTTATGATGTTATGCTATGGATGTTCTGTTGTTTGTTTTGGTGTTTTGGGATGTTACAAAAACTCTCTCTATTTCAAAATCCACTATTTCTACTTTAGAAAAACCTATATTTTCTAATACAGAGGAAACTTCTGATGATGAACCTCATAAAGATACTATAAACAAAATGAAATGGGCTGATAAACCTATTTCAAATAAATATTATTATCATCGTCCTACACCTATCGATGTTCTTAACGAAGAACAAGAGTTTATTAACACAAACAGTTATAGCGGAAAATGCATTTATGAGTGGAGTCTTGATGGTTTTACAAGTAAACATATTTATAATATGGCTCATCGTATGATAATGTATTGTACAGTTTGCAAAAATTCTGGAAATACGGATAAAAATATTGCAAAAATGCTAATAGCAGGTTTTACTGGTCAATTAAAGGGTTGGTGGGATAACTATCTTACCCCAGACCAAAAAAATGAAATTCTTGACTCAGTTAAAACTGAGCCTAATACAAATAATACCACTGATCTTGCTGTTTATCCCCTTATTATGACTCTTATAGAGCATTTTATAGGAAGATTCTCTAATAATAGCGAGACTATTAGAACTCTTTTAATGAATTTAAGATGTAAAACTTTAACCAGATTTCGCTGGTATAAAGACACTTTTCTTTCTCGAATTTTCGAGATTAAAGATTGTAATAACGTTTATTGGAAAGCCAAATTTATTGAAGGCTTGCCAAATCTTTTTGCTGAAAGAGTCAAAAAGATGCTTAGAAGAAATGATATCATTATAGATTATAGTTCATACACTTATGGCATGCTTATAAAAGTTTGCATCTCTGAAGGACTTTCTCTATGCAATGAGTTAGCCCTTAAAAATCAAATTAAAACCCAACAGTCTCTTGAAAAAAGACAGTTAGGAGATTTTTGTGATCAATTCAGAATGGATACTCCTTTCCAGAAAAAGAAAAGAAGATTTTCACAGAATAATCATTAAAATCAAAAAGATTATTCAAACCGCTTTTCAAAAAGGAAAAACTTTAGAAAAAGAAGAAGATATAGTGAAAAAGATCATGATAGAAAACACATAAAGCGCTTTTCAAAAAAAATATGAATTCAATAGTTTGTCACGAATGTGGAAAAGTAGGCCATTATGCCTCAAGTTGCTGGACAAAAAAGAAAATTAATAGCCTTGATATTGATCAAACAATGAAGGATTCTTTATCAAAAAATTTCCTTCTTTCAGATTCTAGTTCTGATGACGAAAAAAAATTTATCAGATGAAAGTTCTTATGAAATATCGTCTGAAGATTCTAACCAAAATCTTGATGACCTCATGTCAAACTTTTTATCCCCGGATTGTAATGCTTGCTCTTCCGATTACCCTTGTGAAAAGAAAAAAGGTCAAGAAGAAAAGATTAATAATCTTACTTCTAATTTTGGTCCTAGATTCCAAAAGGGAGATGAGTTTACAAACTAGCTTCCCAGTTTCAAGACATAAATATAAATGTTTTGTCAAATGACAATGTTTTAAAAATCTTAAGAAAGATAAAAGACACCATGATTTGTGCGGAAATTATTAATAGTCTTGAAAAACCTACTCATGATTCTTCCTCCAAGACAAACCTTCAAGATTATTCAATGAAGGAAGTTAATAGACTTTTGGCTGAAAAACATTCAGTAATCATACTGTTTCCTTAAAGGAATTGACAAAAGAGATTGATAATCTTAAAACAGAAATCAAATTTCTTAAAAATGATAATATCATTCTTCACCAAAATATTGATATTATTTATTCAAATCTTAAAGATAACAAGAATAAAGCTTCGACATCTGAACAGATCTTGGAAAAACCCCAAAGCATATAAATGTCATTCAAGAGGGCTTGATCCCTACCAGATATTTTCAAAAAACTTCGCATTCTCTTTCACATGCTGGAGGAGGATCTCTTAACATCAAATATAAGCTTCCTAAAGCATATATTTGTAAAAATAAAAATTGTATTCCTACAAGCTTTCTTTTAGCTAAGGATATTTCTAGCCAACTTATTCTTGGTCTTCCTTTTATTTATGATATTTATCCTATAACCCAAATTGATGAAAAGGCTTTAACAGGATTTTTTAAAGGAAATCAGTTAAGGTTTGATTTTATAAACAAACCTGTTGAGAAATTCTTAAATGAATTACAAGAAAAAATTAATAGAAAAAATTTGCAATTATGTTTTTTAAAACAAGAAATAAACTTGTTAACCATTGAGGAAAGGCTTTCAAATCCTAAGTTACAAAGAAAAATTAATTATATTAATAACCAATTTTCATTGGAAATTTGTAACGATCATCCAAATGCTTTTTGGGATAGAAAAAAGCATATGGTCTCCCTACCTTAGGAAGCGGATTTTTTAGAAAATAATATCCCAACTAAGGCACGACCGTGTCAAATGATCTCTGAGTATATAGAACTTTGTAAAAAGGAAATAACCTCTTTATTAGACAAAGGTCTTATAAGGCCATCAAAGTCTCCTTGGTCTTGTACACCTTTTTATGTTAATAAACACTCGGAACAAGAAAGAGGAGTCCCTCGCCTTGTAATAAATTATAAACCTTTAAATAAAGTTTTAAAATGGATTAAACATCCAATCCCAAATAAAAAAGACTTGCTTGACAGATTATTTCAAGCTCTTATATTTTCAAAATTTGATTTAAAGTCTGGATATTGGCAAATCCAAATAAATGAAAAGGACAAATATAAAACTGCTTTTAATGTTCCCATAGGACATTATGAATGGACATTAATGCCTTTTGGTTTAAAAAACGCTCCTTCCGAATTTCAACAAATTATCAATGATATTTTCTATCCCTATAGCAATTTTATAATTGTCTATATTGATGACATTCTAGTTTTTTCTATGGATATAGAAAGCCACTTTAAGCATCTTGACCTTTTAAAAAAATTGTTATACAAAATGGTCTAGTCATTTCCAAACAAAAAATGGCATTATTTCAGACCAATATCAGATTTTTAGGTCATAACATTGAAAAGGGAAAAATCATTCCTATTCAAAGAAGTATGGAATTTAGTTCAAAATTCCCTGATCAAATTACTGATAGGACTCAACTACAAAGATTTTTAGGTAGCCTAAATTATATTTCGGCATATATAGAAAATCTTAGTAGTGATACATCTATCCTCTATGATAGATTAAAAAAGAAAAGTTCTCCTTGGACTGAAAGCCATACACAGGCTATCAAGAATATAAAACAAAAAGTTAAAAACCTCCCTTGTCTAATGTTGGCAAATCCCCTCTGGGAAAAGGTCATTGAAACAGATGCTTCAGATATAGGTTTTGGAGGCATCTTAAAACAAGTAGATCCTGAATCAAAACAAGAAATTCTTGTAAGATTCCATTCAGGGAAATGGAGCGGTGCTCAAAAGAATTATGCTACTATAGCAAAAGAGCTCTTTTCAATTGTAAAATGTGTTTTAAAATTTCAAGATGGCCTTTATAATCAAAGGTTTGTTATAAAAACATATTGCATATCGGCTAAATACATGTTTCAAAAGGATTTCAAACATGATGCTTCAAAACAAATGTTTGCCAGATGGCAAGCACACCTAGCCCCTTTTGATTTTACCATAATTTATAAAAAAGGAGTAGAGAATCATCTACCTGATTTTTTAACACGATAATATATTTCATGTTTGTAGGAATGAGCTCTTCAAGCATCTATTCCTCTTATAGAGGAAGAGGAAATTCCTCATCATATAGAGGAAGGGGAGGAAGAGGTGGAAATTCTACCTCGGATTACACCATTCAAATGGGAAAACTGAAGCTAATAGCTTAAAACATTGCAAACACTAATGATCAGTTAAAGAACCTTATATGAACTTCTCTCCCTGAAGATCATCCTCTTCAGAAAGAATACCTTAATTATATTAAGGAAAAAGAGAAAAAAGAAATTTCATCTTATGCTAATATTAGCAAAGAAGAAAATTCAGATTCTCAGTATTGCGAGACTAAATTTAAAGAAGTCATACATCTGATTGAAGAAAAAGATATTCAATGGAAAAATAATCCAGAAATTATTTTAGAGAGATATCTTAATAAGACTTCGAGCATTCATGGTTCAATGAAACAGAGACAATTCTATGAAGGTCTCCTAATTTCTACAAATTCTGTAGAAATTATTCATTTTTCTCCTTCAACAAGGACAGAGGTTTATAACTTCTCAAAATTCATTGTAAAAAAGATTATATCTTTTGAAGAATAGGGTATATCTCCACTAGCTGAGAAAGAATGGTTTTCTCCTCTTCATAAATTCAATTTTAAATTCAATTATTGGGACTATGTTTCCAGTTTTGAAGAAGTTCTTTATTATGAGAATGAAAATAAGAAACATACTTGGTTTCTAAAAATTTGTGAAAATTGCTTTCATTCCCCAGTTCCAAACTGGTATTTTTACCTGTTGGAAAAAATTTGGGACCACTAGTGAAATCCTCCCTGAGGAATTAAATCTTTGTTTAAAACAATGGATATCATATTCTCCAAAAGTTCATAACAACAAATCTTAATATATTATTGAGGATCAGAATACCTGCTGTTTTTTTTATAGAATTCGGCATTCCATGGATCTGGAAATGGAAACCCATTTTGGCTATACTGATATTATGGCCCCATGTTTAAAAAGGCAAGATCTTACTAAATATTGGGATAAATTATCTCGAGAAGATCCTACAACCAAGAAGCCATATGGTGATGAAATGGTGTCAAACATCGTTAAAAAAGTTGAGCTTTATAAGCAACAATATGATCAACGACAAGAAGACATGGAAGAAATCAACCCTTTCCAACAGCTTTCGCAAAAATATGCAGAGACCCATTCTAAGGAAGAGATAATAAATCTCTACATTTCAAAGATGAAGAAAGACCTATATAAAAATATAGGATTTCCAGATGAAAAATCAGATGCTTCAATGACATCTGATACACAGGATGCTCAGAATCCTGATGATGACCAAATTGGCCTATCCCTAGATGATGCTCTAGAAACCCTCAAAGATTCCATTAGAGACAGTATCATATGGTTGAAGGCTCTGAGTGGTATGCCAAATTGGTATTCCATAAAATTAAAGAATTGGTCGACATCAAACGGTCGACAGTATCTCAAATAATTGAAGAAATGGTGGTCGACATCAAAATGGCCGACGTGTTACTATTTGCTTTTAAAAAGCTTTTGTCTTTTTCTCTTTTGCTTTTGTTGTCTTTTCCCCTTTGCTTCCTTATTTAAGGGACCTTCCTCTCTTTGGAAGAAGCAGACATTTCTTAGCTTACTTAGTTTCTCTCTTTAAATTTCTGAGTTCTTGTAATATTAATAATTAACTAATAAATTAATTATAAAATATAGATAACTAAAATTTACTTTTGTTTTCTTTTACTATATTTTGTGTAAATATAATTTAATTAACAAATAAAATACATGGATATTTACTTATGTAATTTTTTTGATGTTTGTGTACGTTTATCTATTAGTATTGTAATTTTTATATTAATGTACTTTTAATTTAGCAGTTTAAATAAAAAGCATTTCATAAAAGTATTATTTTTTAAAAATAAAGCGTGGGTAAGAAATTTTAATAAAAATATTAAAAAAAATAATGTTCAAATAAACTAATAAATGAATTAAATTTAATAAACATATTAATAATAACTAATATTTAAACAAACTAACTAACTAATTAAATTAATAAATGATTTTGTTTAATATATTATATTGGTTGAAAGACCTTGCACAATTAGCAAGATCATGGTAGTCTTGCAAGGCCTTGCAAGACACATGGCATGCCATGTCATCTTGCAAGAGCACTTGCAAGACGCGTGTGGATGCTCTTAGTGGAAACTTAAATCAGTGACAGATTACCCGGGTTTTTATGGGTGACCCGTGGGTGATATTCACTAAAACCATTGGTATATATTCTGTGGATTATCTATGATCTGTAATCATCGAAAGAAGTTTTCTTGGATGATTTTTATGAATAAAAATCATTTGTTTTGTAATGAGATAGTTATTTATCAATCTTGTTTTATCTTCTTAATTTTTGTTGCATCTGCTTTGGTGGGGTAGAAAAACTAGATGTTAATTTATCTCACTCAAGGTATGTCGTGTCTCTGTCTAATATTGTTGCGTCAAACGTGGAATATGTTTCTGCACTGTGTGACCAGCCTTACCAAATGCACCCTAACAACAGCAAATTGTCGGGCATGTAGGTCTTAGCCGCTCCACACACCTGGTTTCGACCTAGATTTTCAACCATATCGTGACCAAGAACTAGCTAGGATTGGCAATAGTAGTATAGAACATATAAAGGTTATTTCCTTGCCCTATCAATATAGAATAATAGGCATCGTAACAGATAATTATACATGTTACAAACTTGTTATTTATATCGATATCATATCTATAAAAATAACAAATGACTAAATAGATGATGAAGAAACAGTGAAAATCAATTTTATTTCACATGACATTCGTAACCATTAAACATAATGTAATGCTCCATTCGTCCAATAAATTTTCACGATAACAAAGGCACACATTTTTTAAAATCTATAATTATTACACTTTTTAATTAACAAAAATACAATTTTACTTTAATTATAGAAAAAATTTCTTCGTTGTACAATTAAAGATAAAATGGAAAAATAATATTAAATTTTAAAGTGAACAATTTTCATAGGACAAACTAACATAGTAGCTTACACAATTATTTAAAAGCAAAGGAAGTATTAAAAAAGTAATAAAGAATTACTAAGAAGGTAAAGAGAGGTGTCATTAGGCCATCCGTAGCGCATGAAAGATAGCATGCGGGATGGGTGATGTGGCAGCGGGATGGCTGCGGGGATGGGGTACGGGGCGGGATCATTTGCGGGAAGGGATCGAATGCGGGGATGGGATCCCGATTCATCCCGAGGATTATTAAAAAAAAATTAATTAAATTTTTAAAAATATATAACCGTTGAACGGCTCTATTATTAAAAAAAATTATTTTTCTCAATTTAATCCCACTATATATTTAACCCTCAACCTCTTATTTCTCACACCTCTCAACCTCTTATTTCTCACACCTCTCAACCTCTTATTCTCTCAACCTCTTATTTCTCACACCTCTCAAACTCTCTCAAATTCTCTCAACCTCTATATATTAAACAATATGGATTCGCCACAACCCGGTGAGAAGGATATCGAAAGCCAAATCAGTGAGACACAACGCGCGGCAAATGTTCGAGAAGTCATTAACCGGGACACTCATAATAACCTTCGGTCGGATTTGGTCGAACATATTTGGCGTATCCAAGTTCCCAACAATGACGACGAGTAGATTTTTAAATTTATTTTGTAATTTTTAATTTTTTAATTTTTTAATGAATGTTATGAATTTTTATTTTTATTATTTATCTTATTTTTATTTATTAAAAAATATATAAATATTTTTATTTTGTTAAATAATTAAATGTATAAATAAAAGAATTAAAATAAATGAGGTGGCAAAAGGGTTTGAGGGAATGGGGTACGGGTGTTTAGGGATCGTGAGGGATCGAGTGAGGGATGGAAGAAAAGCTGATGTGGCGCTGATGTGGAGTGAAATCTTTGAAAGATGCCCTCCATGGGGTACTGATGGCCTTAGCAACAGGGGTTCCAATATTTTGGCCTTATTTAAGTAGGTATATATAATATTTATATGGAGCAAGTGAATTTATAAAAAAAAATACTTTTCATATGATTTAAATCTTTACCTTTTTAGGAAATTGGGACTTTAGAGCATCTATTGATAGGTTTTTTACATTGAGTCTTTGATTATTGTAGGAAGCAAGAATATATATATATATATATATATATATATTAATATTTAAACGAGAATTCTAACTATTTAAGAAAATAAGAAAATGGTTGTTCGTATGTAATATCATATTTGATTTACACTAACTGTAAAAAATTGGTTGCAAGCGACTTTGGCCGCGACTTAAAGTCGCGGGGCAAGTAGAATGAATCATATATGATTTTGTACGTGAATCATATATGATTTTGTACATTAGCAATCATTCTTGTGTTTTCTTAAATAGTTAGCGTCCTCGTTTGAACTCACCTCTTTCTCTCTCTCTCTCTCTCTCTATATATATATATATATATATATATATATATACATATAGCCATAGGTTCAATTGAAAAATGCTAAGTGGGTGAGAAATAGATAAGTAATCTTAGTAATTCATTCGGTCAATATCGACTTTGATTAGTCAAAAGTTGTAGCTTTGATTGGTCAAAAGTTGCGGATGTTCCAAAAATAAAAGGGCAGTTTCGTTACTTTTATAAATACGCGAGACGAGTTCATATGTGAACCTGTGTGATTCACATATGAACAATCTGTTCATATGTGAACCCATGTAATTCACATATGAACTCTTTTTAACTAATTCGCATATGAACTAATTAACTGATTCACATATGAACTCCTTTTAACTAATTCACATATGAACCTTTGTGATTCATATATGAACGTTTGTGATTCATATATGAACTATTTAACTGTAGGTTCATATGTGAATCAGTTGAACTAATTAATAGATTCACATATGAACTAATTAACTGATTCACATATGAACGTATAGTTCATATGTGAATCACACAGGTTCACATATGAACTCGTCCCGCGTACTTTACGAAATTACCCCTCTATCTTGTGTAGACCACGCGCATACCACGCGAGTAATTATCTGCTACTTCTCGGTCAAAGCCGCAAATGTTGACCGAATGAATGACTAAGATTACTTCTCTATTTCTCACACACTTAGCATTTCTCAATTGAACCTCTCCCTATATATATATATATATATATATATATATATGACACTTAGCATTTCTCAATTGAACCTCTCCATATATATATATATATATATATATATATATATGTGTGTGTAACTTCTCTATATACAATTCCTAGATTAATTTTCATTATCTCCCTTCTTACATGTAAAGAGGTCTCTACAAATAATCTACATTATTTTACTATATACAGTACATAGTACATAGTGGGATTTTCTTTGTCCCTCGTAGAATAGTTACAAAGTTTTTGAGTGCCTTATACTAAGTTTATGATATCTTTTATCAAACTGGTTAAGTCACAAGATGGGATTAACATATGTTACATCATACATGTCAAGATCCGCATTGGGCCTTGGGTCTCTTGATATGATACGGAATTGCACAGATGTGGAGGGGACAGGGAGATACGCGACTTAAGTCGGTCGGCATGTCGTGCAACTCACTGAAATGTTAGTCAATGGACTATGAGTTATGCGGTATTCCCGCGGGTCAAGTTGTATAAATCTCTATTCGGTAGTTTTTGTTGGTTTATTTCAGTTGAAAAAGGAAACATATATATATAATTTTCATGATATCGATTTCTTGCAGACATATTAAGACAGTTTTTGGGTTCTTCTTGTTTCTTAATCGATTTCTTCATTTTGGAAACATATTTCGTCCCATTCAAGGTTGATACTTGAACAGTTTGTCAAATCTTCCAAAAACACATCCATAAAATTAAATATAAGAGAGGACGAAATTCTGTCGAAGGACATGTGATTTGCAATTCTTAATCCACATTTCAATCTTCTTCAAGTATGCGGTAAGTTATCGAATTAGTCAATAGATTTTATCGATTGTATATACCCTTGTCGATTTTATTGATTTTACCCTTATTTTTTTATTTTCTTATTTTAGTCAAGAATTATATTTGGTTTAGATTTTATTATTTAAAAAATAAAACAAATACTGAGTGAATATTAATGAAGCACGTCATACGTTGAAGTGGTCCAAAATCCGAAGTCTAGAATAACGGTTTTCAAGGTAAATTACAAAAATTGTCCCTGAACTATCAATCAATCTACAGTTTTAGTCCAAAAGTTTTTTTATAACTATTTGATCCAATCACCGAATCGTTAAAACTAAACCATTTTTTGGTTAATACATCGTTAATGTACACTAGGAGTGTACAACCGATCCAATAGAAACCGACCGACCATAATTGGATATCCAATTGTAATTGGATCGGATTGAAAATTTCAATATCCAATTTGGATTGGTCAGTTATAGGATGGTTGTCCAGAACCGACCAAGACCGATCGAACCGAACCGATCAACATCCAATTACTATCGAAATACCATCCAATTACCATCTACCATCCAACTATCATCCAATTAGTTTGTTTGAAATTTGCTTAAATCTAGATTTGTTTTTTGTTGGTTTTTCAATTTTTAGTCTCATTTGTATTGATTTTAACACATATTAAAAGCGTTTAATCAATTTGTTTCATTATTAGAAAACTGGATTAAATTAAAACATTGAGTGGATCCGGCTTGATCATCTCCAATCCAATAGATATCAATAAGAATATCCGATGGTATCCAATCTAACCCAATGGGTATCCTTTAAGAATATCCAATTATACACCATATGCATTTAACATTTTAGTCCTCTAATTTTTTCGGTTCTTCAACTTTCATTTCAATAAAAATATATTGATCAACACCAATAGTTTTCAAGCATCCTAATATACTGTTTTATAAAATATATTTTATAAGACCAAAAAATAAATCATTAGGGCATCCACAATGGTAAAATGAAATGAAAGACTTGAAAGTAATAAAAAAATATAAAAGCTATGTTGGTCACACCATAATGTACTCTCTCTTTCTCTTGTCTCTCACATTTAATTTGTCAAAGACTTGAGAAAGACCAAGTCTTTGATCAGTAAAGCTATCTTCAAGTCATCGCTCCAATGTTCAAGTCTTCTTCAAGTTATTTTCAAGTCATTTTCAAATGACCATTGGAGATGCTCTTATATCCAAAAGCATTGAGATAGGTTTATAGAACACTTTTCGGCATTTTAACAAGGTTTTTAACACATTTTTAATACAAAACGTCATTAGCTATTTTAAAGGACATTTTTTAGAAAGTGTCTTGTAAACCTAATTTTTATAAAACACTCGTTTTTATAAAACAGTTTTTCAAATAGTGTCTTGTAAAATAATTAACACGATGTTTTTATAAAAATATCCTAGAAACTTGTTACCACTCTCAAAAGCATCATATAAACTTATTGCAACGTGTTTTAGGATGATGTTTTATTTCTCAGTCATGTAAATTAAATCATATAAAGCAATTTATTATAACATTCTAAATAATTTTTTTTTTCCAATAAATTCAATTGTTTGAATTATGAAGCAATGACTAAAGGTGTGGTGGCAGAAGAATTTTGCTCTTTCAATTTGGTCATGGATAAGTTTTGATTTAGATTTCAGATTCATATTTTGATTTTGTTTGAATATTATTCATGACTTTATGAATTTTGATTCAAAAATAAAAATAAAAATAAATAAAAATATTGAGAAAATATGGATGAAAATATGAGAACTATAACAATATTGGGTTTATAGGATGTTTAAAAATATTTAAACCTTCTAATAAATATTTTATAGGACTTACATTTATAAAACCAAACAAAAAAGTCATATATCTAAAAGTATTACATTAGATTTATAGGACGTTTTGGATGTTTTAACAAGTTCTTTTAATAATTTGTCATATAAGTTATTTTGTACAATACTCTTTGAAAAAATGTCCTATAAAAAGTTGGTTTACAAGACACTTTTTCAAAATAGTGTATTCACTAAAATACATGTAAAAATGTTTCATATTGTGAAACAAGTACACAGGGACGGACCTGTAGGTGGGCACGTGGTGGCACGTGCCACCGTATTAGTTCTCCGGCGAAGGGTAAAAAAATTTCTTTTCGTGAAGGTGCCACCGTATAGATTTAGGAGGTGCTACCGTATTCATTTGAAAACTACAAGGGGTGCACCTAAACTGAAAAAAATGCCCAAATCTTATACCCATTCAACCAAAAATACCGAAAAAATCTCTCGAAATCGATAAAAAAAACTTAAAAATCCTCCGAAATCAAGCAAAAAACGTTAAAAATCGCTCGAAACGCCGGAATTTGGCTAAAAACACATCGGACGATATTGAACGTTGATAAAAAGATGAAAGGCACTTGGATAAAAATCGTATGAAAAAATATGGTGACACCGTATGAAAAAACTTCTAGGTCCGTCCCTGCAAGTACATCTAAAACAAATACATTGTTAAATAAACATATCTATACTATATTATAAAACATTTATGAAAAACTATTAAAAACAACCCCCAAAGCTTCATGTACCGCTATTTAATGCTAATTACTTAAAATATCTTAAAAACAACTAATTAATGAAGCTTTATGTACCGCTTTTAATGCTAATTACTTGATTAATTCTTATCTCTAACAACCTTCAAATCCTTAAATCGTGGACTCTTATTAATTAATCCTTATCTCTAACCACTTTCAAGTCCTCAAATCATGAACTCCTTAAAAACGTCATTCTTTAAACACATTTATAAAAAAACATGACCGTTTTCTCAAAACCACACATTAAAATAAATTAGAACATTAAAATCAAGATATATCGTACGTGTTGCATTGCGCCAGTAGACTTCTAGTATTAATCAATACATTAAGTTCTAGTATTAGATAATAAGAAAATACATGTGAAACAATACCTTAAAATACAAGTTTTCACAGTTATCAAAAATATTAGTTAAGGTTCTCGTCTGATTATATATATTGTAAGATTTCACATTGGTTGGGGCGGGGAAATAAGGTTGCTTTATAAGAAATTGAAGACTCCTCTATTAGATACTTTTTAAAACAGTGACTCCTTTTCCATATTTTATAATATTTATATTAAATACAAGTTTTCACAGTTATCAAAAATAAGTTACACACACATATATATATATATATATATGACACTTAGCATTTCTCAATTGAACCTCTCCATATATATATATATATATATATATATATATGTGTGTGTAACTTCTCTATATACAATTCCTAGATTAATTTTCATTATCTCCCTTCTTACATGTAAAGAGGTCTCTACAAATAATCTACATTATTTTACTATATACAGTACATAGTACATAGTGGGATTTTCTTTGTCCCTCGTAGAATAGTTACAAAGTTTTTGAGTGCCTTATACTAAGTTTATGATATCTTTTATCAAACTGGTTAAGTCACAAGATGGGATTAACATATGTTACATCATACATGTCAAGATCCGCATTGGGCCTTGGGTCTCTTGATATGATACGGAATTGCACAGATGTGGAGGGGACAGGGAGATACGCGACTTAAGTCGGTCGGCATGTCGTGCAACTCACTGAAATGTTAGTCAATGGACTATGAGTTATGCGGTATTCCCGCGGGTCAAGTTGTATAAATCTCTATTCGGTAGTTTTTGTTGGTTTATTTCAGTTGAAAAAGGAAACATATATATATAATTTTCATGATATCGATTTCTTGCAGACATATTAAGACAGTTTTTGGGTTCTTCTTGTTTCTTAATCGATTTCTTCATTTTGGAAACATATTTCGTCCCATTCAAGGTTGATACTTGAACAGTTTGTCAAATCTTCCAAAAACACATCCATAAAATTAAATATAAGAGAGGACGAAATTCTGTCGAAGGACATGTGATTTGCAATTCTTAATCCACATTTCAATCTTCTTCAAGTATGCGGTAAGTTATCGAATTAGTCAATAGATTTTATCGATTGTATATACCCTTGTCCATTTTATTGATTTTACCCTTATTTTTTTATTTTCTTATTTTAGTCAAGAATTATATTTGGTTTAGATTTTATTATTTAAAAAATAAAACAAATACTGAGTGAATATTAATGAAGCACGTCATACGTTGAAGTGGTCCAAAATCAATAAAATCGACAACGGTATATACAAGAATTATATTTGGTTTAGATAGTGACCATTTAAATAATTTAAATATGGTTATCTATCAAAAATGATACACAAAAATCACCCTCCTTATAGAAGGAACTTTTCAAAGGGATTTTATTGCAATGATAGATAGTGGAGCTGATTTAAATGTCATTCAAGAGGGCTTGATCCCTACCAGATATTTTCAAAAAACTTCTCATTCTCTTTCACATGCTGGAGGAGGATCTCTTAACATCAAATATAAATCTATATTATTTATATTATAATTATTTATATTATTTATATTATAATTTAGTAGTTTAGAAAGGAGTTTGGTTTTGTATGTGTGTGGAATGTGTTATTGCAAAGCTAATGTGTCACTTGTGAAAGGAGTATGGTCTTGCAGGTGTGTGGACAGTGTTATGACGAATCACCTCTTTAACAACGGATTTCTTTGACAAAATTTCGTAAATAAATTTTACCGAATATACCGTTAAAGTTAACGTTATTCAAACTTGGGGGCTAATTTCTTTTTCTTCCCGATGTGAAGGGTGGGGGCAGAGGGCAGCTACCCAAGTCCCAAGAGCAGGCCAAGACCCCTTTACATTCATATTTATTTTATTAAATTATTAATTTCTATTTAACCGTACTTAAGCAACCTATTAGTTTAATTGCAATATTATTTTATTGTGTGGTTGGTTAAACCATTAATTATATAATGAGTTTAGCTATGATCTATATTCAAATACAAGTTTCAGAAAATTAATAAATTAATTATTTCCTAATGATCTTGAATGTAAAATTTACGAATTAGATTCAGATTTCAATCGTTTAAGTTTCAAATTTACCATTGGAGGGAAGACTTGAAAATGAGTTTACTTCTCAACCACTTGAGAAACCTCAAGCATTTGAAGAAAATTCTGTGAGAGACAAAGAGAGAGAATGGAACTAAAAGGTGGGACCCACATTTTTTTAGTATTATTTTAATTTTGATCAAGTCTTTCAAGTGGTTGACCATTGTGGATGCCCTAATAACGCAATTCGAGGAGGAGGAAGTTTCGACACCAGATCCGTTTGGATATGTAGTAAAAAGCTAAAACGCTATATTTATGTGTCTTGAAACAAATATAATAATAAATGTTTTTTTTTCCTATTAAGATTTGTTTAGATTAAACCACTGCGTCCCTCTTTCTTTTTTTGCAAAACGGTAATTCATTAAAAAGAGAAATCTAGCTAGAGGCTAGCAACAAGAGGAGATTACATCACCTCGAGACAAGAATAATGAGACAAACTACACTCGACAAAGTTATTCCGACTCACTTTACATTTGTCAATCACCCATCTAAACGAATTAACAACTATAAAGTGAAACAGGTCACCCGATCTAGGCACATACTTATCAAACAAGTATTTTTTTGCGAAAACTTGACAGTGCTTTGAATACACCGTTAGACGTGTGCTAATTAAACCTCAACGCAAGTATACATTGAGATCTAATGTCGTCTTTTCAAGTAATAAAGCGGTGAGAGCCATGTATCGTCCCACAGAGATTGGAGTAAAAGCGTAGTAAAAGTCTAATAAAATATATGATTTCCAAGGATCAAGTCGAACACATATTTTGGTTGAAATTATCACAGATTATATTGAACAAATAATAAAGAGAGCAAGGGTGTAAGATGTTGGGGTAAAGTCTAAACACAAATTCCAGCAGACCAATAATTTGGCAATGCTACAGCATTTGTCTCTCAACACTTAAGTTCACCATCTACTTTTCAGGATGCCCTTCCGGATCTTCAACATTATACTACTGATCTAGCTTTCAATCAACCCAATCCTGGTGTTGTATCAGGACTATCAATAGCAAAATGATGCCTTACAAGTATATGAATAAACAAATTACTTTGTTAAAAATCACTCTTCCAAGTTGATCCCATATCAGTTAAGTTGGCGTGTTCTAAGTGGTCCATTCCTAATACACACTCTACACTTTTACCATCATGACGATGACCAACTTATTGGGCAAAATCAACCCAGAAAAGACAGAGATGATAAATTCCTTTGTCAGTAGCACTTCCAAGTCTTACTTCCTTTGTCATTCGGATTGACGTGCATATCAATGGCTCATTCCTGATGCCATGGCACTTTAACACTTTCAAAGTAATCAAAACGTCATGGAGTAAACTTAATCTTTTATAAAACTTAACATGAAATGGTGAACATCATTATTGAGAAACGATGTCCACCTTTCTTTGTGTTTAAAACTTCACCCTTTAATCTCACACCCAAGCTATAGGAATTAACTACTCATGTTTGAAATTAAATTGCAATAAATGTAGAGCATATAACCCAAAATAAGAACAACAGTAGAGCATATAACCCAAAATAAGAAGTTATCATCAAAATAACTAAAAGTCTCTATTTTTGTGAAAAAAAAGAGATGGTCGTGTTTGGAATGTCAGAAGCAGACTTAATCCGGATGTTTGCAAGCCTCTGATTTAAAGTTTCATCCGGACTGATTAAGACGTTAGCGTCTCACACAAATAAAACTATACGATATGAAGTACTACATTGTTTAAGGGTTAAATTTTGGAAAAATCAGAATCCATATACCCACAGAAAGCGGGTTGGACGTCCACAAAATAGTTGCATAATTTTATATTTCCTCGATAATCAAATACCGTCAAACTCGTAATTCAATCTGGTGTTAAATGCTAAAGTTAAGGTCATATGTTCGAATCTTCAAAGGACCCTTCATTGTGAATGTGCCACAACTTCCAACAAGAAAGTGGGACTATTTCCAATTTAGGTGGAGATGACATTTTGATAAAGCATTGTGAAATAGTAACACCATGATATACGAATAAATGCAACATTATTTGATCTATTTATTACACCACATATGGGTTAATTTGAAATATTGAAGACAGTTATAAGAAGAGGACTTGAGCACAAGAAACCTCTCATCCGAAATAATTAAACAATATATGGTCAAAAAAATGTATGTGTCGTACATGTTTTGGTTATACACAAGGGTAAAATTCGAACTAAAGAATTTTTGGGTCACCCGGAGAAGTGTAACACCCTAAAATTTGGTGTAAATTTAAACCTGAATAATTTGCGGAAATGAGCTAAATGACATAGACAAATCTCCCAATCAGGAAGTAATAATATGGCGTTTACATTACAATTAATCGAACGGAAATAAGTCCAACAACCTACTAATCTAGACTAAGAAAAGTTCAGATTATAAACGGGTGTTGCTATCTCGTTCTCAAAAGTAAGTCATTCTATACACCAAAAGTCACCTCTATGTCCATCCAAAATGCTATCTCTCTTCTCCACTCTTCCCTCAACCCCGGGAAGTACCACCGCTAGGAAGGCCTGCTTAAACACAACATACATCAGAAAGTGTTAGTCATACGCCTAGCCAAGATAGCAATTTCATAATAAGACTTGTTTACACGTTAAACATATAAAGTGTATTATCATTCGTTACCGTTCAACCGCACGTTGCATCATCACATCATAAGGCGTCAACCATACTAGGTCTGTAGCCATTAAGACATCAACCATACTAGGTCTTTAGTCCATTAAGACATCAACCATACTAGGTCTTTAGTCCATTAAGACATCAATCATACTAGGTCTTTAGTCCATTAAGCATCAACCATACTAGGTCTTTAGCCATTAAGCATCAACCATACTAGGTCTTTAGCCATTAAGCATCAACCATACTAGGTCTTTAGCCATTAAGCATCAACCATACTAGGTCTTTAGCCATTAAGCATCATAGTGTCACCACAATATACAAGTACTCATATACATAATACCATCTTTAAAACACAATAATCATCATAAAACTTCGTTAAGTTATAATTGGTTCATAATACTTTGAACACCAAATCCCTCATTGAGGTTTACTTCTACTTTGGAGTTATAGAGAAGGAGAGGTGTGTATATACTCAAGAGTATACTCCTACACCACCCATCCATCTCCTTTCACCTTTACATCATATTATCATCATAGTTGGACCCTAATTTACCAAAATAGGGAAGTTAAGACACATATCATACCATAGTGAGAGAAACAAGTAAAGGAAGAAATTATTTCAAGGAATGTAGATACATAGACATTAATGAGCTTAGTGAGTCAAGGAAACTCACCTTGGGAGGTTTGTAAAGTAAGAACCCCAAGTAGTGGTAGAAACCCTAAGAGTGGTAACAAGAAAACCCTAGGATTTAGGAACCCTAGTTTTCCCTTTGGTGGTGACTTGAACTTTGGCTTAGTCCACCTTGAATGCTCACTTGAAAGAAGAAGGATTTAAGAGTTTAGCATCCCTAAGGTACCTCCATTCAATGCGATTAGGTTTAGGGTGGAGGATTAAGTGAGGTTGGTGGTGAGAGTATTTGAGAATCGTCCAAGGGAAAGAATGGATCGCACTTCCAAAAGAACAAAGGAAAATATGGAAAGGGTTCTCTTTTCTTTTTATTTCCTTAGCTGCTCCCGTCGATTTCCTTTTAAAACTAGCAGGCCGCCGACGATTGTGCCTTCAGCGGTTGTGACATGGGCACAATCGCCATGTCACTTCCGCGTGACATGTACCGCGAGCCCCTTCTCCGCTGCCCCTTTTCCCCGCCGGTGATTGTGCCTTCGGCGGTTGTGACATGGGCACTATCGCCCTGTCACTTCCGCCAGACCTGTACCGAGGGCAATGGTGAGCTGCTGAAACCTCCAACAACCTTGAATTAATGCAAGACAATTTGGGTGAAAGCATAGTAGGGTTACGTGGTTTCCTCAAGTTTGATTTTCATTCCTTTTAAACTTTCTGAAAATACAGTAAGCAAAACTTCCTTTTCAATCTCAAAAACAAGTTTCTCGTCATTTCTAACTTCTTGAATCGTACTTTGAAACTTGTTTTCGAGGTCCATGAGTTTTTGTTCAAGAACCATTGGTGGAAAGTATCTTTTACCTTCAAAATCTGGTTTGTCAGTTTCAACCTTTTGAGTATTTCCTTTTTCCTCTGGTTCTTTAACAACATGTCTCTCAAAATAATTGTTTGGTAAGGTTTTCTTAGAATTCAATGCCTTTGCATTGTCTGGACCATACCAAAAAGGAAGTTGCATTTTAACTGTGGTTTTCCTTTTTATTTCTTCTTCCGCCTTATAGTCTTCATCATCCATCTTGATTTGAAAGTTTGAATGTACGGCAAGTTCAATCCATTCAAATTTGATCATCCATCTTGATTTGAAAGTTTGAATGTACGGCAAGTTCAATCCATTCAAATTTGTACAAAGTGGGAGATTTTGTTAAAACATTACTTAGGTATTGTGGATTGTCATACCCGATTCCCCACTTTGAGTTGAAATATCTAAACTTGTTTGGTTTATGCATGTGAATTGTTTGTTCAGTTTGACCTGCTTTGTACAATTTATTTTTCAGATCTTTAACTTGTTCAGACAATTCATCATTTCTATTTCTGTAAGCATGTAAAAGACTCTCAAACTCGCTATTCTTGACTTGCGAACTCAATAATTTATCCGATAGTTCAGTCATTCTATCTTGAAAATAAGCATGACCAATCTCGAATTCAGCCTTTTTCTTTTTAAAATCCTTTAATTGATTGTCTTGTTCAATTAGTCTTGCCTTTTGAGTGGAAATTATTTCATTTGCTCTATCTTGATCTTTTGTAAGGTTTTCTAATCTTTTAGTTAAACAAGCCTGTTGAGAAAAGAATTGATTATAAAGATCGGAATATACCTCATTGGAAGTAGACTCTGAATCTTCACCATCGGTGTTCTTGGTCATGAAGCACAACTTTGTCTGATCATATTTCTCACCTTCAACTTCATTATCAGAAAGATCAAGCCAGTATTCTTCTTCAGCCATCAGCACTATCTCTGCTTCTTTCTTCTCGGCAAGCAGCAGCTTGTTCTTGTAGTATGTAGAATCCCTGACTTTCGGCTTCCAACACTCTTTTGAGAAGTGACCAGGCTTCCCGCAATTGTAGCATGTCGGAACTTCCTCTTTCTTTTCGAACACCCTTTTCTCTTCCGGCTTCTTATACTCAGGCTTCTTGTACTCCTCTCTCTTGTACTCAACCTTCTTATCATCAAACCTTCTACTCGACTCAACATTCGCCTTGTGTTCAAAATTCTTAGAACCAGACGCATACCTTTGATTGTTGGACCCGGGAGATTTTCCAAACTTTCTCTGAAAAGAGTTAGTAAGAAGTGCCATTGCTCGCTTCATACTTTCAACATCATCTGTCTCACCATCTTCACCCTGTTCATCATCAGAATGCTTTGAATAATTTCTGTTTGGTTTGACAGACACCAAAGCAAGCGGATCTAGTTCTTCTTCCTTCTTATCCTCTCTTTTCTCTTCCCTCTTGTCCTTCTTCTTTTTCTTTGCCCTCTTGGCTTCAGCATCTTCTTCATCCTGTTTCAAAGTCTCGTACATCTCTTGAAGAGGCAAAACATTCAGCCTTGAATTTTGTTTCATACGATGAGCATACTTCTTCCACTCGGGTTGAAGTACATTCAAAAACTTCACATTATGCTCAATTATCGATTTTTTGATGCTGTATCTGTTCAGCTCGTTCAAGATAATAGTAAAACGATCGTATGTGGAATCAAGAGCTTCACCATCCTTCCGTTTAAAACTCTCATACAGATTAATAGCATTTGAAATTCTCATCTGGTTTTCAATCTCAGAACCTTGATAAAGTTTTGTCAGCTCATCAAACATGGCTTTCCCGGAGTGATTCTGGCTATCTACCTTTCGGTAAATATCATTAGTCAACGCTTGAATTACAAGGGACTTTGCCATCTTATCCCCATTATATTTCTTCTTCTCTTCAGGATCATAGTGAATTGGTAAAACTTCAACAAGATCTGGAACTGGTTCACCATCGATAAGAATTCCTCTTCTATATACCTTTCCCATTGGCCCATTAATCAGTGAATGTGAAATGTATTCCCCGTTCTCTTGTCTTTCCACATAATCCATAAAACGGTCTTTCCAAATTTTGAATTCTTTAGGAAACAGAACCGGTGGTTTATCCTTAGATCCAATCAATAGCATATCTCTTGCAGTCATATTGAATTACTTGTCGTTGATCGTTTGTATTCTTTAGATTTGATTAGTAATTTTTTTTTCAAACTGAAGTCTCAACACACTTAAGTCGCAATAGGTTTGAAGTCGCAATGCAATGAAGTCGCAATGCTTGAAGTCGCAACAGTTGGAATCGCAACAAATGAAGTCGCAATAATTGGAATCGCAACACTTGGAGTCGCAATGAAATGGAATCGCAACAGAGTAAAAAATTCACTCGAATCGCAATAGAGGATTGCGATTTGGTACTGTTCACGGGGTAATGGACTGCGATTCGGGATCGAAGTCGCAATAGGTCACTGCGATTTGGGAGTCAAGTCGCAATAGGTCACTGCGACTTGGAACTGTTCACTCAACGTTCACTGCGATTTCGATGAATAATAGACGACTGCGATTTCGATGAATATCATGATTGCGATTTCGATGAAGATTCAAATGATCGGGAGTTGATTCTTCAATAATGATCCAAATGATCTGAAAATTGGTAGGTAAGGTCGAAATAGGATTCTGGACAGATTTACTACTTCAAGTTTTGTCCAAAAACCACTAGAACAGTGATTTTCGATTCAAAACAGTAGGTTTTTGCTCAAAAGTCCGAAAATCCGAGTTTGCACGATTTGAGATCGATTCTGGTGTGATTATGGAATCAAAACACGCAGAAATGAATATCAAACACTTCTAGATCGATCCTAATCCATTTGAAGAACTCAAATGATCAAAATCAATAAGAAATGGATGAAAACTTGAAGAACACTCAAAATGCAAAAACTCTCAATAAAATCTAATCTGATCTAGATGAATACATAGCTCTGATACCAATTGTGATCCCAGAAACAAGTAATCAATTCAATAACATTAAAGTGTCCACCTCTATATTCAATGAATCAATCAAGCTCACACAATACAATGAAGAACAAATCAAGTGTGTGTGGCTGGTGTGTGTAGGTGACTCTTGTGTGACCTAATTAGGAAAAAAGCAAACAATATATACCTAGGGTAAAGAATCACCCTATTACAAAATAGGCCCCTCTACTTAGTACAACTAGAATTTAGGCACTAACAGTGATGGGGTTAAAAATCTAAAAGTTCGCTCTTCCGCAGCTATCATGACTTTTAGAGCTTATGCTGATATTGTCATGGTATAATCTTGATATATTTTATCTTTTTGTTCTGCTATTGTTATCTGTCGAAATATTTAGCCTAATATATATCATATAATGGTCGGTATTGGCTTATGTATAATTTAGGTACCTTCAAGACACATTCTTCCTGTGGCAACACCAGACCGTGAAGCTGTGGCCATGCTTACTTTCGGACTTACAACATCAATTTATCTAAAAAAGGTTTGTTGCCTAAATATTACTTTTGCCTAACAAAAAATGGCGATCCTATTGGTCGCACTTTTTGTATTTGCTATTAATGGAAATTTAGCACGATTGAGGAGGTTGGATCCGATGTCAAGGATTGTATGCAAACTACATCGTTGAGAGCTTTAGGGGGTAGAGGAAAGGTGAAAATTGTACCATACAATCTCTTAGGAGTTAGGAATAAATAGTTTAATAAATTCTATTTTTTCAATATAATTTGTTTGAATTGGTCTATTCACAATGTGTAAGAGAAAAAGTTTCTTAGTATTTTGAACTTTGATACTATTTTTTGTTTTCCGGTTCATTTGATGGCATACATATTGATATCGATTGATGAAGACGAATTTGTGGAATTTATCAATTTAGAATATTAATTGAGTTGTTCATGCTATCAATTTTAGTCGGATTGGAGTAATTAAGTTTTAGACTAAAAGATGAAAATTAAAATTGGTTTTTTACCTATAGCAGCGACTTGTCGTTGCAGTAGGTGTATAATTAAATTTATAATTAAATAATAGGTGTAATCGACTTGTCTTTTTTGGTCTATAGCGACGTCGCCGTATTTATATAATTAATTTTTTTTTATTTTTGATATATAGCGACGATTTGTCGTCGCGGTAGAGAACTACATCTACGAACTTACAACGACAAAGTCTACACGGTCGTTGCAATAGATCTATAGCGACGATATTTGGAGCATTGCGACGCTTTTTGTCGTTGCAATACAGTAGATTTGTTGTAGTGAAATTTGTTGAAAACATCGAACCAGGGATGCAAAAAGAGCTAAAAGAACCCCTAACAACATGAACAATCTTTTATTGGAATAAATGGTAACTTCTATGAACATCATACAACTTGGGTTTTTTAATACGTCTCATGAAAATTAGCTTGTTTGTCCAAAAAGGTTTAGCATATTATGCAGAAGTTCAACGATAAGTTTATTTTGTGTTATCTCCCCAAAAACTATCAATGCAAAACATTTGTGATGAGAACGTCGAGTCCAAAAGAGTTTTTATTTTAATAAATTGAGTTTTCAAGCAAAAGAGCTCTATTATTTTAAAAGAATAGTCAAAATGACTTTCAAATATGTAAGTAATCAATTGAAGAAAAAAGTCAAAATATCGAAAAACATTGGAATTGAATATCATTTTATGCGCAAGTCTAATTGGGGCCAAGAAAACAGTCTAATTTTTGGGAAAAAAAATGAGATGGTCGTGTTTGGAAAGTCAAAAGCAGACTCAATCCAGATGTTTGCAAGCCTCTGATTTAAAGTTTCATCCGGACTGATTAAGATGTTAGCGTCTCACAAAAATAAAACTATACGATATGAAGTACTACATTGTTTATGGGTTAAATTGTGGAAAAATCAGAATCCATATGCTCACAGAAAACGGACCAGACGTCCACAACATAGTTGCATAATTTTATAATTTCCTCGATAATCAAATAACGTCAAACTCATACTTCAATCCGGTGTTAAAACATCAACAATTGAAATCATTCAGACTAGCTTTTCAACTTCAAAGTTTAAAACATTGTCCCTCACCATGAAAATCGAAATTTTAGGAATGTGGTTAATGTAATTCAAAACTTTAACCTTGTGGAATTTTCGTACAAAAAGTCCATGTATTTTATAAAATGACATTTTGGTCTTTGTTTCGACATACTTGTGATATGTCAACCTTTGTTTAGAACAAAATTGTTGTAAACAAAACAAAACATTACATTGGAACATGACAGGTTCGATAAGTTACCTGTAAGGTACTTGGAGTGCGGTTAGAAAACCAGACTTCCCGTACGAAGCAGCATATGTGTCAAGATCATCCTCCGTGAACCAAGAGGGTAGGGGAGCCGATTGTTCCACCAAATCCATTATCTCCTGGTTTTCACTAGCTATGGGCACTTCACTTCTAGAGAACAAAATGTAAATCTTTCTCACCACTGTTTTAGCATCAAACCGGCGGAAATCAGCTTCAGCTCTTCCAGGTTCCTAATAAAATAAGATTTTTGTTATATTGATTGAATTTCATTAGAGATTTATATAATCGTTAAATTTGTGCAAAATCAATAATTATTTTTCATATGCTATCTACAAACGAGTACAACATAAAGGATGCGCATTTAGAATTGGAAATGTGAGGAGGAGTGTGTTATAGTACCTGCCATCTTCGCATGTAGAAACCTTCAGGGAGGGTTTGAAGTTGTTGCAAAGCCTCAGGGGGCATATAGGGGATACCAAGAGTTATGATTCCTGCAAGTTTTCTCTGGGAAGAAAAAGGCAAATATATAGCCAACCATTGATCCAAAATCTTTACCAATCACGAACACCTTAGATATGGCAAGAGAATCTAGGATGGCGGCCGTATCTGCGACCAAATCAGCGAATGACGTCTTCTCGGGTTCTGCAGGAATGTCGGATAGTCCGTATCCTCTGTAATCCGGTGCAATGGCTCTGAAACCGGCGTTTGCAACGGCAATCATTTGATGGCGCCAGGTGTCAGGGTCGGCCCTGGCCCATGGCAAATGTGGCTGCTGCCATGGCCCCAGGTCCAACAGGGCATCACAAAAAATAGGGCCTTTATACATATAGTCATCAATTTTGGGCCCAAGACCATATTACCGTTTGATTTACAGTCGGCCGAGCGATTCAATTGTCGATTGATTGAAATCAGAAGAGTGTTGCGTGCGAATTGCGAAATAGGAAGAGTCAAGAGGAGTGCTGCGTGCGATTGATTGAAATCGAATCATCTCTCTCTCGTTCAGTCGTTGCTTGCTGCCCTAATTCCTAAATCGTTGCTGCCCTCCCTAAATCAGAAGTGTTGCTGTTGGATTTCTTAAATCATAAGTTCAGAACTAAGAAGAACTGAAGAAATAGTTGGATTTCTGCCCTAAATAAGGTGTTTTCTATCCTTTTTTGAACTTTGAACTTGCTGTTGCCTCACTTGCCTGCTGGATTGTTGATTGTTCTTGTTCATTGTTTGCTTCATTGTTGCTATTTGGCTGCCTTATATGGAATGTGGTATTCACTAAATAACTATTAAGTAAGTAAATAAGTAATATACTAATATTAATGGTATTTTGGTTAATTTCATGATTTCATGATTTGTTTAATTGGTATATGTTAAGACTTAAGATTAGTTGATTAGGGATTTAGGGTTAATGTCTTCATGGGTTATTTGTTTAGTTTAGATTAGTGATAACTGATATGTTTAATTGTTAAAATTGTTAATTTGTGATTGTTGTTAACTAGGTTAATTCTAAGTTTGAACTTTCAAGTTTCAACAAGTTTGACAATTTCACGGTTCACAAACCAGGACTAAATCAGGTGTTATCCTTCGAATCTCTGTTACTTGATTATTTGATTATTAGTTTCGTGTTTAGGATTGGTTTATTTGATTATTTGTTTTATGTTTAGGTTATGTTTATTTGATAAATTTTGATATACATAACATAAGAAAGACATTTCTCCAATACAAATGCTTCTAAGAAAAAAAATGCAACAAGGGGATCTTAAAAATGTTAACATTCCATCTGCAAGGAGATTAAAAATGTTAACGGTAGGCGGGTACTCAGGTTATCCAATCTTTCAACAAATAAACACACTAAAACAAAACACTACTCAAGAGACTTCAAGTACCATGGAGAGAACTCTGGAAGCCTCTCTATAATGTTTTATTTAATAAATATCCGATGTGGGGATGAATCGCCTAGTTTGACTACGTTCCAAACCCCTTTAAATTGTTTTCGAATTGTGTAATAAAGGGGCATTTTTTTTGCCTTTCGCCATGGGCATCCGAAATCTCAGGACCGGCCCTGCCAGGTGTATGATATCTCGGGAAACCCGTAAAAGAAAAGCACCGCTGGCGACGATTCCGAACCAATCTCCGCTACATGGAGCTTCAGCCCGTCGACTTGGACGTAATTGTGCTTAATCTGGTCTATTTTTGAAAATAAAAGGTTGAAAATAAAATGAAGATGTTATCTGTGTGTTTTCTATGGAAAGTTGATGGTTTGAATTTTTGGTTGTGCGATTGTGGCTTTTATATGGTGTTTTTTGAGCCACCATTATTAAGACATTTTCAACATATTAATTTTTTGTGTTGATCATGTCTACGGCTTAGACACCTCCAAGTTGATTTCCTTAAATTAGTGCAAATTGGAACAAGAAAACAAAAGTTAACAATTATTTATGATTTTGGGAATTGCATCCGATTAATAGTTAAAAATTCTCAAATTATTTTGGATCTTAGTAAAGGAATTGTAAAATCTACATGAGTAAAAATCTTAATTGATTCATGATTTATGTTTCGTCGTTTGATATCCATGTGATGTATTAACAGAATTCGAAAGATTAAAGGGTTCAAACCGTTGTAAATTATCTTTTTTAAATTAAGATTGTGGGTTTGATTCACGTGAGACCGGCCTGTTTTCGTTAAACACGTGAGACCAAGTTTTTACACTTGTCATTTCACAGCAAAACACTGTGAAGGTAAAAGAATCTGAACCTTCACAGCAAAAACATTGTGAAGGTTATCTTCACAGTATTTTGCTGTGAAGTTTCAAGTGTAAAAACTTGGTCTCCACAATCTCACGAAAATATGCTGGTCTCACATGATCCTAAGTCTTAAGATTGTAAAAATTAAACTTTTAAACTAAACCCATATATAGATTAATTAATAGGAATTTAATTAAAATACCTAAAGTTTGACTTTAAATTACCAAAATACCCATTTTCTAAACCATTTTACCAAAATACCAATTTTTCTACGATTGGGTTCGCGATCGGGGACCAGGGTCCATTTTGAAAATATTGCATCCCGCGATCGAGGGAGTGTCCGCGACAACCACTCAAAATTGTGAAATTGAATTGATATTTACACTTTCAACCCCTATACTTATTTAATTAATTTACTTTATACCTTTTTTTTCCTAATTTTAATTTTACATTTAACACATATAATCGTTTATTAACTAAAATACGTTAAAAAATACGTTTTAATTTTAACAAGTTACACCATTGTACTCGTCTCTTCGATATGTTCGAAATGAGCCCAATATTGAATATTTTTTGATTTATTTATTTTAATATATATCATATATAGTACATAAAAATATTTTTTATATTTAAAATTCATTTTCTTATAGTTAATTATTTAATTTATGGTACTCTTATAGTTAAAATACATTTTATTTATTTTATTATCGATGGTCCAAGTGTAAGTATTAAAAATTGGCGGATGCTTTGTGATGGACAGATATCGATCCTTTTGTGCATACTCTGTAACTGCAAATACTTCAGCTCCAAACACACATGAATCATCATTCGCCAAATACCCATTTTCACAATTCTTAAATGAGTCTAGTGATACCAACTTGTAAAAACCCCATTTCATATTCTTCTCGTGAAAGCTTGTCCTATTGCTATTCACGATATCTATAAACACATACAAATAATAATAATTTAAAACGATTTAATGAATTAGTTAATATATGATTATTATGTTAATGCGATAGAAGTGTAAAACAAAATTTAAAAAAAATAAGAGATGTACCATAAATTAAATAATTAACTATAAGGTTATGAATTGTAAATATTAAAATTATTTTTATGTAGTATATATGATATATAATAAAATAAATAAATCCAAAAAAATTCAATATTGGGCTCATTTCGAACGTATCGAATAGACGAGTACAATGGTGTAACTTGTTAAAATTAAAACGTATTTTTAACGTATTTTAGTTAATAAACGATTATATGTGTTAAATGTAAAATTAAAATTAGGAAAGTAAAAAGATATAAAGTAAAGTAAGTAAATAAGTATAGGGGTTGAAAGTGTAAATATCAATTCAATTTCACAATTTTGAGTGGTAGTCGCGGGACACTCCCTCGATCGCGGGATGCAATATTTTCAAAATGGACCCTGGTCCGCGATCGCGAACCCAATCGCGGAAAAATGGGTATTTTTGCAAAACTGAAAAAAATGAGTATTTTGGCAAGTCAAAGTCAAACTTTGGGTATTTTAATTAAATTTTGTAATTAATAATTCATGGAAAAGCAAATTATACAAAATAGTACATGTAAAATCTCATATGGATACAAAAAAACTTGGAAAAGCAAAAAAATAATAATAGGGCCGTCAGTGATCCATCGCAAATCGGCTATCTTCGGTGATTTGCGACGGATTACCGACAGTCACATGAATTGCTGTTTTTTTAAATAAAAATTTATCTCACGGTAATCCATCAAAAATATCTGGAAATTTATCTTGAAAAAATTTGTAAATAATATTCAGAGCGCGGGTAATCCGTCAGAATGTCAATTTTCATCGACGGATTGCCGACATATTTTATATTTTTCGTTAAACTCTTCATTTTGTCGGAATACGTCGGGGATCCTTCAGAAATTAACAGACAATATTAATCTGTCGGTAAATGTTGTCGGTGAAAATCAATTGTTTAATAATGTTTTACGAAATTGTAGGACAAGTATGAAATCATAACTTAGGGGTTGTTTGCTTACAACTTAACGAACTTAATGGTCTGGGTGGCTTATTCGCTCAGCTATACATGAGTCTTTTTTTACAGCTTAATCGTTAAGCCATTAAACTAAAATGGTTATATGGAATAATCCAAGACCCCTCACTTGTCTCCATTAAGCCACCCAAACAAATTAATATCATAAATGCCCAGAAATAATCCAACAAATTAGGGGTTGACCCATGCATCAATATCATTTTAAATTATGTATATATAATTATTGTATTAAATATGATTACCAAACTATGTTATTAAAGTAAAATTAGTAATCTAATTTTGTTATTAAAATGATTTAGTACTTTTGGACGACTTTCAATCCATTTTATCTACTTGATACGCTTCTTTTCGACTAACTTTTTGATTCTACATATTTGATGTTGTATAGATCAAATGCAACCAAAATTAATTTGGGTTTCGGATACATTCATTAAAATTGGTTCAACTAGGCTTTTGGTTTCGACGATGTTTGCATTTGTGATTTAAATTGATTATTATGATTTATAGCATAATAATAATGTAACTAAAGCTAAACATAGTCGGATAATTTAAGATTTATCTTGGTAATCATATAGATGATCGATCTTTAAGGTAGCGTTTGATACATATGGACTGTAGCAGATTGGACTAGACCAGAACATGAACATGACCGGACTAGACTGGACATGACAAATTGTTTGTTCGGTGTTTGGCACAACTAGGTGTTTATGCCAAAAATCGTCTAAATAGATAATTTAAGGTTAATGTGGAGCTTGCCAACTAAGGAAAGGAAACTTTCAACAAATCGTACGACAAGGATAAAAATAAAGAAGACAAAGGGATTTTGGTGACGCGAGAAAAACCTCAACGAGGAAAAAACCCGCGGACGACAGTGGAGGTCGTCGCTGTACTATGGTCGCCAATCAGGGGCGACGTCCTTGTGTTTCAAACGTCGAGAATACAAACGATTACAATACAAATATTAGAAACAGTTTAATTGTAAAATAAATAAGTGTGTCGTGTGTAAGAACAATGTGTCGTGCGTCGTCTGTTCGAGAGAGAGCTTTGCTCCGAATGCCTTTGCTTATGATGTAGATGATTTTGAACTCAGATGTCTGCAAATGAGGCTGATGTCTTCGTTTATATAGCCTTTGCAACTTTAAATGATCCTCATAAAAGTTGGAGTAACGGTCGTAACGGTTCCTGAGATTTAATGCTCATAATGATCTTCGTCAGTTATAGCCGTTGGTCATTAATGGTGTTGATCCTGCATTAAACAGAGAAAAGATAACTGTTGTGTCGTATATTAGTTGGTCGAGGTCGTAAGGTATCTTACGACAGTCGTGTGAGTTGGACGACGTCATGGTCGAGTGTCGTGAGTAACCCTTGACTTAAACTTAGGTCTGATGATAAAGTGTGTATGATTTTACCTTAACAGTTTCGTGTAAGAAATATTTTCTCCTTTTTCGGTCGTGGTCGTGACTTGTGAGTTTTTACCCAAACAGTTTGCCCCCAAAAATTAAAATGAAAAGGCAATTTCAAGTTTTGAATTTTAAATTTTTGTCAGAAAGACGTCTGGGGTCGTGACACGTGTCGAAAGTCGATTCAGTTGCCTAGGAACCGAATCGGTTCAATTCCAACTGAGTGGGAAGTTGAAAAGAGGATAAGATCGTGACGTCATGCTGACGTACGATCATGCTTGACAGCTGTGGCTGCCAGGTGTCGACGATCCGTCGGGTTTTCGAAAAGGCGTGGCCACGTGGCGATCATCAAACGACTCGATCTGACACGATCGTTTACATAAATAGAGACCCTTGGCCGATACTTTCCATTTTTACGCTTTCGGAGGATTTCTAGAGTGATTTTCATCTTCGATTCTTGTTTCTTTTCTGCGAATCCATTTCTAAACCTGCAAAATCTCGATTCGATTTAGTGTTTTCGAGGATTAGAGCGTCTATTTAAGGTACGAATCCTTCTCCCTTTTATGCGTCGCAAAACGATAGTTAGAAAACCTAGGAAGAACTGGGATATCCTTGCCTTTTCAGACCTGAAAATTAGGCTCACGAGATTAGCGATATCGACTGAGCCTGCGAGTTCCATTCGAGATCAGGATGATATCGACTCCCTTAGGAAATTAGCACAGATCCCTGCGGGGATTTCACTGAGTAGGGCTGGTCAGATTCGACCAGAAATGTGCCCGGACGGGTACTTCGTGATATACGAGTATCCGTTCAAGATAGGTTTCCAATGGCCATATTCGACCCTAGCCAAGTCATTCATGTGTGAGTTCGACCTCTCACCGGGGCAATTAATGCCCCAATTCTGGCGCGTCATCCAAGTGATCGAGCGTCTTACCAAAGATTGGGAGTCTCCCATGAATGTGCGCGATCTTCTCACGGCTAACCAGGTTAAGATGGATGGGTATCGCCGCTATAGCCTCTTTTCGAGGTATAAGGGCGACCGCACCTTGGTTCTGAAAACTGCGGTTAACGACCGCAAGTGGAAAGCCAGGTACGCATTCGTTCGTGTAGCTACGCTGGACCCGGAGAGCGATTGGATTAGGGCCGGCTGGAATATGTCGGGTGAGATTTTTTAACTTTTCGTCGTATGTCGTGTGTGAGTCTTGACTTGTTTCTAACTTATCTTTTATGTGTCAACATATATCAAGTTTGAAGACGTGAAGCCCTACGCCAACTCCCAAGCCAAGATCGACAAGTTCTTGGAGTTCAGTGCCGACGATCGGTCGTTCGTTACACGACATCTCATGGACGAGGACGAGGAGGACGTGGTCTTCCTGGGAGAGAATCGAGAGGAAGAGAAGGACGAAGAGGAATGAGGAGAGGAGGAGTCGAGAGAAGAATGAGAGATGACTGGTAAGTGTACTTTCCTTTCCCGATGCGACCCTTTCATTATTCCAATCGTGTGACATTCCTTTCTCGTTTTTTAGGGGAACCGCAAGCGAAGGTATCGTCTGTGGCTGCCAAGAGGGCAGCCCAAGCTGAATTGGCCCGCAAGGGCAGGGAGAAGAGAAAATGGGCCTCGACCACTGGGTCGGGAGTGATGAAGAGGACCAAGATGACGGTCCCGAAGGAACCGTCTTCAAAGGCGGGCGACTCGTCGAGAGTCGTCACTCTTGAGAAGACGAAGGTGTCGGTCGCATCTCCTGGGAAGACGAGGACGTCTTCTGATGCGATCGATGCGATGCCGGTTAGTTCAGCGCCTCCGGCGAAAACAACGGTGTCTCCATCTGCCACGTCGACCCCTTCGTCGGCCGACAAGGGCAAGGGTCACTCGACGGGAGAGGCCGAAGTCACGACGGTTAACTTTACGTTGTCGTCGGACTTCATGGCGGATAATGTCCTAGACGGGACGAAGCTTTTTCCTCATCTGGGGAAATATCAGCTCCCCTCTTTCAGGGAGCACTTCCAGGGAGTCCTGGTCGAGGAGACGGGATCTCACGTTGCAGGACTCGCGTTCATGGTAAGTTTTTTTTAAAACTTGTTTTTTGTGCTTTCTGTAGTTTTTGTCGAGCGTTATTTACTCATGTTCTTTGTGTTTCAGGCGTTCCAGTCCTCCCTTGCTTTGTACTCCGAAATGGAGAAGACGAGGGGTTTGGTGCCTGCAGCTCTTGAAAGAGAGAAGGCGACACTGGAGAGGGAAAAAGCCGCCCTGGCGCGTGTCGAGGCTCTGTCTATACGGCTCGACGATGTTCATAATGACCTAGAGGTCATTGAACGTGAGAAGGACGAGGCGAGCCTTCTCCTGAAGCAGGCCCTGGCTCTGATAGCCGATTCGAGGGCTGAGTTGGACAGGACCAAAGAGTCCTTGGCTGGGAACGAAAAAGAGGCCAAGGATTTTAAGTCCAAGGTGTCGGAGCTACAGGGGGAGGTTAAGGAGATGAGGGACGAGCTGAAGTCCGTCTTCGCTCTTGCCCAATTGACCGCGCGGGCGGCAATCATGCGGCAACATTTGTCGGGGAAGAATCCCTTGCCTCGGCGTCAGACGAGTTGGCCTTCTATTTGGCAAACGTCGATTCCGAGAGGGACCTCGACTCTGAAAACGAAAAGGAGGTCGAGAAGGAGGAGATGGACGAGGGCTTCAAGGGGGAAGCCTCTGGCGTGGATGTGGCCGACGATCCTCCCCAACCTTAGGAAAGTTTTTTTTATTGATCGACCGTTGGGGGTCGAGTCTTTTGATGTAATCGATTATTGGAATGAAAACTTTTTCTTTTGGAACTTATGTTTTTACATTGTCAATCGACTTTCATATTGCAAGCAAATAACGAGTACAATACTAATCATATGATCATCAAATAAACATAAGTCGTATAGAACGAACATAGGTACTTGCGACAAAGGCATTCATACAATACATGATATTTTCTCTAAGTTAAAAAACATAGATCGTGAGGTCTTTGGATCTTATGATCGTATAATTAAGTCGTGCGACAAACTTGGTTTGTGCGTTCCTGCAATAGTGCAATCAAGTCATATAGTAGACCTGGTTGCTTATGTCGTGCGATCCAGCGAAAACGTACTTAAGTCGTGTAATAGACTTAATAACTTATGTCATGTAATCCTGCGATAAAACAAGTTCAGAGGTTGGTCGTTGGCTAACCAACGACCCTCCGATGCTTAAGTCAGTAATCGTCGTGGTAAATAAAAAATCGTATGAAAAAAAGGGTTTAGAAGAAATATCTTTTCAGATGTGTTGCATTCCAGCTGCGTGGGATATCTCGATTGTCGAGGGTTTGGAGTTTATAAGCACCCTTGTCCACGACTTCTGAGATGCGATAAGGACCTTCCCACTTGGTGGAAAGTTTACCTGCATTGTGCTCTTGAGTGCTCTGGAACACTCGTCGGAGGACGTAGTCGCCTTCTTGGAAGACTTTAGCTTTAACGTTTTTGTTGAAATGTCATTCGACCGCTTGTCGTTGTGACGCCATTCTGATAAGTGCCGATTCTCTAAGCTCTTCAAGGGCATCGAGGTCATAACTTAGATCAACCAAGTTATGGTCGACAAAAGTATGCCTCGAGGTCGGGAGCCGGACCTCGACCGGAAAAATGCTTCACAACCATAGACCAAAGAGAAAGGGGGTTGTCCTGTGGACGTGCGTGGCGTCGTGCGATTCGCCCACAGGACTGAAGGGAGTTCTTCGACCCACTTTCCTTTTGCAGCTTTTAACCTTTTCTTGATTGAAGCAATAATGGTTTTATTACTCGACTCTGCAAGTCCATTCACCTGAGGATACCTTGGTGTCGAGGTCGTCAGCTTGATACTGTGGTCTTCACATAACTGTCGAGTCATGTTGCTTATGAACTGGGATCCATTGTCGCAGACAATTTCGGATGGAATCCTGAACCTGCATATGATGTTAGTCTGGATAAAAGAGACGACCTATTTGTCCCGGACTTGGGAAAAGGCGGCGGCTTCTATCCACTTGGAAAAATAATCTGTAAGTACGAGAAGAAATACCTTTTGCCCGGGGGCAGGTGGTAACTTGCCGACAATGTCCATCCCCTATCTTATGAAGGGCCATGGGATTAATGTCGAATGTAAAGGTTCGGAAGGTTTGTAGGACGTACCTGAATGTCGTTGACAATGATCACAATTCTGGACATACCTGACGGCGTCTTGTCATAGTGTCGGCCAAAAGTAGCCTTGTCGAGAGATACAGTTGGCTAGACTGCGACCTCCTGAGTGGTTGCCACACTCTCCGTCGTGCATTTCTTGAAGGATTCTTTGAACTTGACTTTTACTAGTGACACATCTCAGGTTCAAGCCTGTCGATGTCCGTCGATAGAGTCTATCTCCGATCACGACATATTTGGATGCCTTGAACCTGATCTTCCGAGCTTCCATCTTGTCTTCTGGGAGTTCGTCATGCATAAGGAAATTTCTGATGTCGCACGACCAATTATTCTCTTGGTCTTCGATTTGGACGACGTCGTTATCCTCGATGGATGGTGTCGCCAGGTGGATCATAGGAATGTTGTCGAATAATGGTTCGTTGAGTGCAGATCCAAGGTTTGCTAAAGCATCGGCTTGAGTGTTTTGGTCCCTTGGAATCTGTTCGATGGAGAATGGTTTAAAAACTTCTGATTTTTCTTTTGCTATCTTTAGGTACGCTGTCATCTTTGAATCTTTGGCTGCGAATTCTCCAATCATTTGGTTTACGACCAGGAGAGAATCGCTTTTGACATGTAATGCGGTTGCCCCCAAGTCGTGGGCCATACTCATTCCCAGGACCAGGGCTTCGTACTCGGATTTATTGTTGGTAGTTTTGAAGTCGCATCGTACGTAGTATACCATCTTGCCCCCCCTGTGGAAACTTTAAGACAACGCCTAGTCCTGAACCCCTAATGTTGGATGACCCATCGACATGTAGGGTCCAGGGTACGTTGTCGGGACTCACCACAGTGAGCACTTCGAGCTCTGCTTCTTTTTCCAGTTCAGGACTGAAATCAGTGATGAAATCTGCCAAAGCTTGCGATTTGATCGTTGTCCTGGGCTTGAAATCGATGTCGTAACTACTGAGATATATGCTCCATTTTGCCAAACGACCTGTCAGTTCAGGTTTCCTCAAGATAGACTTAAGAGGAAAGTTAGTCACGATAGTAATAGGGTGTGATTCGAAATAATGTCGTAATTTCTTTGCAGCTGTAACTAGTGACAAAAACAATTTTTCCATAGAGGAATACCTGGTTTCGGCGTCCAAAAGGGATTTACTTACATAGTAGATCGACAGTTGCTGCTTTTCACCTTCTCACATCAGGACGACACTTACTGCATTAGGACTGACAGCCAAATATAGCTGCAAGACCTCATTATCGTGAGGTTTTGACAGCAGTGGTGGCGACGTCATGTACTCCTTCAGTTTCTGTAGTGCTTGTTCATGATCGTCGGTCCAGTTGAAGCCTTTATTTTTTCGGAGGACGTTGTAGAATAGATGACATCTATCCAATGATCGAGAGATAAATCTGTTCAGGGCTGCCACTCGACCAGTGAGCTTTTGGACTTCTTTAAAATTCCTTGGGGATTTGATCTCGACAATGGCCTTGATCTGATCTGGATTGGCCTCGATCCCCCGTCGTGTGACCATATAGCCCAGGAACATCCCGGCGCTGACGCCAAAGGAGCACTTCGTCGGATTTAGCTTCATGCTATATTTTCGAAGGATGTCGAACGATTGCCTTAGATGCTCGACGTGGTCGACTGCTTGCTTCGACTTGATGAGCATATCGTCAATATATACCTCCAGCGTGTCGCCGAGATGATCTTTGAACATCTTGTTCACCAGACGTTGGTAGGTAGAACTTGCATTCTTTAAACCAAAGGGCATAACTTTATAGCAATAAATACCTCGATCTGTCATGAAGGCGGTTTTTTCTTGATCCTCGACATGCATCAGGATTTGGTTATATCCAGAATAAGCATCCATGAATGTCAATAGTTCATGTCCTGTTGTCGCGTCGATCATGGCATCGATATGTGGCAGTGGAAAAGGATCTTTTGGACAAGCTTTGTTGAGAACTGTGAAATCGATACAGACCCTCCATTTGTCATTCTTCTTTTGCACACCCACGACATTTGCAAGCCAGTCGGGGTACTTTACTTCTCGAATCTTTCCTGTCTTGAGGAGGTTGTCGACCTCGTCATTAATCACCTTATTCCATTCAGGAGCAAATTTTCTTCGCTTTTGCTTGACAGGTTTAAATGACGGGTCGACGTTGAGTTTATGAGAAATAACGTTGGGGTCTATGCCGACCATGTCTTCGTGCGACCAGGCAAAGCAGTCGGCATGTTCCTGCAAAAAAGATATTAGCTTTTCCTTAAGGCAAGGGTCGAGGGATGAACCTATAAAGACGATCTGGTCAGGCTTGCTCTTGTCCAGGACGACTTCCTCCAGGCGATAGTCTTTGGCTGTCCCAAGAGCATCCTGGACCTGTAATTGCTAGATGGCCTGCTTTTGCGGTTTCAGGGTCGTCTTGTAGCAATCGCTGGCGACCTTTGGCTCACTTTTGATTTCCTGGACTCCCCATGGCGTAGGGAATTTCATGGTTTGATGATATGTCGAAGGGACGACTTTCATGTCATGGATCCACGGTCGACCTAAGATGACGTTATAAGCCGATGAGCAGTCGATGACGTTGAACTTTGTCGGCTTGTTGATCCCTCGGGCGTAGACATGCAGGGTAGTTTCTCCAAAGGTACTCGTCACGTCTCCATTGAAACCTACCAAGGTTGTCGTGCATCAGGTAATTTCCGATCGATCGATTCCCATGGTTTTGATGGTCTCAATGAAGATGACGTTCGCTGAGCTTCCCCCGTCGACCAAGACTCGTCGGGTCAGGCAATTACCAATCGTGAGTTGAATGATCAACCCGTCATGGTGCTTTTGATGCGAGTCGCCGAGGTCATCTTGGTCGAAGGTAATCTTCATCGTTTCTAACTCCAAATCTCCTTTGGGTCTTGATGAGCGAGGGATAGGTCGGTCGTCATGTGCTTGGCTGGCATGACGTTTAGCCGTGGAATACCTCAGATCGCAGACGTCTGACCCACCAGTTATGCAATTGACGACCTTCGCATGGTCGGGAGATGGCGGTCGAACGTCGTTAACTGGGGTAACGACGTTGTCGATGATATCCTTGAGATTGCCCTTCGGGACGTGGTATGTTAGCTATTTTTTAAGAGCTATGCAATCGTCCGTCATATGACCATGATCGATATGGAAATCGCACCACTTCGATTTGTCTTTCTTATCGTCGTCTCTGTCGGTCTTCTCCACCCACCGGATGGTCGCCTGGACGGTCTTCAACGCCTCGACCAAATCCTTGGAAGTTCCCTTGAATCCGTAGGAGGATATCTTAGGATACTGAGGAAATTTGGTCGGGGTCGCGGTCTTTTTTTTCTCGAATCGGACATTCGAGATCTGTCGTGCAGGCTCTGATTTGGATACTGCCTTCGTCTTAAACTCTGCCTTCTTTACACTCAGTGACCTTTTGTCGTCAGAGTGCTTTCGACGGAAGGCAACATCGTCCTCTACCCTCATATAAGATAGGGTTCTCGCTCAGACGTCTTCGAATTTTTCTAGAGGATACTTTGTCAAATCAGTGTACAGACCCGAACTGTCGTCCATACCACGTTTGTAGGCTTCGATCGTGGTCTTGACGTCGCAGTTACGGACACTGATCATTTCCGCATTGAACCTGTTGAAATAGCTCCGGATAGATTCACCGGCCTTCTGCACTACATAATATAAGTCGATGGTTTGCTTTTCCATCTTGCGACTACTGGCGAACTGTTGCGAGAACTGGTTGACCAATTCTGCGAAATTGCTAATGGACTTCGGTTTGAGGTTGATCAACCATTGGAGGGCGGCACTCGTGAGGGTCGCCCCAAAACTTTTGCACATACAAACTTCCTGGTACCGAAAAGGGATCGACACAATCCACATCAGTTGTTTATACTGCGTGATGTGTTCTATGGGGTCCGAAATACCAGAATATTTGGGTGTGAAGGTCGGGATACTGAATTTCTTGGGGACGTCGACAGTTGCAATTTCATCGATGAAAGGTGATTCTTGGAATCCTGAGCGAGGCTCGATATCGACGGGCACGTTCGTTCTGATCTTCCAACATCTTCAGTCGCTGAGCGACAGGATCCACACTTGTTGAAGGGTTGATCCCTGAATTTGCGCCGTTTCCGTACGACGAACCATTGGCGTCTCCATTGAGAGGGATGAAGTACGACTGAGACCCGTTATGCAGAGGCGGTGGCCTCAGATACTGAGGAGGAATCGGCCCGTATTGGGGATTATGGATGAACGTTCCCTGCTGCATATCCTGGACGAATGGTCCTGAACCTGGATTGTTGGCAAATGGACCTGGTCCTGCCTGGAACTAGGGTCGTATGAATGGTGCCCCAATAGGTCGGGGAATGTTTGGGCAAAAAATCACGTCGCTCGACCGCGACCAGAACAGGTAAGACATATGATTAAGGACTATATCTTGTATTAAGATAAGGTATCGACAAAGACCCAGAACACCATCGTCGTCCCTCATAAAAGGTAAGTCGAAAGTTCCTTACGACGCTCGACCATAGCGTCGCCCGATCCGCACGACTATTATGTAAGGACGTGCGACTTTGACCAAAGCTAACGTTAACCATGACCGTTTATTAAGTGTTTAATGCAGGAGTAAAAGTCATTAAGGAGCAACGACTATAACCGACGCAATCATTAAACAGCCGGCGACCGTAACGGACGAAGATCATTACTCCGGCGACCGTTTCCAACCGTTAAGGCCATTAAAGGAGAATTCATGGATGAAGCTAAGGACGCGAAGACTATAAATATCAAGCTCAATCAACATTTCAACACAAAAAAAATATCCAGCGATTAACAACCGAAGCAATATTCAAGAACACCTGAAGTGAAGAACCATTATTCTAAGTATCGCTCTCGATGCACGACAACAACCCTCGACCAGCAGTTCATACTTTGTTTCATACACGACAAACACCTATTTTTACATTCCAAACACTTGTACTTTACATTTCGAAGCATTTTCTTCATTTGTATTGTAATCACTGTACGATCGACACCAGTATCCAAGGACGTCGCCCCTGATTGGCGACCATAGTGCAGCGACGACACCCCCTGTCGTCCGCAGGTTTTTTCCTCGATTGAGGTTTTTCCCGCGTCATCAAATCCCTTGTTTCTTTATTTTATTTATCGTCGCACGTCTCGTCGAAAGATTCTTTCTTTAGTTGTTTAAGTCCACATCGACCTTAATTTGTCCCTTTGGTGCGATTTTTGGCATTAACAGTTTGGCGCCATCCGTGGGACTACATCTAGAGAAAATCCTCGACGAACGTGCATTCTACTAATAGTTTCTTGGAGTTTCTTCTGTTTTCTGTCGCAGGAAAATGGCGGATAACGGGAATCCAGAACAAGTCATTATACCAGTACACGCAAGCTTAGAAAATGCACAAAACTCCCCAGCAGCCGTCGATGAGTATCATTTGGAGGAAATCATTCTAGATCAAACCCGATCAAAAGATTCTTGTGGGTTCATCCCTTGATCCCCACATTAAAGAAAAACTCATATCCTTTTTGCAGGAGCATGCTGATTGCTTCGCCTAGTCACATGAAGATATGGTCGGTATTAACCCCAATGTCATTACTCATAAGCTTAACGTCGATCCATCGTTCAAGCCTATCAAGCAAAAACGTCGCAAGTTCGCTCCTGAAAGAAATAAAGTAATAAATGATGAGGTCGACAACCTCCTTAAGACAGGAAAGATTCGGGAGGTAAAATATCCTGATTGGCTCGCTAACGTCGTGGTCGTAGCCAAGAAGAATGGAAAACGGAGGGTCTGCATCGACTTCACCGACCTCAATAAAGCCTGTCCAAAGGATCCATTCCCGTTACCTCATATTGACGCCATGGTCGATGCAACCGCGGGACATGAGTTATTAACGTTCATGGACGCCTATTCTGGATACAACCAAATTTTAATGCACGTTGACGACCAAGAGAAAACCGCTTTCATGACGGATCGAGGTATTTATTGTTACAAAGTTATGCCTTTCGGACTAAAAAATGCAGGTTCTACCTACCAATGGCTGGTAAACAAGATGTTCAAAGACCATCTTGGAGACACGATGGAGGTATATATCGACGACATGCTAGTAAAGTCGAAGCAAGCGATTGATCACATCGATCACCTCAGGCAATCGTTCGACATCCTCCGGAAATATAACATGAAGCTCAATCCGACGAAATGTTGTTTTGGCGTTAGTGCCGGGAAGTTCCTGGGTTATATGGTCACTCGTCGAGGCATTGAGGCTAACCCCGACCAAATCAAGGCCATCATTGAGATCAAATCGCCTCGAAATTTCAAAGAAGTCCAGAAACTCACCGGTCGAGTAGCAGCTCTAAACAGGTTTATCTCCCGATCTTCAAATAAATGTCATCTATTTTATAATGTCCTCAGGAAAAATAGGGGCTTCGACTGGACCAATGATCATGAGCAAGCCTTGCAAAAACTCAAGGAATACATGGCGTCGCCTCCTCTGTTGTCAAAACCTCACGATCACGAGATCCTACAGTTGTATTTGGCTGTCAGCCCAAATGCAGTAAGTGCTGTTCTGACACGAGAAGATGAAAAACAACAATTGCCGATCTATTATGTAAGTAAATCACTTTTAGACGCAGAAACCAGGTATTCCTCTATGGAAAAATTACTCTTATCACTAGTCACTGCTGCTAAAAAACTACGTCATTACTTTGAATCACATCCTATTACTGTCGTGACTAACTTCCCTCTCAAATCTGTCTTGAGAAAACCCGAGTTGACAGGTCGCTTAGCAAAATGGAGTATATATCTAAGCAGTTATGACATCGATTTTAAACCCAGGACCGCGATCAAATCGCAAGCCTTGGAAGATTTTATCGCCGATTTCAGCCCTGAGTTAGAAAAAGAAGCAGAACTCGAAGTGTCCGTTGTGGCGACTCGCGATGACGTACCTTGGATTCTACATGTCGATGGATCATCCAACATTAGAGGCTCTGGACTGGGCGTCATCTTAAAGTCACCACAAGGGGGGAAGATGGTATACTCGGTCCGATACGACTTCAAAACCACCAATAACGAGGCTGAGTATGAAGCCCTGATCATGGGACTGAATATGGCCCACGACTTGGGGGAAACCGCACTGCATGTCAAGAGCGATTCCCTGCTGGTAGTAAATCAGATCAATGGAGAATTTGCAGCCAAGGATTCAAAAATGACAGCATATCTAAGCGTGGCAAAAGAAATTTCCAAAAAACTTAAATCTTTTTCTATTGAACAGATTCCGCGAGACCAGAACACTCAGGCCGACGCATTGGCAAACCTTGGGTCCGCTTTAGTTGAACCAATATTTGATGTTATTCCTATGATTCACCTGGCAACGCCGTCCATTGGAGACGCAGACGTCATCCAGATCGAAGACGAAGAAGATGACTGGTCACGCGACATCCGAAATTTCCTCGTGCACGACCAACTCCCCGATGACAAAATGGAGGCTCGAAAAATCAGATTCAAAGCATCTAAGTACGTCATGATCGAAAATAAGCTTTATCGGCGATCATCGACGGGCTTAAATTTAAGGTGCGTCATCAACAAAAATCAAGCCCAGAAAACCCTCCAAGAGATGCACGACGGCGAATGCGATAATCATTCGGGAGGTCGTAGTTTAGCTAATCGTATATCCCGACAAGGATATTTTTGGCCAACACTGCGACATGACGCCATCAAGTACGTCCAGAGTTGCGACCCCTGTCAACGACACTCAGGTATGTCTCATAAACCCTCGAAACCTTTGCACTCGACGCTTATCCCATGGCCCTTCATGAGGTGGGGAATGGATATCGTCGGCAAGCTGCCACCTGCTCCAGGACAAAAGGTATTCCTCCTCGTACTTACTGATTATTTTTCCAAGTGGGTCGAAGCGGCTGCTTTTTCCCAAATCAGGGATAAAGACGTCATCTCTTTTATCCAAACTAATATCATATGCAGGTTTGGAATTCCGTCCGAGATTGTCTGCGACAATGGATCCCAATTCATAAGCGACAGGACCCAGTAGTTCTGCGATGACAGGAATATCAAGCTAACAACCTCAACTCCCAGATATCCTCAAGCAAATGGACTTGCGGAATCAAGTAACAAGACTATTGTAGCTTCGATCAAGAAACGATTAAAAGCTGCAAAGGGAAGATGGGTTGAAGAACTCCCTTCAGTCCTATGGGCAAATCGCACGACGCCCATCACGTCCACAGGACAAACCCCCTTCTCTCTCGTCTACGGTTGTGAAGCCGTCCTACCAATCGAAGTTCATCTCCCGACCTCGAGGCATACTTCCGTCGACCATAACATGGTTGATTTAAGTTATGACATCGACGCCCTCGAAGAGCTCAGAGAATCCGCCTTGATCAGGATGGCGTCGCAGAAGCAGGCGGTCGAACGACATTTCAATAAGCACGTCAAAGTTAAAGTCTTTCAAGAAGGCGATTACGTCCTCCGTCGAGTATTCCCAAATACCCAGGAGCTCAACGTAGTTAAGCTTTCTACTCAGTGGGAAGGTCCCTACCGCATCTCCGAATTCGTTGGTAAAGGAGCCTATCGACTTCAGACCCTCGACAATCAAGAAATCCCGCGAAGTTGGAACGCGACGCATCTGAAAAAATATTTCTTTTAGAGTCGCCTTCCTCTCATACAAAGTTTTTTTCAACACAACAGTAAACGTCGTAAGGTCATTGGTGGTCCGACGACCGACCTCTAACGAACTTTATCGCAGGTACGCACGACATGAGTACCCGAGTGTGTGACTTAATTGTTTTACCACAGGGGCATATATTCTAGAATTTCGTCATACGATACAGTTACATATAAGGTCTGAACGATCCCTCGATCTAAGTTTCTGGAACTCAGAAAAACTTTGTATGTTCTAACACATCAATGATGTATATTTGTGCTTATTAATACAGTCCAAATATATGATTTATGTTTAAACCGTTACATTGCAATGAATGCCTAAGTCGCACGATCCTCCGTTTGTTTCATACTTAACGAATTTTATGATCGATATTACATTTATCCACGACATATGTAATTGAAAACATAAGTTCAGCAAAAGAAGGAACTTCATTGAACGATTACATATGAACGACCGATAGTCGGACGAGTAAAGACAAAGTCAAAAGTCGTTACATACCAACAACCCGACCACCAATGGTCGAGCATGAAAAGCCTAGTTCGTAAACCCAAAAATCTACCCTAGAACTAAAGAAGCACATCGATCGCAAGCTCTGCCCAACAGTCTCGACCTTCGAAGCCTTGCCAATCCTGAAGAACTGATGCAAGGATCAAACGAGTATATTAGGAGTTGTCTTCCAACTCCTTACGCCTTGACATTCTGAGAATGTGGCTCTTAAGATTAATGTTATGGTTGGAGGAAGGAATATATTCCTCTCGACGATCGACCTCCACTCTAACATTTCCTCTGCCTTCACATATTTTATGAGAGGAAACCGAAACATCTGCAAATTACAAAAGAAACATATTAAATGCTCAGCGAAAGAACATCGATGACACAAGTTTCGAAAGAAAAACTTACAAAGAACGCCGATTCGGCTAAACACAATCCGGTCTCTTCAATAGAGATCCTTCGTAAACGCTCCTTGAAAGATAAGAACTGATATTTCCCCAGATGCGGAAGTGACTCTGCCCTGACGAGGACATAGTCAATCAGGAGGGTTGACGACAACGCATAGTTGATCGCCATAAACTCTCCCTCATTCTCTCCCATCTTTACACCCTCGCCCTAGTCGACTGACGAAAGGGTTGACCTGGCAGAAGACATCGTCGCCAGGTGCGCAGAATACACAGACATCGTGTTCATCGTAACCAACATCGTCAACGATTCAGGTATCGCAACCCTTGATAAATCTCCAACCACCCAAGATTTGAACAAAGTCGAGATTCTAGAAAAAGGCCTCATCAGAAACATAAAACTTTTAAAGAGAATTTCTAAAGAAAACAACCCATTGTGATCTCTATTTATGTAGGAAATTGCAACAAGTCGAGTCCGCTGATGATCAACACGCGTCCATACCTATCCGAATCTTCGACACCTGTCTTCGACAGCTGGTAAGCATCATCGTGCGTCAGTATGACGTCACAACTTTTTCAACTTCTCGTTCAGTTAAAGGCGAACCGGTCTAGTTCCACGACAACCAGGTAAGTTCCTCAACCCAGGTCACGAGCCTAAGCGTTCGACAAGCAAAATTTAAAACTTAAATTTGACATTCAATTTTCAAATTTTGGGGGCAAACTGTTTGGGCAAAAAATCACGTCGCTCGACCGCTACCAGAACATGTAAGACATATGATTAAGGACTATATCTTGTATTAAGATAAGGTCTCGACAAAGACCCAGAACACCATCGTCGTCCCTCATAAAAGGTAAGTCGAGAGTTCCTTAGGAAGCTCGACCATAGCGTCGCCCGATCCGCACGACTATTATGTAAGGACGTGCGACTTCGACCAAAGCTAACGTTAACCATGACCGTTTATTAAGTGTTTAATGCAGGAGTAAAAGTCATTAAGGAGCAACGACTATAACCGACGTAATCATTAAACAGCCGGCGACCGTAACGGACGAAGATCATTACTCCGGCGACCGTTTCCAACCGTTAAGGCCATTAAAGGAGCATTCATGGATGAAGCTAAGGACGCGAAGACTATAAATATCAAGCTCAATCAACATTTCAACACAAAAAAATATCCAGCGATTAACAATCGAAGCAATATTCAAGAACACCTGAAGTGAAGAACCATTATTCTAATTATCGCTCTCGACGCACGACAACAACCCTCGACCAGCAGTTCATACTTTGTTTCATACACGACAAACACCTATTTTTACATTCCAAACACTTGTACTTTACATTTTGAAGCATTTTCTTCATTTGTATTGTAATCACTGTACGATCGACACCAGTATCCAAGGACGTCGCCCCTGATTGGCGACCATAGTGCAGCGACGACACCCCCTGTCGTCCGCAGGTTTTTTCCTCGATTGAGGTTTTTCCTGCGTCATCAAATCCCTTGTTTCTTTAGTTGTTTAAGTCCACATCGACCTTAAGTTGTCCCTTTGGTTCGATTTTTGGCATTAACAGGGACCATTCTGAGGGCCAAAGGAATTACCCATCGTTGGATTCCTTAGCGAGGCAATTTCTGCTGCTGCCCGCTGGTTCTGCTCATGCAGAGCTTGAATCTGGCTTCGAGCTGTATCCAATTCTGCTTGAAGCAGCTAAGCCATAGGATTTTGATGGTTTGCCATTTTTTCCTGAAAAAATGAAACTCGAGAAAATGATTAGTACGGCGTACGTTTGTTGAAGTTTTTCTCTAGATGGGGCCCCACGGTGGGCGCCAAACTGTTTATGCCAAAAATCGTCTAAATAGATCATTTAAGGTTCATGTGGAGCTTGCCAACTAAAGAAAGGAAACTTTCAACAAATCGTACGACAAGGATAAAAATAAAGAAGATAACGAGATTTTGGTGACGCGGGAAAAACCTCAACGAGGAAAAAACCCGTGGACGACAGTGGAGGTCGTCGCAGTACTATGGTCGCCAATCAGGGGCGACATCCTTGTGTTTCAAACGTCGAGAATACAAACGATTACATTACAAATATTAGAAACAGTTTAATTGTAAAGTAAATAAGTGCATCGTGTGTATGAACAATGTGTCGTGCGTCGTCTGTTCGAGAGAGAGCTTTGCTCCGAATGCCTTTGCTTATGTTGTAGATGATTTTGAACTCAGATGTCCACAAATAAGGCTGATGTCTTCGTTTATATAGCCTTCGCAGCTTTAAATGATCCTCATAAAAGTTGGAGTAACGATCGTAACGGTTCCTGAGATTTAATGCTCATAATGATCTTCGTCAGTTATAGTCGTTGGTCATTAATGGTGTTGATCCTGCATTAAACAGAGAAAAGATAACTGTTGTGTCGTATATTAGTTGGTCGAGGTCGTAAGGTATCTTACGACAGTCGTGTGAGTTGGACGACGTCATGGTCGAGTGTCGTGAGTAACCCTTGACTTAAACTTAGGTCTGATGATAAAGTGTGTATGATTTTATCTTAACAGTGTCGTGTAAGAAATATTTTCTCCTTTTTCGGTCGTGGTCGTGACTTGTGAGTTTTTACCCAAACACTAGGACTCGACAATATTGAGTTGGACAAGTTGCCCCTTAATGTTGTTTAATAATTTTATATGGTGGTTAATTAATGGTGGTCGTGGGAGAGGAGGTGGCGAGTGTGGCTGAGGCGGAGGTAGTTGATGGTAGAAGAGGTGATAGTGGTGGAGGTAGAAGCGGTGGTCTCTAGTGGCCGACGGTGGTCATGGAGAAGTAGAGGTGTTAGTGGTTGATATGGCGGAGGTTGAGGTGGTGATGGATGGTGGTAGGTAGCCAATGACGGTGGTTGTGGAGGACGTGCGATGGTGGACAGTGGTGGTGGATATGGAGGTGGATGTGGTAGTTGTGGAGGAAGCGGTGGTTGTAGAGAATGGTGATGGGTAGTCGTAGTGGCAGACCGGTAGTAGTTGTGGTGACGATGGTCGGTGGTGGCAATTAAACCATATATTATATTAAGGTTGTATAATATGTGGGTAGATTATTGCGCCAAATGTGATACGATGAATTTTTCCTTCACTGCTACACGAAAGACTTTTGCTTACAAACCTTTCCCTGAGAAATCTGTCGCTAAAGGGTGATTCGTCACAAAACCGCCACAAAGATGGTGGGTAAATTTTTTGTGGGTAATGCAAATCAGTGACAGATTACCCAGGAATTCTTCTCTGGGTGATCCATGAGTATTTTCTCGAAAAACATCAGATTTTACCAAACAATTGGTATATTGTGGGTGATCCATGGGTAATCACTAGAGGAAATTTTTTTGTGTAAATTTTGTACGTAAAAGTCATTCGTTTTGTACGTAGTGCTTATCTGTTATCTAGTGCAGTCTCACGATTTAGCAAACGCAACCTTGTTAAGATCATTTGTTCGAATTTATGGTATACCAATAAAAATAGAATTTCAACAATTTATTAGACCATATTGGAAGATGAAACATTGAACGTGAAGTTACATTGACGAGGTCTTGAGCACAAGAAACCTTATACGAAATAGTGAACTATGGCTGAAATAATTTATCATATGTCTATCAATACATTAATTCTTATTATTTAAGAAATACACAAATAGAATGAAAATTATCCCAATTAATTATTTGGATTTTGGATTGGAAAATGTATAAAAATATCCAATTTTAGAAAAAAAAATATTCTTAAGACTTTTATTCGTATTTACAAAAGGGTCGAATTTAGAATATTGATCTATGATCTATGTTTGTACCCATGTGTCGTAAAATATCTTGAAATCAAATTTATAACATAAATCAAAGACGTGTTAGGTTGGATTAACATTCGACATACAGAACGTTGTAGGTTTGAATCTTATTTCTTACAAAAGTTTAATTTTTCATCTGTTAAAATTTCAACTCGGCCGGAATTAGCTTACAACGCTATTACTAAAAATATATAACCTCAAATATAATTATATATAGACAAACCTAACATTATGTTAGAATAACTTTTTGTTATTTTTTTCCTATTTTGATTTTGTTAATTATATAGGTATCTAAAAAAGAATTCGATCCTTCTCATTGCCAATCCATCTTAAAATTCCCCGCTTTTTATTTCGCTTTTAAGGTAACATAAAAAATTTAATAAAATTTAGAGAACGAGAAACAGGTATCGGTGGCAGAGAGGATCAAAGCTGGAAATACTTGGAACTGGCGTAGACCAATTCGTGATGCTGAGGAACTCAATCATTTAAAGGAAACTGTAAACAGATGTTCGCTCTCAGACATACCAGATGGATGGAAGTGGAAGCCAGTTCCTAATGTTATGTTTTCTGTTGGTTCTTTGAGACATATTATCGATAATTCTTATCTAGGTGTGGGTATAAAGGAAACAAAGTGGAACAATTTAACGCCTCCTAAAATCAATATCTTCATGTGGAGAGTCATGTTGGATAGAGTGCCTACGCGTGTTAACCTCAGTAAGATGAATTTGGACATCGACTCCATTTTATGTCCGATGTGCGGTTCCACCATAGAAACAATCGGTCATGTGTTATTTGAATGTTCTATAGCGTCGAAGGTGTGAAGGTTCATTGAGAGATGGGGATGATTTCTCTTCGAGCAGACAAGTCGATTGATTCCATGATCCCCTAATGTGGAGATATCATCCTTCTGATTGTTTCAAGAACTTGTAATGTCCTCTCACTCTTCCTTTGCTAGTTTCTTGGTAGGTTTAATAAAAATCTGGTTTTTGTTTCAGAAAAAAAAAACATAAAAAAACTTAAGGGTCAAGGTCGATTTTAACTAAATGTCCCTTACATCCTAAATCAAAATAACTGACTTTTCCCTACGTTGACTTTCCCCAATCAAAACTGTAATTTTACCGACGTTTGATCCACCAGATACACTTGTGCAAAAATTTATGGGTCCACTGCTAAATAAAGTTGCATGGTCTTTTTGAAGTTGTTTTGTTCAAGGGTTCATTTAGACTTTTTAAACCTTTTTGTATATTATTAGTTCTAAAATGCAATAATCAATAAAAAATTGTTAATTAGACTATAAGAGTTGAAGAAAATGTAGTAACGGCAATGCATTGTAATCTAATTATATACTTAGGGGTCGTTTACTAAACACTTACCCGGGTAAGCGCTTACCAAGTCACATTACCTTACCGGATCAACATGACAAGAACCAAAAATCTTACCCGGTAAGAGTTAAGGCAAGAATCGAGAGTCCGAGAGTCTTACCCCGGTAAGTGATTGTGAAAGACTCTTACCACGGTTAGCGCTTACCGGAAAAATTGTAGTGTAGGATACCGTTTTGGTGGACTAAAACTTTACCCGGTAAGTAAACTATAGTGTTGAATTTACCGATAAATACTTACCCGGATAAGCGTTTGATAAACGGCCCCTTAGTCTATTATAGTCGAAACATATTGGAACTAGTCTTGTATAGTGGTACAACTTTGACGACAATTGTACTTCATAAAATTCTTATATATTTTATTATTGGTAAAATGCATTAATATTGAACAAACTTTGTTTTTGTGCATTTTAGTTTATTGTAATGATAAAAAAAAACATTTCTCAATTAATATAATTAATGTTTAGTTCTTTTTATTTAGTATTCATTTTATATATTCTGCCTTTTCAAGATTGGATTCAAATCATTCTAGCAATTTCCATTTAAGCATCCTAATAAACGACTTTATAAGACTTAATTTATAAGACCAAAACTAAAGCATTTTATCTAAAGACGTTGTAATAAGTATATACGGCATTTTTAATACAAATTGTTACATTAGTTATTTTAATTGGATATTTTTGAGAAGTGTCCTATAAACCTATCTTTTTATAGAACACTTGTTTTTATAATACACTTTTTTCAAATAATAACTTATAAAATAGCTAATACGATGTTTTTTTTTATAAAAATGTCCTAAAACACTTGGTACGACGCCAAAAAAACGTCATACAAACTTACACAATGCCTTTAAATAAGACATTTTTATTTTTTGGTCTTGTAAATTAAGTCTTATAAAGTGGTTTATAGGGACGCTTAGAAAAATTTGACGTCTTATAAAACAAAATTTGTTGTAGCGTGGGAATAAAAAATTGCAATATTATTTGACGTCAACAACAATTACAAAAATTAGTGATTATCCGTCAACATCAGTGTAATGCTCGGGTAAGTTCGTAATTTTAATTTGGATTCCGTTTTGTTTATTTAGTTTATTTTATTAGTTTAGGGTATTTTTGGTTGATTTATAAGTTTAGGGGTGTTTTTGGTCATTTTGTTAAGCTCGAGTTCTTAATTGCAAATTAGAATCCTTATAAGTGAGCCGCCTTTCCTTTTTAATTTATTGAAGTCGGTTCCTGTAAGTGTTATGTGTGTTGAGCCGAAAGAAGAAAGAGAGCAGAGGCGTGTCGATCGATTAGGGCCGAGGATAAAATTCGATTGAGTTGAATTGAGGTAAAATTTCTTTTCACTTTGTGTTTATACTCGTTAGTATTAAGTTTTTTTCGGTTTAGAATTGATTGATTTTGATTCTTATTTATGTTCGATCGATTCTGGGTTTGAGTTGATACGTCCGGATTCATTAGTTTTCCGGATGTATTAATTTTATTGGATTTCATGTTTCCCGGATACGTTTTCCGGATAATGTTTCCCGGATACATTTTCTGGATGGGTTTCCGGATAGATTGTCCGGACCATGTTTCCGGATAGGATAGTTCCGGGTTCCGGATTCCGGGTATTTGTTTTCGGGAAAGTTTCCCGGATAGTTCCGGATTTGGATTCCGGATAAGTGGTTTCCGGACATAGTTTCCGGATGAGGGACCCCCGTGCTAAGTCGCCGAAGAGGGACATTTGTGAATAAGGATATGATAGGCTTATTTAGGATTCTTAGTCTGTCATTGAGTTTTACGTGATAAGTAGTTATATGTATTTTGTATAATTCAGATTTCGTGAAATTTATGGAAAAGTAAGGTTCTTGCATGTTGTCAAGAGAAGGTGTTATTTGCGTATTTCTTTCAGGTGAGTTTTACTTTAACCATTTTCAAACTGGAATACATATATATTGGATAATTATGTGGTAGGTAGTGTGATGATGTGCTTATGATTGAAATATGATATATTGAGATGTATGTTGTATTTATATAAGCATTACACTACACGAGTGCATGTTGGCCGGACTTAGGGCCGATGGAGTGTGGTTGTACGGAGGGACATCGGAGTTGGCTGTATTTTAGTGCAGCGGAGTAAATTGATTAGTTGGTTTAGCGTAACCAACTAATACGATCATGTGAAAGAGTTGTACACAGTGCATACGAGTCATGCTTGGTATTTGTATACTTGTGGTATATCTGTATTTTACAAAATGATTACTAAACTGACAGAGATTTTCTCACTTAGACCAATTGGTCTAACCCTCATTTTGTTTTCAAAAATATGTATTCCAGGTCCATGAACTTATAAAGGCAAATGAAAAGATAAGGTGTAATATGCTTTTAAAGGCTGGTTATGATTAAGAAGTTTTTTTGAATAGTTTTGTAGGGATAGTATGTGGAATGTAATGTAAATTATTAGCAAAAAAATTTGTACTGAAAACATGTATTGTATAGTTTTGAGACTAAGGGGCCGTATGTGATCTAATATGTATCTTTTGTTATGAAATGATGAGATGTATATTAAGTTATATGACGCATGTTTGGGTTGGGTTGTTACAATCAGTACGAAATTTAAAAAAAAATGAACATTTGTTATATTAAAATTTAAATTAAAAAATATGAACATTTGGTTTGATGAATGGGGTTGAGGGATTTGGATTTCGTAAAAGAATTTGCAATTGAAATGATATTGAATCTTTGGTGTATTTTGTTTGTAAGATTTGAAATTGTATTGAATTTCATTCTGTATAAATAATTATAAAAACAAATTATAAAAAAATTTAATTTTTTTATTAATTGATTATTACAAGACAATTATTTTTACATACTTTTAAAATATTATTACATACAAATCCTACAAAATCTCATGATATACAAACCACCCCTCTGGGATTTCAAAATCCTAAATGATTGAAATCCCGGGATTTCAATTCATGCATTCCTTCAAACCAAACATGAGATTGAAATGGAATTCAATTCAATCACGCTAACCAAACAGGCCTGAGGGATTGTTTACCGTTTAACGGTAAAAGTCAATACTTTAGCTAATTAACTTACCGAGTAAGATTTAGTCTATCAAAACAAAATCGTATGCAACATTTATCCAGTAAGCGTTTACCGGGTAAGAGTCGTTACTCTCACTTACTGTGTAACATCATATGCTTCAAGTACCTCTGCATTGTATATGATGATGTGACCCCACCATGTCGATTCAAGTATGGAGATCCCATGCTCGTATTCCTGTTCATGACTATGCTTATATTACAAATGTGCAACATTAAGTTTTTATATATGATATGCATACTTGTTCCTCACATATATGCTCGAGGTAACATGTTCAGTTTTTAGCGTGCTAGTATCTTGGTTGCAGTTTGCGGAAGGTTATACTAAACGTCTTGGTAGGTACAATCATGAACACAATGAGCTAAAGTTCAATTAGGAGTAAGTCAAGCTTGAGTGCTCAAACATGAAAGAGAAAGTCTAGCAATATGTACTAGATCGTGTTATACCATGATATATTTTTTTTGATGTCGATATTTACATAGACATTATTAAGTCATCTTAGATTTAGTCGTTTATTTTCGATAATTGTATCAAATCATGGATGTATCATGTATGTTTTAAGTTTTCCGCTACAATAAGTTGTGATGTCTAGGATTTTTGTCACAATATGTTATCACAACTCTGAGGGCATCACTAAAAATGGTGGGTTCTTTAAACGCTAAAAAACTAACTCCAACCGGACACTAAAAATAAAATACTAAAAACAACTTTAATGTTATAATATTAAACTATTATAAAAGTTGAATAATATATTATTATTTTATTTTAGAGGCCTATTTTATGACCTTGAAATATAAGAGCATCCACAACAAGGATTTCATTTGGATTGCAAAAGTGTCATGTAGTATTGCTAAATTAGAAATTGTAGTGGTTGTGAGTATGATTGCTAAATTAGAAATTGGTTTTGGTAATTTGCAAATGTCAAATCAGTACTTTTTGCTGATGTTGCAGTGAATAGTATAAGAAATTGTAGAGAATAATTTCTAAATTAGAAATTGCTTTATGTCAAATCATGTTTTGTGATGTTTTGTAGAGAATATTTAATTGTAGTTTTGTAGAGAGTATTTAATTATAGTTATTTAATTAATAAAATATTTTATATTAAATTATAGTAAAGAGTATTTAATTGTAGTGTTGTTGTTATTTGATTAAAATATAGTTTTTTATGATGAGGTGTCACTTTAGAAAGTGGGTGAAATTTCATTGTTGTGGGGGATAATTTCAAGATAATTGCAAAGCTGATGTGACGCTGATGTGATCCATTTGCAATTGCAATGAAATTTCATTGTTGTGGATGCTCTAAAGGTCACCTTTATTGATGCCAAAAGTTGGACCAAGTGTTACCAAAATGCCATAAATCTCTCCCATTTTGCAAAATACCATAAATACCCGCGATAGGAGCCCGCGATCGTGGCCGTGGCATTTTTGTAATTAATTGTTACCCGCGATCACGGGAGGAGCCCGCCGTGGCCTCAAATTTGATTTGTTTTGATTTTATATTTACACTTTCACCCCTATACTTATTTACTAAATTTACTTTATACCTTTTACTTTCATAATTTAATTTTACATTTAACACATATAATTGTTTATTAACTAAAATACGTTAAAAAATACGTTTTAATTTTAACAAGTTACACCATTATAATCGTCTCTTCGATACGTTCGAAATGAGCCCAATCTTGAATTTTTTTGGATTTATATATTTTAATATATATCATATACACTACATAAAAAATATTTTTTATATTTTTAAAATTCATACCCTTATAGTTAATTATTTAATTTATGGTACTCTTATAGTTAAAAAATACGTTTTATTTATTTTATTATCGATGGTCCAAGTGTAAGTATTAAAAATTGGCGGAGGCTTTGTGATGGACAGACATCGATCCTTTTGTGCATACTCTGTAACTGCAAATACTTCAGTTCCAAACACACATGAATCATCGTTCGCCAAATACCCATTTTCACAATTCTTAAATGAGTCCAGTGATACCAACTTGTCAAAACCCCATTTCATATTCTTCTCGTGAAACCTTGTCTTATTGCCATTCACGATATCTATAAACACATTCAAATAATAATAATTTAAAACGATTTAATGAATTAGTTAATATATGATTACTATGTTAATGCGGTAGGAGTGTAAAACAAAATTGAAAAAAAAAAAGTACCATAAATTAAATAATTAACTATAAGAGTATGAATTTTAAATATAATTTTTTTTATGTAGTGTATATGATATATATTAAAATATATAAATCCAAAAAAATTCAAGATTGGGTTCATTTCGAACGTATCGAAGAGACGATTATAATGGTGTAACTTGTTAAAATTAAAACGTATTTTTTTAACGTATTTTCGTTAATAAACGATTATATGTGTTAAATACTTAAATGTAAAATTTAAATTATGAAAGTAAAAGGTATAAAGTAAAATAAGTAAATAAGTATAGGGGTTGAAAGTGTAAATTTTAATTCGAAATCACAATTTCGAATTAAAATTTACACTTTCAACCCCTATACTTATTTACTAACTTTACTTTATACCTTTTACTTTCATAATTTAATTTTACATTTAACACATATAATTGTTTATTAACTAAAATACGTTAAAAATACGTTTTACTTTTAACAAGTTACACCATTATAATCGTCTATTCGATACGTTCGAAATGAGCTCAATTTTGAATTTTTTTGGATTTATATATTTTAATATATATCATATACACTACATAAAAAATATTTTTTATATTTAAAATTCATACCATTCTCGTGAAAGCCTGTCCTATTGCCATTCACGATATCTATAAACACATACAAATAATAATAATTTAAAACGATTTAATGAATTAGTTAATATATGATTATTATGTTAATACGATAGGAGTGTAAAAAAAATTGAAAAAAAATAAAAGATGTACTATAAATTAAATAATTAACTATAAGTGTATGAATTTTAAATATAAAAAATATTTTTATGTAGTGTATATGATATATATTAAAATATATAAATCCAAAAAAATTCAAGATTGGGCTCATTTCGAACGTATCGAAGAGACGATTATAATAGTGTAACTTGTTAAAATTAAAACGTATTTTAGTTAAAAAACGATTATATGTGTTAAATGTAAAATTAAATTATGAAAGTAAAATGTATAAAGTAAATTTAGTAAATAAGTATAGGGGGTGAAAGAGTAAATATAAAATCAAAACAAATCAAATTTGAGGCCACCGCGGGCTCCTCCCGTGATCGCGGGTAACAATTAATTACAAAAATGCCACTGCCCGCGATCGCGGGCTCCCATCGTGGGTATTTGTGGTATTTTTGCAAAATGGAAGAGATTTATGGCATTTTAGTAACACTTGGTTTAACTTGTGGCATTTTAATTAATTTCCCTTTTTTATTATTATTCGAGACATTTTTAAGGAAAATACACACTTAATAGACTATAAAATATTAGCTGTCAAGACTTTTATAGGTCGCTTTGAACGACTTGTTACTTTTATGCAACAAAGTGTTTTTTTAATTTAAGGGGAAAGGTTGAATATGTAAACCACAAATCAAGTCAAGTTTTAGACTTTTAGTACATTTCAAAAGGTTGTTTCAGTCAAGGATACAACATCTCAATGAATAAGTCCCGTTTAAATTGTTTATTAGAAATACAAATTGAATTTTTATTAATTTATATATCTTTTTACATTTTAAATTGGTTGATTATATTATTACAAAAAATGGACATGGATATATATATATATATATATATATATAGTCCTCTTATTATGTAAACCTTTTTTTATGTAAACTATGAAACCAATCTTAAGCCGTTGATTAAAACCGTGAATGGTCCTGAAAAGGGTAAAATGGGAATCAAACTCGTGAGTAATCGATTGTTTCAGTAAGAAATCAACAACATACGAATCACAATCGGTTTCTTGTATATGAAATCTTGTGCGAAAATTTGAATCGTAAAAATGGCGGACGAAATTAGGGCTCCAAACATAAGAGGTAATTTTTTCGATTACTCATTGTTTCATACTATATATAAGTAGGGGTGCTCAAATTTCCGACCAACCCGACCAACCCGGCCAACCCAACCCAACCCGAGGCAAAAAAACTCAAACCGAGCCAACCCGATGTATAATCGATACTATTTTTCACCAACCCGCATATATTGGGTTGATAACGGGTTAACCCCAAGCCAAACCGACCTAACCCGCCAACCCGTGAAAAACATTTAAATCTAATTTTAGATTCTTGTTACCGTCGTTTTGTTACTGTCGAAGCAATGTTACTATTGAAAATTTATAAATAGACAATTGTTGGTCACTTGTTACTTTAGTAATCTTATTATTGATTCTTGATGTCGCACTTATAAACAAAATATTTATAAGAAATCTTTTATTAGACGATTTAGAAAACGGTTGAACATTTAAATATTCAGAAACATTTAGTAATTTGTTTAGACACGACAACTTAGTAAAATAGTGAAATTATCGATAAAAGTTTCAACCCGACCAACTCAACCCAACCCGAACGGTTTGGGTTGGGTTGGGTTGCACTTTTGATTGGGTTGGGTTGGGTTGAGATTTTTCAAACCGCAATGATCAGGTTGGGTTGTCAAAGTGCCTTCAACCCGACCAACCCAACCCGTGAGCACCCCTATATATAAGTATGGCTTCAACTAACGATATTTGGTGTTTCATATATATTGTTTCATATGAAACCCATACGTAGTTTCATATATACATCAACCCGAGACAAGAATAAGGAGACAAACTCCACTCGACAAAGTTATTCCAACTCCCTTTACACTTGTAAATCACCCATCTAAACGAATTAGCGACTATAAAGTCAAACAGGTCACCCGGTCTAGGCACATACTTATCAAAGAGGTATTTTTTGCGAAAACAACATAAGAAAAAGCAAGAGATCATGAGGATTGCCTCAACGCCCTTTCGAAGTGCCTTGGAAACTCGAGAAGATACCATCTAGAGCCGATTCTGTAGAAGTAAACTAGGAGAAAGGAAAGTTCCACCACCTTTGACATACGATTCCCCCAAACCGACCTAACCCGCCAAGGGTAAAATTTGGGTCACTTCACATGTGATGTAGTAACAGAATTCGAAAGATTATAAAGGATTCAAACCGTTATAAATTATCTTTTTAAATTAAGATTGTGGGTTGAATTCATGTGAGACCAAGTTTTTACACTTGTCACTTCACAGCAAAACACCGTGAAGGTAAAAAAAATCTGAAGCTTCACAGTATTTTGCTGTGAAGTTTCAAGTGTAAAAACTTGGTCTTCCCAATCTCACGAAAACATGCTGGTCTCACGTTATCCCAAGTCTTAAGATTGTAAAAATTAAACTTTTAAACTAAATCTATATATTGATTAAGTAATAATTCATGGACCACTTCAACCTTCAAATTCATGGTCAAAGTTTGTAATTTACCCTAGAAAAAACATTAGCCTTGTCTTGGGACTACTTCAGCTCTAGGTGTGCTTCATAAATTCATATTCAATTAATGTTTATTTTTTAGTTTTATATCAAAAGCAATCAATACATGAATAAATCAAATCTTATTAGCACAACTAAGTTTTGGACAACAATATGTTTTATTTATGAGGTAAGGTTGAATATGTAAACCAAAAAAGGGAGTAAAATAATGCATGGTTGCAAGCGTAAGTCAAGTATTTGTTTGGTCGGGGATAAAAATCTTCAATAGACTAGTTCGGTTTTGATCGAGTTCGTTGTCGATTTCTATCGCTTGAATCGGTTAAGTGTTATAGCTTCGTATATCGTATCAAGGTGAGCTTTCTTTTAACCATTTTCGAAATGCAATGCATTTATTAAAAAATGGTAACTTTATTATATGAACAATATCGGTATGTGAGATTTTGTTATAAATGGTTATGTTACGATATTGCACTATTGTGTTGTGCTAGAACGCTAGCTACACTATCGCGTTGTGCTAAAACGCCAGCTTCACTATTATCGCGTTGTGCTAGAACGGCAGCAATATTGTTAGATGTTGTGCTTGAAGGCCAATGGAGTGTATTTGAGATATTGTGCTTGCAGGCCAACGGAGTGTATTTGAGATATTGTGCTTGCAGGCCAACGGTGTGTATTGTGAGATGTTATGCTTGAAGGCCAACAGAGTGTTAACGATTGAGTAAATTAATCAAAGGTTTTATATAAACTATTTTAATACATGGCTTTGTTAACAACCCGAAATTCTAGTACAATGTGAAGGTTTGGTGGCTAAAGTCTAAGAAATGAAAGCTTAAGTTAAGGGACCTTTTTGCAATTTATGAAAGATATAAATTAATTCAAAACCCTAGAGAAACCATTCTCATCCCTATTGTTGGTGGTTGAGCAAGAGAAGAGAAGGAGAGAAATAGAGAAGAGAAAGAGAGAAATAGGGTTCAAGTGCAAATTGAAGAAGAGGATCACTAAACATCAAATTGGAAGGAGAAGTGGAGTGGAGTGCGATTCTGCAAGTGAGTCTACTAGGTAATTTCGAAATCTAATCCAGTTTTGATTGTTATGTTGATTGTTGAGATATGTAGAGGGTTTTCTTAAAAAGTTGTAAATAATGCCTTGAGAGGGAGATTAAGCACTCTAAATCGATTTTGAGTAGCAAATGATTGAAAGAAATGGTTATAGAACGTTTATGTGGTTAATTATCGTGTTATCGTTCCGTTAGAGGAGCGTGTAGCAAGATTTTGGCCGCTGAACTCGTCCCAACGCTTTATCCGGTAAGCTTCGGATGATGAAGGTTATCAGAAGTGTGTCCGGTAAGCTTTGGATGATGAAGGTTACCGGGAGAGTGTCCGATAAGCATAAGTGTCCGGTAAGCATAAGTATCCGGTAAGTAGAAAGTATCCGGTAAGTGTGAAGTGCCCGGTAAGTATGAATTGTCCGGTAAGTATGGTTCACCCGGTAAGCTAGTATCCGGACAGTTGACTAGTCAGCTTATATGTTTTATCCGTTCATTCAGGTAGATCGATTGGAAGTAACGGAACATAGTAGGAAAGGAAAGTAAGCGTATCAGGTGAGTTTTTCTAACTAAAATACGTGATTTTACGTGTTTTCCAAAGAAAGTGATTATATAGAAATGCCATGTTATTTTACATGGTTTTTTCTTAAATGAAAGTTGAATGTTTTACTTATTATGATTCGTTTACGAGCATGAACTGTTTTATAACCGTGACACATGTTCTCCATGAAACGTACGCTTTATTTTAAAGAACGGCTTCTAGCAATATGAAATGATGTGCAATGATTTCACGCTGGTGATTTACGTTATGCTATGTGTATGTTATGTGAAGTCGGTCTGCACAGTGGGATCTTAGAACCTCAGGATCCGATGATCCCTTGGGCATTGCGATGAGCTTTTAGGAGGGAATTCATTTCCTTCCTACCCGGATATGTGAGAAGCTTGTAGGAGGGAATTCGTTTCCTTCCTACTCGGAATGAGGGGAGTCTGCTTGGGCCCCGATATAAGGCGAGAGGGGAGTCTGCTTGGGCCCCGATCGCGGCGAGAGGGGAGTCTGCTTGGGCCCCGACGTGGTTAGCTATGTGATCCTTAAACACTGTGCAGTACCATGTTTGATGCCTATGTGGAAAATGTTAAGAGTTTTATAAAATAATTTTTATAATGTTGATGTACACTGTTTATGGAGGGAACTCACTAGACCTCATGGTCTAACCCTCGCTTTTCAAACTAAAACCTTTTCAGGTCTGCATATAGTAGGAGGCTCAGGTAAGTGAGCAAGCGCATGATAGAGTACAGATGCAGTTAGAGGCAGTGCCGGTGCCACTGGTAGTAGTAGCCATTCTCAGTTGTGTATAGGTTGTTTCCGCCAACCTCAGCTTTAGAGTAATGTAATGAAATTTTGGGACCCAGATTTGTAAATGTTATGATTTAATGCTATGTATGTCATGTTGTATTTTTGGGATGTTACAAATGGTATCCGAGCCTTAGTTTAAGGGATTTACGTGACCGGATGGGCCTAAACTTAAACTTTGGAGTAGAAATCACAACTGAGAATCAGGGAATGCGTTAGGAGGGCACTATTGTATATATATAGGAAATGCGTTAGGAAGGCACTATAGCAGATATAGGACTAATAGGGTATCGAGGACAGTCATGTAAGGTAAGTTTGGGATTTCACCTAGCCAGTGTAATTGCGAACTTACAGGTACATGTATGTGCTTGACCTGCCTTATTATTCCGAAGTTGTAGTCTTAAGCTAGTTTATATGTCGTGTTCCAGTAATCTAGAAGGTCAGCAAGATACCTGAGGGATAGACCGAGCTCCCTTGTTTGGGATGTGTCGTAAGAGATCATATGTGATGTATGTATACATCGAAGAGAAGAAATGTTGTATAGAATGTTATGAGTCGTCTAGAGGTAGCTCTTCGTGGATTCGAAGAGGATGAATGTTGAGTTTGAGTAAGACTCCTGTTTCAGGAGAGTCCCAGTTCTAGAGATTGCGAAGTAGATCAGTTCGGATGATAAGGAAGGACAGTGTCAAAACCTTGAAAGTATCAGTGGATCCCTGACTTCTTAGTCGAGCTTTTCAATGGCAGGATAAATGAAATATGATACCTATAGTGAATTGAAAGCATGTAGAAGTAGAAAGTGAGATAGTTGATCAAAACGAAAATAGTATGAAATGATTGAGTAAGTGAGATGTGGAACGCATGTACAGCAAGTTATTGCATGACCGAGAGGGCGACCATTGGTCGAAGGTAAAGTGTCAAGGATAAGTTTCGTGAGTAAAGCGGTTGACCTTGTAAGAGTGAGTAGCCTTCAATTGCAAGTAGAGTCTCATGCATGGCGTTCTTTTATGTAACATGAATTTTTCACGATTTAAGGTAAATATGTAAATATCAATTTTGATCGAAAATGAGTCAGAATGTACAAGCGTAAGTTTAAAGAAAGAGTGATTTCTTTCACTTCACACAATGAAACTTAGAGCTTAACGGTTTGCAAAATATTTCACACTTTTCATGATAAGTTAAATTGTTGCAAAAAGTCAAGAAAATGTTTGCCTGCGGAACTTTTATAAACAAAATGAGTATTGACACTTTGGTATTATAAAGTGGATATGAGAACCGACTGGTTTACTTTGTGTCGGTAATTTCTTTCAGAATTGTGTCGTATGAAAATATTTTCATTCAATATATTACTGTCGTAATAACATCGTTCGGATTGAGTAAGATTAAGGTTCACGGGAAGATGCATGCAAACGATTCTTGAATCGTTGTGCAGGGCATCGAAGTTATAAGAGTGATGTGTACCCAAGTGGTTCCAAATGTTGTTTATTTAAAATGATGAAATGTGCAAAAATATTTATTTACTGTATTGTCATGCTTGAAGGCTATGAACCCACTAGGTCGTAGAGTATTACATTTTAAGCTAAGGAAGAACTCCGAGAGTGGAAAGGTGTTGGACAAGTCAGAGGAGAACGTATGTAGTTTTTGTATATGTGTTCAAGAGGAGAGTTGGACAGTGGAAGAGTCGGGATTGGATTATAGTGTCGGGTGAGTTTTCTTTTAACCATTTTCGAACTGGAATGCATTTATTAAAAAATGGTAACTTTATTATATGAACAATATCGGTATGTGAGATTTTGCTATAAATGGTTATGTTACGGTATTGCACTATCGTATTGTGCTAGAACGCCAGCTACACTATCACGCTGTGTTAGGACCCAAAATGTCCTAATTATATGATAGTTTTGTAAAGGGTTATAATTGTAATATGGGCTTGGGTTATTGTATTATGGGCTTGGGCTTATGTGTAACAAGTGGGTTTATATAGGATTAGTGTGTGTAATCCGGTTTAGAGAATTATTTACAATGTAGACATCATGGTGTAAGTGTGTGTTCTAGAGAGAGAACCATTCTCTCTCTATGTAGTTCTCTCATTTCAATAATACACCATTAATTCCATTATATCTCATCTTGTTACAATCTTCATGATTCTTGAATTGTTGCTTGTTAATAATGGGACTAACACGCTGTGCTAGAACGCCAACTTCACTATTATCGTGTTGTGCTAGAACACCAGCAATATTGTTAGATGTCGTGCTTGAAGGCCAACAGAGTGTATTTGAGATATTGTGCTTGCAGGCCAACGGTGTGTATTGTGATATGTTGTGCTTGAAGGCCAATGGAGTGATTAGTTGAGTTGTGCCTGAGTGCCAACGATTGGGTAAATTAATCAAAGGTTTTATATAAACTATTTTAATACATGGCTTTGTATAAACTGATGTTATAACGGTCTTGAAATGACAGAGATTATCTCACTAGACCATTTGGTTTAACCCTCATTTTGTTTTAAAAAATATGCATTTCAGGATTGCGGAAAGTAGGAGGTAAAGGAAAAGTTAATAATGTGAGATCGCATTATTTGATTTATCTTGTTGGAGATAAACTAGAATGAAATTGAAGTCTGATTTTGATATGTGGCTATCTGGATCTTTCGTATGCATATTTTATTAGCAAAAAGTTTGTTTGCTATTTTGGAGAGTTGTATAGATTTGTAGAATGGAACCCAATGTGTACCCCAATGTGATTTGTTATATATAATATTCATGTTTTTTGTTATGTGGATTTTCGGATTGTTACAAGAGTTCAGAAGAGTTTTTATATTAATAAATTGAGTTTTTCAATCAAAAGAGCTCAAACATTTTAAAAGAATAGTCAAATGACTTTCAAATACGTAAGTACTCAATTGAAGAAAAAGTCAAAATATTGAAAAACATTGGAATTGAATATCATTTTATGCGCAAGTCTAATTGGGTCCAAGAAAAGAGTCTCTATGTTTTGGGAAAAAAATGAGATGGTCGTGTTTGGAATGTCAGAAGCAGACTCAATCCAGATGTTTGCAAGCCTCTGATTTAATGTTTCATCCGGACTCAATTTTGTCGCCCCCAAGTATTTGATTAAGAAGTTAGCGTCTTACAAAAATAAAACTATACGATATGAAGTACTACATTGTTTAAGGGTTAAGTTTTGGAAAAATTAGAATCCATAATCAAATAACCTTTAAGAGAGCCAAACTCGTACTTCAATCCAATGTTAAATACTAAAATTAAGGTCATACGTTCTAATCTTCAGAGGACCATGCATTGTGAATGTGTCACATCCTCCAAAAAGAAAGTGTGACTACTTCCAATTTAGATGGAGATGACAATTTGCCAAAGCATTGTGAAATAGTAACACCATGATATACCAACAAATGCAACATTTGAACTGTTTATTACACCACATTGGGGTTTGAAATATTGAAGACAGTTATAAGAAGAAGACTTGAGCACAAGAAACCTCTTCCGAAATAATTAAACAATATATGGTTGAAAAAATGTATGTGTCGTACATAAGGGAAAAATTTGAACTAAATAATTTTTGGCTCAGCTGGAGAAGCTCCAAGGAACTAATACTTGTTGCTCTTGAGAAATTTGAGCAGGAGTTGATTCACCTTCTCTAGGAATTGTTCATGAACAAAATGAGAACCTTCAGGCAAGTACATGATTTCAAGGTTGGGTACGTATTTCTTGATCCCAGTCTTCAAGTATTCCTCCATTCCGGGGAAGCTGAAAAAGAAATCTTTCACGCCTGTGATAAAGAGTGTTGGAGCTTTAACTATTGGTGCATTCGGGTCATGGTTTGGAGGTTCAACTCTCTCCAATAATGACCTACAAGGATTAACAAATTTGATTAAAACATCGAATCGGGGATGCAAAAAGAGGTAAAAGAACCTCACTAAAAGTAGGTGGCATTTTGATTACCATGAGAAAGAAACATTAACAATTGAAATCATTCAGACTAGCTTTTCAACTTCAAAGGTTAAAAGTCTATGATGTAATTAAAACTTTAACCTTTTGGAATTTTCGTACAAAAAGTCCATGAATTTTATAAAATGACATTTTGGGCTTTGTTTCGACATTTTTGTCAGATTTCAATCAATTGTTTCGAATAAAATTATTGTAAGGAAAAAAAATATTACATTGGAACATGATAGGTTCGATAAGTTACCTGTAAGGAACTTGGTGTGCGGTTAGAAATTCAGACTTCCCGTACGAAGCAACATATGTCTCAAGATCATCCTCCGTGAACCAAGAGGGTAGGGGAGCCGATTGTTCCACCAAATCCATCATGTCCTGGTTTTCACTGGCTATAGGCACTTCACTTCTAGAGAACAAAATGTAGATCTTTCTCACCACTATTTTAGCATCAAACCGGCGGAAATCAGCTTCAGCTCTTCCAGGTTCCTAATAAAATAATATTTTTGTTATATTGATTGAATGGCATTGGAGATTTATAACCGTTAATTTTGTGCGGAAATCAATAATTATTTTTATATGCTATCTACAAACGAGTACAACATAAAGGATGGACATTTAGAATTGGAAATGTGAGGAAGAGTGTATAGTACCTGCCATCTTCGCATGTAGAAACCTTCTGGGAGGGTTTGAAGTTGTTTCAAAGCCTCAGGGGGCATATAGGGGATACCAAGAGTTATGATTCATGCAAGTTTCTCTGGGAAGAAAACGGCAAATATATAGCCAACCATTGCTCCAAAATCTTTACCAATCACGAACACATTAGATATGGCGAGAGAATCTAGGATGGCGGCCGTATTTACGACCAAATCAGCGAATGACGACTTCTCAGGTTCTGCAGGAATGTCGGATAGTCTGTATCCTCTGTAATCCGGTGCAATGGCTCTGAAACCAGCGTTTGTGTAACACCCCGAAATTCCATGTTATGATTTTAAATATTAATGGGGTCGAGTTGTAATTTAGTCTAAGCTGTGGACTAAATTGTAAATACAAACTCCAGGGTTGAAAGTGTAATTAGACCAAAGTTTAAGGTTATGGTTGAAATTTAATACTTGAGGGGTCATTTGGTCTTTCTTGAAAGTAGAGCTTACCTTAAGTGTGGGTATGCAATATCAATTGAAAAAGATCTCAAAAGTGTTCTTGTGGAAGTAGGTTGAGAGATTACTCGGAGAGAAAGAAGAGAAAAAAGAAAAGAGAAAGAAAGGAGAAATTGGGAGGGTGATCGTGTGGTAAGAGTCTGAATCATTTTCTTGTTTTCTTAATCAGATTGTATTTTTACTCAGTTGAAATCATCTCTCAATCAGGTTGTGAATCAGAGAAAGAATTGGATTTCTGGGTTAAACTTCAAACTAGTGAGTTCATCTATTCTTTTTAAACTTACCAGTTGAAATTAAATCACATGATTGTGTATCAAATAGCTGAATGACTTGGTATAATGGTATTAAGATTAAGTCGAGTAACGAATCGATTTTGATGAGTTTGTGTTTGTAATTTTGACGTGAATGAAATACCCAGTATCACAGTCCCGGTATGGAGAATTTCGGAACTGATATTGGATCCAGAATTAATGGATTCCGAAACCGGGTATTGAATTTCCGGAAATGGATCGGATCCGGAATTGGATTGGATTCCATAAGGGACCGGATCCAGAATTGGCTTGGGTTAGGTCCCGGTATTAAACAATTCCGGTATTGGGCCGAAATAATAGGATCCGAAAACAGGTTCCGGTATTGGGCCGAAATAATGAGATCCGGAAACAATTCCGGTATTGGACCGTAGGAATGGATCCGGTAAACAATTCCGGAACTTGGGCTTTTTTTTTGAGATCCGGTTTTTAAGTGGTACCGGAAGTGGGCTCGAATTTTGGGTCCGGAAGTGTGACTAAAGTCCGTACTGTACCAGATCCGTTGTGGTACAAATTCCGGAAGAGTGTTGGACTTGGGCCTGGCCTGATTTAATTTCCGGAAGAGCTTTGGGCTTAGGACCCAAGTAGGTAATTGACTTCCGATAATTAAAGCAAAACCGGAACTGGGCTTGGGTATTTGAGATCCGGTAATTAAAGCAAAACAGGAAATGGGCTAAAATGATTGGGATTCCGGTAATTAAAATTCGGAAGTGGGGTTTAAGGCCCAATATGGTTTTCATTGTTAGGATACGAATCCTATTAAAATTATTATCTCTTTTTGAATCGAGGTTTCGGAATATCTTCTAAAAATAATTTTAGAAGGATAACATTTGAGGGTACAATAGGTTATCCAGTGTTTCTAGGATTGGAAGTGTTATGGAATGTAGTGTGATATGTTTAGATACATATACATTATTAAGTGTGATGGATCCATATGCACTGATTATTATTTGTAACGTGGAATAGACCAGGTTCTCAATAGTAATTCCCGTTGGCCTATAATGTGGATTGTTAATCCCATTTCGGGAGGCGGTTGCCTATAATGTGGATTGTTAATCCCATTTCGGGAGGCGATAGCCTATAATGTGGATTGTTAATCCCATTTCGGGAGGCGATATCCTATAATGTGGATTGTTAATCCCATTTCGAGAGGTGATAAGAAATGATTGAATAGGCAAAGTAGACCTTCTATTCATATTGAAAAGATTGAATAGGCAAGGTAAAACTACTATTTATGTTGAAATAACGGAATAAGCAAAGTATAATTGTTATTCTTGTTGAGGAGTGGAATAGGCAAACTATAGTTGCTATTCGTATTGACTGTAGTGAATAGGCAAACATAACTGCTTTCGTGATTAAGACGTGGAAACGTGAAATAGACAAAGTGTGATTGTCATTTCCGGTTGCTTTTGGTGGATTAGAGATAAGCAATACATAAATGCTATTTCTGCTTCCATTCCAAGAAAGAGGTATGGCGACTGATTGTAATTCCTTAGGCTTGAGTGATGATCTAGTGTCAGGATCGAATCTTAACAAGAAAATAAACACTTAGAATTCAGAATTAAAGAATCTGCGGAAAAGAACTTTAATTCTCACAATCAAGAACAATGTAACAGAAAATTCACCACTTTTTGTATTCACTGTTTCGAATCACAATATTAACAACCAAACCTCAATCTTGTTGAACAGGCTCAACAAGACGACTTCTACTTCTCTAGAAATAGGGTTCTTACACCTTGAGGTTAATTCTCTCTGAAAACAATCGAATTCTTTTTCACACGTATATTAACTCGTCTCTCATGTGTTTTCACCCGTCTATTTTGTATATTCTAATAGCTATCTATCAATACTATTTATACAAAAATAATTACAAGATAACTATCAAAAAGTAACTTGATCTTCTAAATCTTCGTTAAACATATCTTGATCAATTCCTTCTTTGTCTCCAAAAGTATCGCATACCAATCTTAACAAACTCAGCAGTATTAACCTTCATTCTTCATGAGCAGTACTAACAATCTCCAGCAGTATTAACTTTGTACCAGCAGTAGTAACCTTGACTTGCAGTAGTAACTTTGACAAGCAACACTAACCTCACATAAGCAGCATTAATAATGTTCCAGCAGTATTAATATACCAGCAGTATTAACTTTGTTCTGGCAGCATTAACCATGTACCAGCAGTAGTAACTTTGTTCTGGCAGCACTAACATTGAACTAGCAGTACTAACCTTGAACTGGCAGTAGTAATGTTGTTCTGGCAGTACTAACCATACTTAGCATATCTTCAGTTCCCAACAATCTCCCCCTAACTTGACTTTTCAGGATGAGAAGTTAAGTTCTTCAGATGATGCTTCCAAAACCTAGTCATCAATGCATAAATTTGGATCCAATCCCAGACTTTGATTGAGAATCCTTTTTACAAGGTATCTTGCCATTTTAGAGTCTTTATCACTCACCAACTTAGCATGCAGCATTCCATTCAACTTTTTCATGCTGTGCTTGTATACAACATCCACCAAATAATATTCATGAAATGTATTGTCAAGAGAGATGACATACACTCCACAATTCTCAATGAGCATCCAGTTGGTGATGATTTGAAAATTCCTTGCCATCAAATGCTGAACTGCTTCTGGTTTGAACATTAAGCACAAGTATTCAAGAACCATCTCTGTGATAGACATACCTTGCTCTGTCAGCATGTTTCCATATAGCCTCATTCCCACCTTGAACATTTCTTCCAGGTCAGATCTAGAGCATGTTCTGATAAGTTTTCCCCAAGTAGGACAAACTTCAAACTTTCCATCTGCCCTTTTGATTCTGATGAACTCCTTTCTTCCATCTTTCAATGTGTCCCAGAAGATGATCTCAGGAGGCATGGAAGACAATGGTGTAGTCTTGATTGGATTAGTATCAACCACAGTAATATACAAATCACATTGAGCATTTGATTGTGATTGTACATTGCTTGGTTGACCTGATGAAGTTGCCACTTCTTCTTCAGCAACTTTTGGATTAGATTTCTCTTTAACTGCTTCCTCCTGTGCTTCTTCTACAGTTGGATCCACCCTTGGCTTCTTTATATCTTTCTTCTTTGAGGCTATTGACTTTGTTCTTGGCCTCTTTGTTCTTTTGAAAGATTTAACAGCTTCAGGAGTGGTTTCAGCTGTTTCTTCTTTGTGGCTCTTAGCAGCACTAACAGTTTCTGCTGCCTTTTGTTTTTCAGCAGCAGTAACCATTTCTACTTCTTTTGCAACCTCAGCAGCAGTAACCGTTTCTGCTGCTGGTTCTGTTTCTGCTTCCTTTGTAATATCAGCAGCAGTAACGGTTTCTGCTGCTGTTTCTGTTTTTGCTTCCTTTGTAATATCAGCAGCCTCCTCAGTCTCCCCCTCAACCTTATGCTCATACTCCCCCTCAATGTGTGCATCCTCCATGTTTAGATCTGAGTCTGACTCCCCCTTTTTGGAAGCATCATTGGTAGGGTTTCTTCTCCTAAGGACAAACTGAGCTTTCTTCTTTCTGTGCATCAACTTAGTGATCATCTTCCTTTGCTTCTCAAGCTGTGAGTTTTGAAAGAGGACCACTTTCTTGAGTTCATCAATCTCCTTTTTCTGATCCATGACCTCAATGTTGATATTTGCAATAGTTTCCATCAATTCCTCGTACGTATATCTATCCTCACCCTGTTTAGGAGTTTTTACCTCCCTTAAAGGATCATTGGAAGTTTTAGCAGATGTCTCTTGCCTAGCAAAAGCACTATCTATCCCCTTGGTTTCTTGGCACCTGGGACCTCTGGATGATTTCTCACCCTGAGTTGCCGTGAGGAAGGGCTTAGTTATTTTACCACTGGCCTTCTCTTTGCTAGCAGAAGTAGTGGCAGCCTTGCGACTCACATGCTCAACCTTCTCCTTAGTGAGCACCTTCTTGGGGTTGGGAGACACCCCTGTGGTTTCCCTTTCGATATTCTCCATTGGAGAATGCTCCAACAGAGGGCTTAAAGGCTTCGGGCTCTTAGGAGATACATCAAGGGAAGGAACCTTGTGTACCTTTCTTCTTTCAAACTTTTTGGTTATTGTGGGAGTGGGTCGTTCAAGAATGGACTGAGGGATGTCTTTTGTGATGAAAGGTTGGGATTGGTCATCAGTGGGTGTGTCTAATGAGGGCCTTGACCCTGATGCCATACCTTCAAATGTGTGGGACACAACCATCATTGTAGAGAACAATGGTGTGTCAACTCCTTCCGAGTCCCTAGGAAGTCTCCTCATATTTGAGAAAACCTTCCCTTTAGGGGATTTTGGCACATATACCTCATCAAATTGAGGCATATCCGTCAATTCCTTGGTAATTACTTCCTGAACAAACCTTGGATACATATAGAAACGCTTTTTGGATTCCAGGTTTGCTACAAGATCATTGAAAAGCATTTGAGAAAAATTAAACTTCCTGTTAGTGGCTAAGCAGACTAGAGCATAAGCAATAGTACTGCTAAACTCACTCCATCCAGTAGTTTTCTTTGAAATACAATGCATTAGGGTATGAACAAAGAATCTCCATTGAGTAAAAAACTTTGACTTGTAGAATTTAAAAACTCCAATGGGACCTTCATACCCCATTCTTTGTAAAGTTGAGAAGAGTTCTTCATTGGGAATAGAAGATATACCTGAGGCATCATCTAGTCGAAGAGTGATGCGAAGAAGTTCTTCTGAAACTTTCAAGGGTTTGTCACATACCCTTGTTTGGATGACTTTCTGCCCATCTTCGGATTCCACGGTGGCATTGGACCAGAATTGCGTCTGATGCTCGATGTATATTGTTGGATTCACCGTTAGGGCATATGAAATATGAGTGGACTTGAGAAAATCCACAATTTCATGAAATCCGTCGGACTGCTTCGGCTTCTGAAGCATTGCAATCTCATTATGCTCGTCGACAAACTCCATAATCGTTGTGCTTCCTGAGGATTTGAAAAGAAAACACAGAGATTCTAGGGAGACTAGGTTAGAACGAGAGAGAAGAAGTTAATGCGAAGAGTCGTTATGAACTTTGGCGGGCAAACAGGGGTATTTATAGCAGTATTTGCCCTAGATTTTCAAAAGCAGTATTAACGATATAAGCAGTATTAACGACTGAGCAGTATTAACTGCAAGGCAGTATTAACTACACAACAGTATTAACTCCTTAAGCAGTATTAACGACACAGCAGTATTAACAACACAAGCAGTATTAACTACTTAAGCAGTATTAACAACAGAGCAGTATTAACTACTAAGCAGTATTAACTGCAAAGCAGTATTAACTACTGAGCAGTATTAACTACTCAAGCAGTATTAACTACTGAGCAGTATTAACAGTGCACTAGCAGTATTAACTATGCACTGGCAGTAGTAACTCTGCACTAGCAGTAGTAACTCTGCACTGGCAGTAGTAACTCTGCACTGGCAGTAGTAACTATACTTGCACTTTGCAGCACTAGTCAAATCCTCAAATGTCATCTTACCTTCTGACATATCACCTTTACCACTTCTCTTACCTCCTGCAGGATTATTTCCAAAAGCAACATGTCCTCCATCAATTCTTTTGAAATTCTTGAGGCAGGCCATGTTACCTGTCATGTGCCTGGAGCAACCACTATCAACATGCCATATGCTCTTCCCCTTGAGCTGTTGGTTGCCCTGCACATCTGATAGATCAATTAGTTTTATTGGGAACCCAAGCCGAACTGGTCTTGGGTCTCCCTTGCTCATCAAAGTACTTGCACTTGGTTTTGATGAGATTTTCAACCTTAGGTACCGCAGTACTGGAGTACTTTGTTAATATGATTGGTTTAGCAGCACTATAAGCAGTATTAACCTCAGAAGTACTAACAGTGCTAGCAGTACTAACACTGGGAGCAGCACTATCAGTACTAGCAGCAGTATCAGCAGTACTAACAGAGTTAGCAGTATTAACAGAGTTAACACTGCTAGAAGCAGTATTAACAGAGTTAACACTGCTAGCAGCAGTATTAACAGAGTTAACACTGCTAGCAGCAGTATTATCTGAATAGGAAGTACTAACAGTGTTAGCAGCACTAATACTGCTAACAGCACTAACTTTTGAAGAATTACTAGCAGTATTAACACTGCTAGCAGCACTAACTTTTGAAGAAGTACTAACAGTGTTAGCAGTACCAACACTGCTAGCAGCAGTATCTGAGGCTGCAGTACTTTTAGGAACCCACATTGTGACACATTCTTTTTCAGGCTTTTTCTTCACGTGGCTTGTGGCTTTAGCTTGTTTCTTAGCCACATGGTTCCTTGCAGGCTTCCTATAACCATTGGATTTATGAAAAGGTCTTTGAAAATTCATCCTTTGGTTAATAGGATTGAAATAACAGTGTTTGGCAAGATGATTCAATCTGCCACAGATGAAACAAGGTTTTGGTCTGTTAATCCTTTGCAGATCAACTCCTTGCTTTTGTGCCCACTGGTTATTCCAATTTCTTTGATTTCCCCTCTTTTTATCATGTTTTTGGGGTTTATTCTCTTGAGATTTCTTGCAAGAACAATGTTCACAAGTTTTAGAGTTCACAACAGTGGTCTGTGTATACTGAACTCCCTTTCCCTTGTCAGTCCTTTTCATCTCATTGTTCTTAACACATGGACTTTCACATTCCTCATCAGATCCTACTTTGTCAGTCTCATCCTCAACAACTACTTTATCTAATGGATCTACTTCAGTGGCTCCTTTAGGTAAGTCCTTCCTATCCTTGGTTTCTAATAGGTCTGACTTAGGAGGGATGTAGTTGTTGTTATAGGGTGGGGGTGTGGCATTGTACCCTATTCCTGGTTTCAACTTACTATGGATTTGAGAGTTGATTATGTTGTCCATGACTTTGGAGGCACAAGTAAACTTTTCTACATCAAGTTTAACTTTCTCAAGCTCTCCTTTTAGTTTCTCACACTCTTCCCTAGACTCTTTCAGTTGGAACTCCAGACCACCCTTTTCCCACTTCCAGTAGTTTGTATCATATGAGTGTTGAAGTTCATTGGCTTGAAAAGCCTTAATTTGTTCTTCAAACCTTTCAACAATCAATACATAATCTCTTATGTCCTTTTCTAATCTCTTAAGGTCATCACACATTCCCTGATTGTGATCTCTATACCTTTTAACAGTGTCTATACAAGATTGAGAACAGAGATTAGATTTTACCTCCGTAGGAATATCTGAGACTTCTGCCATGAGTGCATGATTCTGGATTGCCTCTTCTGCTTGATCACTCCAATCAAAAGTACTGTTTGATTCAATAGAATTTTCCATAATGTTTGTAGAATTCTAAGAAACACAAGCTCTGATACCACTTGTCAGGATCGAATCTTAACAAGACAATAAACACTTAGAATTCAGAATTAAAGAATCTGCGGAAAAGAACTTTAATTCTCACAATCAAGAACAATGTAACAGAAAATTCACCACTTTTTGTATTCACTGTTTCGAATCACAATATTAACAACCAAACCTCAATCTTGTTGAACAGGCTCAACAAGACGACTTCTACTTCTCTAGAAATAGGGTTCTTACACCTTGAGGTTAATTCTCTCTGAAAACAATCGAATTCTTTTTCACACGTATATTAACTCGTCTCTCATGTGTTTTCACCCGTCTATTTTGTATATTCTAATAGCTATCTATCAATACTATTTATACAAAAATAATTACAAGATAACTATCAAAAAGTAACTTGATCTTCTAAATCTTCGTTAAACATATCTTGATCAATTCCTTCTTTGTCTCCAAAAGTATCGCATACCAATCTTAACAAACTCAGCAGTATTAACCTTCATTCTTCATGAGCAGTACTAACAATCTCCAGCAGTATTAACTTTGTACCAGCAGTAGTAACCTTGACTTGCAGTAGTAACTTTGACAAGCAGCACTAACCTCACATAAGCAGCATTAATAATGTTCCAGCAGTATTAATATACCAGCAGTATTAACTTTGTTCTGGCAGCATTAACCATGTACCAGCAGTAGTAACTTTGTTCTGGCAACACTAACATTGAACTAGCAGTACTAACCTTGAACTGGCAGTAGTAATGTTGTTCTGGCAGTACTAACCATACTTAGCATATCTTCAGTTCCCAACATCTAGAATCGGTAATGATTCATAGTAGGTCTTCGAATATGATGATATGACTTTCCGATTGTTAGTCATAGTCATGGGATCGGGTATGTTCCCGTTTTTATGAGTTTAGTATGAGTACGGTAAGAATGGTGACAAACTAGATTGTTTATAAGCTTTGAATATCTGAATTTCAAGGTTGTTAATGTTTTAAATTTGAATTGGATGTTCTCACTGGGCGTAAGCCTAATCGTTCATGTTAAATTTTCTTACCAGGTACGAACTCAGGGAAGTAATGGGATGTGGGATGAGAGCTTTTGAAGTATTCAACTTTCGAGATAAGTGGAGAATTTAGCTAACGCTATGAGGCTTTATGATGGTTTGTTTAGATAACCCAGTTAATCTAATTATAGTTGACATGATTAGATTAATAGGTTATTTGGAGAATTCGATTTGTGTACAAAGGAACCCTCATAGTTAACTCTCTGCTTATATAAATAAAGGTTTGGATGATTTTCGGACTCACCTTGTTTAATTTCAAAGTTCAAATTGGCCCTGATTTTTAGGGTGTTACAGTTTGCAACGGCAATCATTTGATGGCGCCAAGTGTATGATATCTCGGGAAATACGTGAAAGAAAAGCACCACGGGCGACGATTCTGAACCAATCTCCGCTACGTGGAGCTTCAACCCGTCGACTTGGACGTAATTGTGCTTAATTTGATCCATTTTTTAAAATGAGGTAGAAAATTAAATGAAGATGGAATTTGTGTTTGTTTTCAATGCAAAGGTGATATATGGTTTGAGTTTTTGGCTGTGCGATTGTGGCTTTTATATGGTGTTTTTTGAGCCACCATTATTGAGACATTTTCAACATATTAATTTTTAGTATTGATCATATATGTTTGACGGCTTAGACACCTCCAAGTAGACTTCCTTAAAGTTGTGCAAATTGGGACAAGAAAACAAGAGTTAAGAATGATGGAATATTTTATAGATTCTACGTGAGTAAAAATCTTAATTGATTCATGATTTATGATTCGTCATTTGATATACATAATATGATGTATTGACAGAGTTCTAAAGATTAAAGGTTTCAAACCGTTACAAATTATCTTTTTTAAATTAAGATTGTAATAATTAAACTTTTGAACTAAACCCATATATAGATTAAGTAGTAATAAGTCATGGACCACTTCAACCTTCAAATTCATGGTCAAGTGAGAGTTTTCAGATAACAATGATTAAACACAATAACTAGATTGAGAAGAGAATTGATACAAGATTGGAATGAAGATCTAATTCTCTTTCATGGAGGTCATCTCTCTATCCCACATACACACTCACGGTATGCAACCTCTACAATGTGCTACTTATTGTGCTACCAAATCCCTTACAATTACCCCTATTTATACCTTTGACCAACCCTAACAAATACCTTGACTTTGACTATTGTTGACTCTATACAAATACTTTAAATCTTGGATACATTGTGTACTAACAATCTCCCCCTATGGATTCAAGATTTAAAAATTTATAACGGCAGTCTTCAGCTCTTTAATCTTCAGATCTTCAACACTCTGAACCTTTGACGAATCTTCAGATAAGTTTTATCTTCAAGAATCCACTTTGAGAGCTTTAATCTTCATTTAGCTCTTCACAAACAAATAGTCACAAAGTCTTGAAACACGAACTTCAAATCTGTGTAGCGTTGGTCAAAGTCTTCAAAAACAAAGTCTTTATATCTTCAAATCGCTGATCTTTGCAGCTTTGACTTTTGGCAAATTTCTTCAGTCTTTGAACAGAACGGGATTTGAGGTTTTAACGGGCTTCGAGCTTTAAGACATTCTTGAATAATCTTTAAGCACGAACTGTCTTTGTATCTTCACACATTTGATCATCTTGAACAAACTGTCTTGAACTTATCTCTCGAAAACACTTTATCTTGAACTTCTTCGACTTTGACAAATATCTCTTTGACTATTGGAAATTGAGATATTCGAATTATCTACCTCTTTTCTTCTGTTGATATTTCTCCCCCTTTTTGATGATTGTGAGCATCATGATCATCAAAACTCTTGTTCAACTGCAGCATTCTCTTTGAGTACTAGAAACAATCTCCTCCTTTTGATCTGTTTAACCGTCAATTCCAAAAATGTTTATCCGAATCTTTTCAAATTCAGATAATATAAAAGTGGTAACCCTGAAACAACGGATGAATCAGTTAAAATGCCTGTAAGTTGCACGAAGCCACTTAGTACAACGAATGTACTTTGGAAAGGAGCTTTTTGATGTTCACTCCTCCAGGGCTTCCATTTAATCATCGAAAAACACTAAGGAATTTCTATGAACGTTATGACAAGAAAACATATTCATGGTGTGTACGTGCAAGTGTAGAAATGATGGAAGCAACTTATGCTTGATTAGTAGGCTCAAATTGTGTAAATTGTTGAGACAGCAACAAGTTTTCCACGGACTTAATATGCATGATTAAAGTGCGAAGGTGGGGCAAACTTCCTTCTTTTTCAATATCCAAACCTTCCGAGTGAAGATTAGATAGATAATATGTTGCGTCCCCAAGAAAATTGAAACATTTCTTTGTTGAGAAAGAAATGAGTAGCTTGTGGGGTTTAATGCAAGAGTTGGCATGAGCTAATTGCCTGTTTCAATGATGGTCATCAAAGAATGTGAACCAATCAGTAATATGGCTGCCTGACTCAGAAAAATGGTTGGTGTAGAGTTCTCGTATTCTTTTAACTCTGTTCTCACACCCTCTTTCTGTTTTTCATTCGCTTACTTCTAACCAGACTCTCATTTACATTTTACCTCAGCATAATGAGATTACTCAACCGTATGAGTTATCTCCCCCACTCTTTGATTTCGACCCCTCACCCCTCAATCACTCAAGGATAACTTATTGGGTAGGAAACACTAGTTAACGTGGATCCATAGAAGTACAATGTAGCTCACACACTGATTCCCATGAAATTTTGTTCTAAAAGATGTGTTGTTCAACCGTTTAGTTTGAACAAATAAGAATCTCAACTTTTGAATTACTTTGTCATCAGAATGTATGCTCCTCAAGAATATCATGAAATCTTTGAGCATTTGAACTTTAAAGATTTCTCAAAACAAGGATATTGAAAGAATGAAAAGAATTCGAAAGACTTGTTTGAGAATCTGACAATGTATCAATCAGATCAAATATGAAAGATAATCATGTACGGTTTCGGTATCAAAGAAGTGAATCGTTTGTTTATATGAACAAATATAAACAATCTTTGAATGAAACGGTTATGCTCTTACGCTGAAATGAATATGATGCTCAACAAAATTGGAAATTCAAACGGGAGTATTACCATCGAAAAATTGTTTTGCTTTGAGACATGGTAATAACAAAGTCAATAAGAAGCAGAACCAGTGTGTATGAATACTTGAAATTATTTAGACAAGATAATACGCAAGTATTAATCTTTGGAAATACACGATCAGAAATAATGATGTAACAACCCGAGATGTACATGAAAAACATTTAAAATCACACTTCTAAAATTATAAAATTTGTTTGAATTAGAGAAGTGGTTTGAACATTTAAGAATACATTTTTCATGGTTGAAAGTTGTCCTTCTTTCAAACAATCTCAGATTGAGTTCAGAAGATACTTACAATCAAATGTATCAGCTCCCCCTCAAATTATGATAGACTGATGTAAAATCAGATAAGCTCCCCCTCAAAATCTGCAAAAGATCTTAGTGAAACAAAATCAGTAGATGTAACAATCAAAGGCTATTTTTTTTTTAAATATTAAGAACGAGTCAAGATCTGAAATAATCAGAAGTCAAAACTTGTAAGCTCGGGTTCTCAACTGACGTGTTTAGAAGCCATCTCTTTGAAATCCGGGTTCTAAACTGATGTGTTTAGAAACCAATAACATTGTGTATGCTCCCCCTACAAAGAAGCATAATAAGATTTATCAATAAGCACAAAATATATCAAGAATATAGAATTTCTCCCCCTGAAATTATGCAAGTAGTTCAACATATGAAAATTGAAAGCACGGGTACTCCTCTTCAAAGATCTGCACACTTCTCTTTTGTTTCCCAGTCATGTGTTTGGTATAGTTCTGACAATCAGTATCACACATGATGAACCTGCAAAACAGATTAAGTAGATTTTGGTACCCAACGGAACTTGGGTCTTGGCTTGTTATGTGCAGTTCGATTTGAAGAAATATTATAAGTACCATACCAAAACTGAACATTTTCTTGTTTAACAAAATCATGAGTTCCACAATAAGAACAACATATTTGCTTTTGTGCTAACCTAATAAAATGATTTGCAGAATAGATAGGATTAGGTTAAATAAAAGACTTACCTTTAGGAGTATTGTTCTTCTTGTTCACCGAAGGTGGAGGAACATATGATTTTGGCACATCTTTTTCAGGTGAAGATCCCTTTACCTTCCACACCATCTTTACTCTTATGAAAACAGGATTTTCTGAAAGCTTTGAAATAGAAGCATCTGACTTATCAGCAGAAAGATTATAAAAGAGATCGGAAGGACGAATCTGATCCTTTGAAAAACCCTTTGATCTGTCAAATCCTTCAGAAGAAACATCATTATTAATTGAACTTGAAGCCGTTTTGAAAGAACATTCAGAACCAGTTGAGTCAATAAGTGGAGTCTGGATAATCGAGTCAGGACTTGCTTGTTTGGAAACCTCAACCTTAAAAATGATGTCTTCAAGTTCTTTAACTTTATCGACCAAGACATTTCTCTCTTTGGATAACAAATCAAATTTCTTTTGAATGTCAGATTTAACCTTTTTCTCTTGCATAATATCAGCAGATAAACCAGACAAATTCTTTGTCAGCTTCTTTATTTCAGTTTGAAAAATCTTTCTTTCATTTGAATAGACATCTTTCACACTTTTTTCTTGAAAATCTTCAACTTTCTTCTTTTCAAGTTCTTTTCTTTCGATGTCTAATTCTTTCTCCAAATTAGATATTTTCAGTGAAAGCTCAGCACTGTTTGCTTCAAAAGACATTCTTTGAATATCAAACTCAAACATCTTTTTCTCAAGCTTTTCCTTTTCTAAAAATAAAACTTTTTCAAAATCAGAATTTTGTTTTGAAAGTTTTATACATATAAGCTCAATAGCTTTCTTTTCCTCAACACATTTCTTTGAAAAATCAGAAAACTTCTTTTCAGACTTTTCTCTCTCACTGTTAACAAGAACAGTTAGCATGGCTTCCTTTTCTATCTCAAAAGCAATTATGTCTTCATTCCGAATGTCTTCAATCTTGCTTTCGAGTTCTACGAGCTTCTGTTCAAGTACCAAAGAAGGATAATAGATTTTTCCTTCAAAAGCGGGTTTTGTTTCATTCTCCTTTGGTTTCTCTATAGCATAACTCTGGAAATAGTCATTATACAAGGTTTGCATCCAGTTCCAAACCAAAGCCTTCCTATTTTCCCAGTCTTAGACAAAAGGAAGTTGCATTTTCACAGTGGTTTTTCTTTTAACCTCTTCCTCAGCCTCATGGTCTTTTTGATTAAGCCAATTGATTTTATATTCAGGACTCCTAGATGGAAGGTCAAGCCATTCAAATTTGTATAAAGTAGGAGACTTGGTCAAAGCAGTTTTCAAATACTGAGGATTATCATATCCCAAACCCCATTTGTCATTATTGTATCTAAAGTTTTTCGGCTTGTTGAGATGAATCGTTTGCTCAGTCTGAACAATTTTATACAACTTTTCCTCCAGACTATTTGCTTTCTCGGTTAATTCGGAGTTTCTATCTTTGTAAGCGTGTAGCAGCTTTTCAAACTCATCTTTCTTGGTTTCTGAATTTTCAAGTTTTCTGATAATTCAGTCATTCTCCTTCGAAAATAAGCTTGACTCTCATCAAATTCGGCTTTGCTCTCTTTCAACCCATCACTTAACGTATTATGTTCAATGATTAGTTGTCTTTGAGAGTTTATTGTTTCATGAGCTTTTCTTAGTTTTTCAGTTAAATCATCTGCTTTGATGGTTAGTAAGTTATGTTGAATCATAAATTCATTGATAGTAAAGAATTCAGAATCTTGTGATTCAACTTTTGCTTCAGGAGCTGACACCTTGTCGTTGCATTTTCCTCCTTGAGAGACATTGTTACCTGGAAAAATAAAAATGACGGATCGTTAACAGATACTTCGTGAGAAGTAGAATTTATGCGCTTGAACGATCAGAGAAAAACGCAATTAAAGTCAGAAAGATTTTCAAAAATAAAATCTGAAAAACAAATTGTAAATTTGTCTCCCAAAAATTAATTCCGAAAAATTAATACGGAAAACTGGACTTTAAATCGACAAACCTGCAAAACACGAGAAAAATATATATCAGTTACGGATAAATGCAGGCAAAAACTGATAAAATCGACAAAAATGAAAAATAATGAAGAATAAGGACTAAAAAATACAACTTACGAAACTAAAATGAAAAACAAGGACTAAAATTGTAAAGCACTCAAATTTGACAAAAACAAGGACTAAAAATGAAAAAATCTAAAGTTAAAAACTAAAAGTCAATTTGACAAAAATTGAAACTTAAAACTCAAGGGACTGAAAATGAAATAAAACTAAACTTAAAACTATAAGGACTAAAATTGACAGAAACTCAAACCTAAACTACAGGGACTAAAAAAGACACAAACTGAAACTAGAAGTCTAGGGACTAGAACTGTCAGACTCTAAAACTGTCTAACTGACTTAACAGCCACTTAACGGAAGGACTAAAAATGTAAGAATTCTAACGGGAAAAACTAACGGATCGTTAAAAAGATGAAACTAACTGAACTAACAGACTCCTAACAGACTTGGGACTGAAATTGATAGAAAATTAACGATCCTAACTGAATTCTGACGAGACTTGACAGAAAAAGTACCAAAATTGTAACAAAACTAACAGATACTTAGCGGACTTCCGTTAATTCACTGTTCATTGTCATCTTCATTACGGTTCCAGATTTTTCAGATTTAGTTTCGTTGAATTCACACGTCCAAATCGAGTTCTTGTGATTCCTTTACACTTTTATAACATCAAATAATCATCTTCATGACAAAACACGATCTCATGCAACAAAAATTGTTATCCCCGTCGATGAAACATTTCTCCGGTGAACATGGAATTTTTCGGCGAGTTTTATCTGTTGCGATAAAGTTTATCGCAACTGAGGTTGTGTTGCGATAAAAAATAACTTGCAACTGTTGAATAACTCGGTAATATATTCAAACATATATCATACATACATGACTAAGAAGATATATTTACATACATGTTGGATGTCTTTTACATAAAAGAAAACAGTAAACAACAGCAAGTAAATATAGTAAGAGAACCATTGCCACACTATGAAACGATGCAACCTTTCCTGAACAGATTCAAAGCCAACCGCTATAACTGCCAATAACCAACACCTCTTATCATAACTGCTATAATAACCAACACTAGTTATCCAGTTAGCTTACTTTCAACATCCCCCCTTAAGCTAAACTTCCTCAACGCCAAGAGCCCTTTTAAATCTCATGAAGTTACCACGCTGCAATGCTTTTGTGAAGACATCTGCCACCTGACCTTTTGTTCCACAGAACACAATCTCAACTTCTTGATTTTGAATAAGTTCTCTGATAAAGTGAAACTTAATTCTAATGTGTTTACTCTTTCCATAATATACAGGATTTCTAGTAAGAGCTATGGCAGATTTATTGTCACAAGAGATTTTAGTAGGACCTGCTTGACGAAACCCAATCTCTTCCAGTACTCCTCAAAGCCAAATTGCATGACACCCAGATGAAGACAAAACCATATATCCAGCCTCTGTGGAGGAGAGTGCCATCACTTTTTGCTTCTTGGACTGTCATGACACAGCCCCAGATCCCAGACTGAACACGTAGCCTGTAGTACTTTTACTATCAACCAAGCTACCTCTAAAATCACTATCACTAAAACCAATTAAGCTAGGATATTGAACATGAGAAAAATTTATACCATGGTTTAGAGTGCCCTTTACATACCTTAATATTCTCTTAGCAGCCTCCCAATGACTTCTCTTGGGTTCTTCCATAAATCGACTAACAAGACTGATTGAGTACATAATGTCAGGTCTTGAAGCAGTCAGATACATAAGGCAACCGACTAAACTTCTATAAAGTGTTGGATCCACATTTTCTTCTCGAGTATTCTTGTTCAGTTTCAAACCAGTTTCCATGGGAGTGTCAGCAGGAATGGAGTCATTCATATTAAACTTTATTAGAAGCTCCATTGCATATTTTTTCTGAGAAATGGTGATCATAAAGTCCCTTTGTTTTGCTTCAATTCCCAGAAAATAGTGTAGAAGACCCAAATCTGTCATTTCAAATTCAGACTTCATGCATTCTTTAAAGTCATCAATTAATTCACTAGAGTTACCTGTGAAGACTATGTCATCCACATATACACAAACTAACAGCAGTCTTTCACCATCCTTCTTTATAAATAAAGTATGTTCATAATTGCATTTTGTAAACCCACACTTGATGAAATATCCTTCTATCCTGCCATACCAGGCCCTTGGGGCCTGCTTCAATCCATACAAGGCTTTCTTAAGATGGCATACCTTCTCTTCTTGACCTTTTCTTTTGTAACCACACGGTTGATCAATGTAAACCTCCTCTTCAAGGTAGCCATTGAGGAAAGCAGATTTTACATCCATCTGATGTACTTTCCAATTATTATGTGCTGCAAGGGCTAATACAAGTCTTATAGTTTCTAATCTAATAACTGGAGAGAATACCTCTTGGTAGTGGATGCCATACTGTTGTTTGTACCCTTTAACCACCAACCTTGCCTTATGTTTATCCACCTCTCCTTTCTCATTTAATTTGGTTTTGTAAATCCATCTTACACCTATGGATTTCTGACCCTTTGGAAGATCAACAAGTTCCCAGGTGTTGGTTTTCAAAATAGAGTTCATTTCCTTATCCATTGCCTTCCTCCATTTTTCATCTAGACATGCATCTTCGTAATTTAGTGGGTCTACATCTGAAAACAGAGCAAAGTCAGCAAAATCGTCAATGTTTAAGGACTGAGTATTTTCATAAAGACCTCTTAAGCTTCGAATTTTTCTGTTGTGACCACCAGAAGTAGAAGAGTTTTCTTCTTCATGGTTTATTGTCCCTTGGTTATTATCCAAGGAAGTAGACAAATTAGGTGAGGTAGGAACCGTATGATCAACATCAACCGTATGATCAACATCACATGGGGAAGAGGGAGCCATACTATCATCGTTATTTGTACTTTTGTCCTCTTCTTGACTTTCTTGGAAAGTATTACAAGACACACTTCCATCACCCAAGACTCCTTTCCATGCTTATTCTTCATCAAAGAGTACATCTCTACTGCCAATGACTTTCTTTGTCCAAGGATTATAAAGTTTGTATGCTTTTGTATTGTAGCTATATCCTACAAAAATTACTTTTTCAAATTTTTTGTCTAACTTACTTCTTTTTTGTTTAGGAATATGTGCATAAGCAACACATCCAAAAGTCCTTAAATGTTTGACACTAGGTTTAAACCCACTCCACACTTCCTAAGGGGTTTTATTTTCCACACTCCTTGTTATAGACCTATTTAGAATATAAGCAGCACATGCTATAGCCTCTGCCCAAAAAACATCAGGTAAAGACTTGCTTTTCAACATGCATCTGGCCATTTCTACTAAAGTTCTATTTTTTCTCTCTGGTACCCCATTCTGTTGGGGAGAGTAGCTAGTAGTCAATTGATGATGTATCCCATTTAATCTCAGAAAATCCTCCAAGTCTTGTGAGAGATACTCACCCCCTCTGTCAGTCCTCAAACATTTTATCTTATGATCACATTGTTTTTCTACCATGGCTTTAAATGAAATAAAATGATTGTACGTTTCAGATTTTTCCTTAAGAAAATATATCCACACTTTCCTAGTGTAGTCATCTATAAAAGTAAGAAAGTAAGAACTTCCAACTATTGATGTGGTTCTCATTGGGCCATAGATGTCAGAGTGGATAAGTTCCAATGGGTTTGAAGCCCTCTACGTTTTATCATTTGAAAATGATTCTCTAGTGTGTTTTCTTAAGGCACACCCTTCACAAATTTGATATGGGCTATTAACAGCAGGGAGACCTTTTACCATCTCATATTTAACCATGTAATTGAGAGAATTAAAGGAGACATGCCCAAATCTGTTGTGCCATAAAATGGAAGTATCCTTGAGATTCATACTTAAAGAAAAATATCTAGTATCCTCAAAATTTATAGGGAACATCTTGTTTGAGGTCATTCTTACTTTCCCTATCAGGCTATTGGTTGGATCTCTTATATCACAAGTCTCATCCTTAAATAGGAGAGAATAGCCTTTTAGCATGAGTTGTCCTACACTCAACAAATTATGTTTTAACCCAGAGACATAAAAGACATTTGAAATTTTCTTTTCTATATTATTAATGTTAAAGTTTACATCACCATACCCCAAAACAGAAAGGAGTTTATCATCTCCCGTCCTTACACTTTTTTTGTTGGATTCTTTAAGATTGACAAATAAGTCTTTATTTCCTGTCATATGGTTACTGCACCCACTATCTAAATACCATAAGTCATTTTGGTGGTTGCTTTGAATACTTAACATCATAAACATTGGGTCATCTTCTTTACGATCTTCTTTATGTATAAAGCTTGATGTTTTGTTTTCTTCTGCAAGCCTTTTTCTACAAAACATGATAGTATGTCCTATTTTATCACAGTAAAAGCATTTGACTTGAGAGAAGGGTTTACCTTTTGTTTTCCCTTTAAAATAACCGTGAGATTGATCTTCTTTGCTTCCTTCAAAGTTCCTTTGTCTGTCACTTGTGCCTGCATCTCCATGAGACTGTGTTTGGAATGCATGATCAACCACAGGTGGGTCAAATTGCTTCATCCTCAATTCGTGTGATAGGAGGGTGCCCAATAAAGTTTCTAAAGAAAAATCCGATAGGTCCTTTGATTCCTCAATAACCACAACTATGTATTCAAATTTTCTGGTAAGGCTTCTTAAAAAAAATTCTACTACTCTTTTGTCATCAATACTTTCCCCATTCACTCTGAGTTGATTAAGTAATACAATTAGGGGTGCTCAAAAACCCGACCAACTCGATGCAACCTTTCCTGAACAGATTCCAAGCCAACCGCTGTAACTGCCAATAACCAACACCTCTTATCATAACTGCTATAATAACCAACACTGCTTATCCAGTTAGCTTACTTTCAACAACGACGATAAATGAGCCTTGCGACAAAAATTACACGATAACGATGATCTTGCGATAAAACTTGATGAACTCCGGCGACATTCCAGAATCCGGAGAGAGAATCGTTTTTCTGGTGAGACTTTCGAACCAATGTAACTTACTGATTTTTTGACGCTTTTTGAAACTGAAAGTTGCTTCGTGCTTGAAATTTCAATACAAATCGTTCTGGTTAATCAAATCAGATTAAAACACTTTTGAAATTAAGATCGATTATCACTTAGTATGATAGCTTCGATGAACTCTTTTCCAGATATGCAAAACTTCAAAACATTGATTTGTTAGTGATTTTACAGATCTGAATGATTCCAAACACTCAAAATCGAAAAACAATATTGATCTGAGAAGCTTATGTCGATTAATCTTCACTAAATCTTCACGATTGAAAAACAACTTCACGAAGAACTTTTATGCACATTGTCGACCACCAGATTCTTCAAAATCATTGATTTGAGCATGTTTTTTGAATATGAAACTTCCAAATCGTGTTAAATCTCAAATCAAAACAATATGTGGATCAAAATTCGATTTAATCATAGTAGACAAGTGAGATCAATCACCAAATTCAAACAACCACCCAAAGAGCACTATGAACACCCACTGTTAAATTCCAGAAATTTCAAAACAACATTTCTATGCATATAAAATAATTCTCAATGTTTTAGACTGAATCAAAACACAATTGAGACAAATTTATGAGCAGAAATCAAAACCTCAAAATCTTTCAATTTCTTCAAAAAATTGATAAAAATCATTGAAGGATGCACAAATTCAGATCTGTTAGGCTCTGATACCAATTGAGAGTTTTCAGATAACAATGATTAAACACAATAACAACTAGATTGAGAAGAGAATTGATACAAGATTGGAATGAAGAACAATATTCTCTCTCATGAGGTCATCTCTCTATCACACACACACACTCACGGTATGCAACCTCTACAATGTGCTACTTATTGTGCTACCAAATCCCTTACAATTACCCCTATTTATACCTTTGACCAACCCTAACAAATACCTTGACTTTGACTATTGTTGACTCTATACAAATACTTTAAATCTTGGATACATTGTGTACTAACAATATTGTGTACAAATAATCAAAATGCATCAAAAACTTACTATTTCATCAAGAAATGGGCTGTAAATCGTGAATCGTTGCAGAAAGATCGTATCGATGACAGATTTCTTCGATTTGGCTCCGATACCACTTGTGAGTCCCATCAGAACAATCAACAATTCACATAATTGATAGAATAGTAACAAGATGAGAGATATAAGATCAAAGTGGTGTATTATTCATATGGAAGAACTATCCTAGAGAGAGAATGGTTCTCTCTCTAGAACACACACTTACACCATGGATGACTACATTGTGAATGATTACCAAACCCTAATTACACACATTAATCCTTATATACTCCCTTGTTACACAATTAAGCCCAAGCCCATATTACTATACCCAAGCCCATATTACAAATAATAACCCTTTACAAAATTATCTTATAATTATGACATTTTATGTCCTAACACAAAGTTTGAAAAAACATTAGCGTTGTCTTAGGACTAGGGGTGTAAATGATGCGAGTCGAGCTCGAGTATCATTATGCTCGACTCGAACTCGAAAGCCAATACTCGAGCTCGAACTCGACGCGAAAACTCGCGAGTAGTAAAAATCCAAACTCGAACTCGACTCGAAAGTCAATTCCCAAGCTCGAAGTCGAACTCGTTTCAAGCTCGAACTCGTTTCAAGCTGAAATCAAACTCGAACTCGAGCTCGAATCAAGCTCGAATTCATTTAATGCATAAAAGAACTCAAGGTGAACCCACTTTCATGGGGGAACTTCTGTTAAAATAATCATATAAGCTCAAACCACTATGCTCAAGCCCTTAAGCTCAAGCCATTGAGCAAAGACAAATGATGTAAAAACAAGGGAGAGAAAGAGTCTATAATTAAACGAACATAAATGAACGAACAAACGTTCATGAACATAAATGAACTAACGAGTCCCTTATTCATGTTCGTTCGTTTAACTAAACGAACAAAAAAACTTGTTCATGCATTATATTATTTTATTATTAATCTATTATATTAAAATAATTACTATTAAATTTTTTACGTTATACTCTATGACTTATAATATAAAATTAATAATATATAAAATATATTCGAGTATATCACGAGCTTATCGAGTCGAGTATTAGTTTGCTCGACTCGACTCGTTAGTATGTCGAGTCGAGCTCGAATTCGATTCGAGCCTATTCGAGTCGAGTGTTGACCGAGTCGATCTCGAGTAGCTCACGAGTTGTCTAGTCTCATTTACACCCCTACTTCAGCTCTCTGGATGTGCTTCATTCATGAATAAATCAAATCTTATTAGGACAACAATATGTTTTATTTAAGAGGTAAGGTTGAATATGTAAACCAAATTAAAAAGGGAGTAAAATAATGGGTGCAAGCATAATTCAAGTATTTCTTTGGTAGGGGATAAAAATCTTCAATAGACTAGTTCGGTTTAGATCTTTTGATAGAAAACTAAGTTAATCAAAAAATTAATACGGGCATCGACTCGTTTTGAAAACGAATTTGTGTATTGAAAAGGAAAGTTTGTGGATAAAACGTATATTTAATTTGTTTTAAAATGAATACAATAAAAGTTAATTTGTTTGTTTTTCAGTTTTTTTATTAAGATATTTATTATTAAAATTGTAGTATGGCTCAACTAAGGTGTGTTAAATAAACCGTCCAAAGGATGCCAATTACTCTTTTACCATTATATACACACTCGGAGGTGGCGCCTGATGTCGGTATCTACGCAGATCTAACCTCTACTCAATAAAGTAGATACACGGAGAATTCGTGAATAACTGGAAAAGAGGAAAACGGGATCTAAGAAAAAGACGAGCTCGAAAGAGGCTCGGAATTTGGCATCGAGAAAGGGATAAACGGAAAGCACCGAAGAAGATTCCCCGTATAGAAGATTGCGTTCAATCGGATGTGTTTATTGATCATAAAATAACAGCAAATATTTGTTAAATAGATAATTTAATATTTATCTAGTAATCAGATAAACTTTAAGAGAGCCAAATTGAAAAATGGTAATGTTAAGATCATCCGTTCCAATAAATGGAGGATCACTCCAAATTTCAAATTTACATCGACCTGATTTTTGGCTTAAACCTAGTGAACTAGGTGAAGAGTAAAATTTATAGCGACGACATGTCATGACAGTAGGTGTCCAAAAAAAGTTAAATATTTTTTTAATAATTGAAAATATGTTTTATAGCATATATTTGAAGAGTTGAAATTATTTTTAAATAGTAGAACTCTACAGCGACGACATGTCTTTGTAGTAGGGGTTCAAAAAAAATTAAATACTTTCTTAATAAATGAAATTGTGTTTTCTAGCGTATACTTGAAGAGTTAAAATTTCTTTCAAATAATAGACTTTTACAGCAACGATATGTCATGACAATAGGTGTCCAAAAAAATGTTGATATGTTTACAAAAAAATAAGTCCATTTTTGAATAATATAAATTAAATTTGGGTTATGTACATCATCGACTTGTCGTGGTTGAGGCTTAATATTTTTTTATTCAAATTAATAAAAGGGAGTTTTCCCTTAATAAAACCCTAACTCCCCGCTCCCTAAAAACCCCGACTTCGTTTTTCTGTGAGGAACGCAATCAGAGTTCTTCGTTCCAAAATCACGAGAGATCTCTGTGTTCGTTGGAGATCTCTTCGTTCTTCCTTCCAAATTCAAGGGAGCGTTCAAGGTTGGAGGATCGTTCGGTGGAGATATCTTCGACTGCAATTTGAATTCTGCATTTTTGCAGGTCCCAATTATTGCTAAGGAGTATTACCATTAGCTATTGTAGTGGATTGGTTTTGTTAATTTCTGCATTTAGGTAAAATTATATGTTAGTGCTTAATATTGATTGTACCAAGTAGAGGGACTTAATGTGTCATTCTTCTATTGTTATCCCTAGGTATATATTGTTAGCTAATTTCCTCTTTAGGAAATTAGGTCATCTTACACATAGTAGCCACACATAGTGTTCTTCATTCCAATCCATATTGTGAGCTATTTGATTCATATTGAATATAGAGATGGCTTCTTTTATGATTTGTATTGATTGATTACTTGTTCTGGGATCACAATTGGTATCAGAACTTGTATATCACACTGATTTTGATTAGGATTGATAGGGGTTTGCAAAAGTTGAGTGTTCTTCATATTTTTCATCTTTTTGGTTGATTTTAGCCATTGGAGTTCTTCTAATGGATTAGAATCGATCAAGGGTTGTTAGTAGACTATTCTTGAGTGTTTTTATTCCGCAAAATCACTAGGTTAGTAGCTCAGATTGTGCATTTTACCCATTTTTCGGACTTTTTATTTCTGCACTCTATTTTGGATCGGAAAACCACTTTTGGTTGGTTTATGGACAAAACACGAAGCATTAAAGTTGCATAGTATAGTGTCACGAACATGTCTACCAAATTTCAGCCAAATCCGTTTTGTTTTGAAGATTCAACTCAAAAACATCTTGAATCTTCATAACTATCGCAACCATCGAAATTTCATATCTATCGCAACTGAACAGTTCCATATCGCAAGAGTCACTTGCGAAAAGATTCTTATCGCAATCCTCAGAGTTTGAACAGTAAACTATTGCAACCCTCTGTTGTGATAAGACCCCTTTTATCTATTGCGATATACTTTCCTTTTGCGACAAGGAGAAGTTCGTGAAGCAGACCCAAATGGCAACGAAAGACTTCTTGAACCAACGGACTATACCGGTCAACATTTGTTGAGACACAAAGCCGATAAAGCGGCTAGATCACTGGTTATGCAAGCTTTAACCAATAATATATATCAGAAGGTTGACACTCTGAGTGAAACGGGGAAAGGAATGTTTGATGAGCTAATCAAGTTGTATCAAGGTTCAGAAGTGGAAACTCAAATGAGAGTCTCAAACGTCATCAACAAATATGAGAATTTCAAGCAGAAGGATAGTGAGAATCTAGATGAAGCATATGATCGTTTCACAACCATTCTAATTGAACTCAGCAGATACAAGATTAAGAAATACATCATCGAGACTAATGTGAAGTTCTTGAGCGTGCTTCAGTCTGAATGGAAGAAGTATGCTCATAGAATGAAACAGAATTCTAAGTTGGATTCTCTTCCGCTACAGCAGATGTTTGAAACTTTAAAGCAAGATGAGGATGATGTTGATCTGAAAAAGAAGAAGTTGATGAAAAAGGAGAAGAAGGATAAGAAGGAGAAGAAGACAGAGGTATCTGAGAAGAAAGAAGAAGATGATGAGTTTGAGAGTGAACCGATAGCATTGATGTCAAGAAAGTATGCTGAAAAAGGTAAGAGCATTCAGAATGAGGATTATGGGATAGACCAGGATGATTTAGAAGAGTCAGAAGGTTTGAAACAGGCAATGATGCTTCTCTCAAAGGCCTTCCAGAGGAAGTTTTTGTGAAAACTCCGGGATCAAACAACCAACGTTACTCATCTGGTTCTAAAAACTTTGAGCACAAGAATCGGATTGAGTCAAAGAAACAGTTTGATGATCAAAAGGAAGATGGTAGAAGGCCAAAGGTGAAGAAGTTTGGTGAAAGAAAGGATGAAGAGCAAAAATGCTATAATTGTGGTAAGCCAGGCCATTTCTCCAAAGAGTGCTGGAAACCGAAGGTAAAGAATTTCGACTACTACAAAAGGAAGGCGCTGTTGGCAGAGCAAAAGGAAAAAGAGGAGACGGTTGTGATGGCAAAGATGTGCATGATGAGCAAGGATGGTGAGGATTCTGAGGCTGATGCGGCGCCTGAGACAAATGAGGTAGATTCCTGCACCATTAATCACTTTGCTAATTAGTTTAAAGTCTTCAAATTAAAACAAGACGACTTAGATGAGAAACTCAAAAACGCGCATAAAATAATAGAATCTCAAAGAAAGGCAATAATTAACCAGAACAAGTTAAATGATGAGTTGAAAGAGGAACGAGTTGAGATGGAAAAATCTCGAACTTCTTTCCGAAAAAGAATGGATGAAATGGAAGAAAAGGTAAGAATTTCTGAAAAACGGAAGATTGAGCTTGAACAAATGTTGCGATCTTATAAAGATATTAACAACGAATTGTCTGAAAAAGCAAGTGATCTAGAAGCGAAGCCGTACAAACTTGGTCAATCTGAACAAACCATTTTTCTAAACACGCCTAAGAATTTCATATATTACAACTCGAAATGGGGTGTGGGATATGACAATCCTCATTATTTGGAAAATGCTTTGAAAAAGGCACCTTGTCTATACAAGTTTCAACGGCTTAAGCTTTTAACCATAGAACCCAAATACAGAATCAAATGGCTTAATGAGGAAGAACAAGGGGTTGAGGAAGAGATTAAAAGAAAGACAATTGTGACCATGCAACTTCCTTTTTATTATTATTCGGCAAATAGGAAGGCACTGCTTTGGGATGGGAAACAAACCTTGCCTAATGACTATTTTCAAAGCTATATTGTTGAGCCACCAAAGGGAACTGTATCAAAACCCGCTTTTGAAGGAAAAAAATGTTACCCTCCTTTGGTACTCGAACAGAAGCTTGTCGATCTTGAGTTGAATATTAAAAGCAAAATTGAAGAAGTCAGAAATGACGATCAGCTTGCTTTTGATATTGAAAATGAAGTTATGTTAATCGTTTTGATAAATAGCAAGAGAGATGAGTCTGAAAAGGTTGTTTCTGAATCGTCAACAAAAAGCTTTGAAGAAAAGAAATCTCTCGAACATAGATGCTTAGATCTTTCTAAACAAGTCTCTGATTTTTAGAAAATGTTATTTCTTGAAAAAGAACAAATTGAGAAGGAAAGAGAGAGATTTAAGTTCGAAAGAAAATCTATTGAATCTGAAAGTGTTGTATTTTCAAAGAAAATATCTGATTTAGAAAACATTTTGATCAAAGAGAGAAAAGATTTTGAGAGTAATAACGAGTACTTTAAGTCTGAAATCTCAAGACTTATGGGAAATTTGACAACTCTATCCACTGAAGCTATGACAGAGTTTGCAAGCAAAGTTACCTCTGATTCAGATGCTTCCTCATGCAAAGCCTTCATGGGCAATACTCTTTATAGAAGCATGATTGTGGATGACTTTGATGATTTTGGTCCTATTGATCTAGAGAAACAACCTGTTAATGAAAACTCTTATGATTCTGTCCACACATCTTCTTCCGATGACATTAAGGTTGATTTTGTTATTGACATTCCTTGTGAAGGGAAGGGTAAGAAAGCACAACAAAAAGATGTTCAATTTGACTTTAGTGCTAAGCTTCCAGATCATTCTGATTTTTTGATCAAGGAAGAGGAACCTAAGAAGAGTTTCTTCAAAGGGGAATCTTCTAAAACCGTTGAGAAAAACAAAACAAAAAAGAAGAAAAATAAGCGCAAATCTAAAACTTCTCAAGTTCAAAATTCTTACGCTTACGATTCTTATTTTGATGCCATTTCAGATCGTTATATAAGAAACAACTCGCGGTTAGAGTGGAGAATAAAGGATTCTACACATGATGTGGCCCAGAGAAAATCATCTAATGTCGCTTTTCATTCCAAGAAAAACACTTTTGTGTCTACTGTTAGTAATCATGTTGTTTCCAACAAACAAAAACTTGTTATTCCTTACAAGATTTATTCAATGCAACAACTGATTAATTTAGCACATGATCAAATTTGTTGTTCTTCATGTGGTGTAGATGATTTTATCTGCAAGTCTGATTATTCTTCATGGTTTGGTTATAATTTCTATGGGTCCGTTACACCAAATACCAGAAGACCAGCTCAAATCAGAGCTGTTAGCCCGCCTTCTAGCCAAAAGTGACTCTAGTACAGCTGAAGAGGTTGACCTAATTGCATTACTTCGTCAACATACCCAACCTCAAGCTCAAACCTAAAACCAACCACCTTCTAGCAACGACTTCCAACGTCTAACCGATTCTATGAAAGATATGACGGCTGCTATGATGAACGGGTTCACCTCCATCACTAACAGGCTTAAAGCTGTCGAAGAAAAGTGTGGGATCCAAGCTGAAGCTCCACATAAACGTAGGCATGATGATTCGGATGATCCTGATCTTCATGAGGGGGAGAAGAGAGCACGGGTCAGAGAAACAACGGGCACTGGTACGGGAAATGAAGGGGGTTCAGTCAGTGAACAGGTAACAACTACTGAAGGTGGAACGGCGACTGATATGGTATAGACTGATGATACTGAAATGGTTCTATCTGATGTCATAACCGGGGTTGAAAAGCCTTCAGTTGTTGACAATAGAATGTCGGATGAGCGGATGGCCGATGATATGCTTATTGAGATAATCTACATTGATTCAGAGGAAGAGCCAGAGCAGTTGAGCCACAAGATCAAAGAAGAAATGGTTGATGCTTTGGATGATGTTTTGGATACTACTGGGGTTCAGGGTATGGAAATTGAATCTGACGATGATGCTCCTCCACTGATAGAATCAGCAGGTCCGAGTACAGGTACTTCAGCTCCACATGCACCGATTATTCCTGATGGTAAGATCAGATATCCCGTACTTGAGGCTGAACTGAGGGTGTATCAAGTTGTTATTGATGCTGAACCAATGTACGTGGCCACTGGAGAAAAAGTAGCGATCCTGACTCCGTATCTAGAAACCCTAAGGAAAGAACTATATGTACGAGATGTTCAGAAGATCAACTTGGAGAAAGTATATGGGATTGAGGACTGGCCATCACTGAAGAAGATCGAGTTTCTACACGTTATGAGAAATGAAGACAGAGCAACAAAAGGAGTCAGATCAGACAACATGATAATAAAGGTCCTGAAGGTTGAATCTCAAAAGCTATTATATGTCTTTTATCCTGAATTCACTGTCTTGAGATCTGATGGATCCGAATGTGTGTTCTCTGAGGCTGACTTCAAGAGTCTGAAACTGAATGATCTTCTAAGCCTTTACAACCTCCTAGCCACCCGTCCAGAGAAGATGATTGAATACGGCGCTGCTTACCAGAGTGTGAAGAAATTTATGAGAAATACTCTGAAGTTCTCATACCTTACCAATTTCCAGATGGCCTTGGAATCATTTCAAGCTCAAGTGAACATCAGAAGACCAAACAGACGCCTGCCTGATATTCAAGGTATCCCCGCCAACACCGTACTAAAAAAGCCAGGGCTTGGGGTTGTTTACATTGATACTGACTCATAGAAGAGGTTCATGCGAGTTATTGAAATCAACAAGTTCTGTGAGGGTACTTTGAAGATTATTTCGGTTCATCTGGAAAGCAAGCTTCGTCTGGATGCGAGTGGAGAGGTAAAGCTCACAGAGAAAGAAAAGGACCTAATCAACCAAGTGATTGAAGCCTTTTCCTACCGGAAGAACTACCGTCTTGAACTGCGAAGATTCGAGATCATCTTTGGCATTCGAAAGAAGTACGTGACCCCGATGGACGCCTAAATCTTTTGCCTCTACATTGGTACAAAGGGGGAGATTGTTAGTGCTTAATATTGATTGTACCAAGTAGAGGGACTTAATGTGTCATTGTTCTATTGTTATCGCTAGGTATATATTGTTAGCTAATTTCCTCTTTAGGAAATTAGGTCATCTTACACATAGTAGCCACACATAGTGTTCTTCATTTCAATCCATATTGTGAGCTATTTGATCCATATTGAATATAGAGATGGCTTCTTTTATGATTTGTATTGATTGATTACTTGTTTTGGGATCACATTATATTCATATGGAAGTAGCTACGATCGATTGGAAGGATTCCAAGTCGAGAAAGATGAACTCTACGAACATAGAAACGCTCCTCAATGGGTCGATTTCTCTGCTCCTTTTCATCACCATGATGATGACGCTTGGTTTTGCCGACCTGGTAAATATCCACAACAAAACATGTTTCTCGTTTTTTCTGATTTTGAATTCCTTTTCAAGTTGAAAATTTGATTGTTAGGGTTTAATTTTGAATTCAAATGAGTTGCTCTTTTGAGCTTTATGGTTAAACTTTTCTGAGTCTAGTTTGTTTTGTGTCAAGCTTCAAAGATCAGCTAATGTTTCTAAAGATCCCTATGGTGGATGACCAAAATCAGAGGTACAAAAACATTATCAAGGTATCAATTAGTGCAAGTATATTTAATGTATCAATTTGCTGACTATTGATAAGGAAAGAAGTTAAAACTTTAATTTCTAAACAAGATTATGCGTCTTTTATGTTGGTTTAGATTCTGGGACTTGAGATATGCCGGGACACTATTGTCGAAAACCAGATGATAAGAGGAATATCTAGAGGACAAAAATAGATATTGACACATGGGAATATGATTTAAGTGCGTTGTGTTGAGCATGGATTATACCGTCTTATTAAATCTTTCTCTTAAATTATAAATATGAGTAGGAACATGTTCCTTAAACATCAAAATATATTTGTCGGTATTTTTCGAGTGAGTTTTTTGTTGATTTAGGTATAACATGACACGTGAATTTCAGTTTTGGTAGTTATTTCAGTGGAAGCAAGCAAGAAATCAATTATTGACTTCCATTTGATGCCGGATTCGAGGTATAAAAAACAGGTTAGCAACATTACGGGTTGCATGGTCTACAGATTTGCTTTAAGGGATGACATTTCACTTTCTTTTCCAATTATTTGAACATTTGCAAAAATTACAGGGTGTTGGATTAATTGCTGTCGTGGGTGATGGGGTTAAAAATCTAAAAGTTCGTTCTTCGGCAGCTATCATGACTTTTAGAGCTTATGTTGATATTGTCATGGTATAATCTTGATATATTTTATCTTTTTGTTTTGCTATTGTTATCTGTCGAAATATTTAGCCTAATATATATCATATAATGGTCGGTATTGTCTTATGTATAATTTAGGAGCATTGCGACGATTTTTGTCGTTGCAATAGAGTAGATTTGTTGTAGTGAAATTTGTTGAAAACATCGAACGAGGGATGCAAAAAGAGCTAAAAGAACCTCACTAAAAGTAGGTGGCATTTTGATTACCATCGTTTGATATGAGAAAGAAACATTAACAATTGAAATTATTCAGACTAGCTTTTCAACTCCAAAAGTTAAAGCTCTGCCTCACCCTGAAAATCAAAATTTTGGGCACGTGGTTAATGTAATTCAAAATTTTAACCTTGAGGATTTTTCGTACAAAAAGTCCACGAATTTTATAAAATGACATTTTGGTCTTTGTTTCGACATTTTTGTGATATTTCAATCATAGTTTCGAATAAAAAAAACATTACATTAGAACATGACAAGTTCGATAAGATACCTATAACGAACTTGGAGCGCGGTTAAAAATCCAGACTTCCCGTACGAAGCAACATATGTCTCAAGGTCATCCTCCATGAACCAAGAGGATAGGGGAGCCGGCCAAATATCCTTGGTTTGACCATGGTATACTGCCAAATCATGCACCCCTAACAACATGAACAATCAAATATCCTTGGTTTGACCATGATATGTCTCATGAAAATTAGCTTGTTTGTCCAAAAAGGTTTAGCGTGCATATTATGCAAAAGTTGAACGATAAGTTTATTTTGTGTTATCTCCCCAAAAACTATCAGTGCAAAACATTTGTGATGAGAACTTCGAGTCCAAAAGAGTTTTTATTTTAATAAATTAGCTCTAATATTTTAAAAGAATAGTCAAAATGACGTTCAAATAATCAATTGAAGAAAAAAGTCAAAATATCGAAAAACATTAGAATTGAATATCATTTTATGCGCAAGTCTAATTGGGGCCAAGAAAACAGTCTCTATTTTTTGGGAAAAAAAATGAGATGGTCGTGTTTGGAAAGTCAGAAGCAGACTCAATCCAGATGTTTGCAAGCATCCGATTTAAAGTTTCATCCGGACTAATTAAGATGTTAGCGTCTCACAAAAATAAAACTATACGGTATGAAGTACTAGGGTTAAATTGTGGAAAAATCAGAATCCATATGCTCACAGAAAACGGACCAGACGTCCACAAAATAGTTGCATAATTTTATAATTTCCTCGATAATCAACTAACGTCAAACTCGTAATTCAATCCGGTGTTAAATGCTAAAGTTAAGGTCATATGTTCCAACAAGAAAGTGGGACTATTTCCAATTTAAGTGGAGATGACATTTTGCTAAAGCATTGTGAAATAGTAACACCATGATATACCAATAAATGCAACATTTGATCTATTTATTACACCACATAGGGGTTGATTTGAAATATTGAGGACACTTATAAGAAGAGGACTTGAGCACAAGAAACCTCATCCGAAAGAATTTAACAATATATGGTTGAAAAAATGTATGTGTCGTACATGTTTTGGTTATACACAAGGGTAAAATTTGAACTAAAGAATTTTTGGGTCAGCCGGAGAAACTCCAAGGAACTAATACTTGTTGCTCTTGAGGAATTTGAGTAGGAGTTGATTCACCTTCTCTGGGAATTGTTCATGAACAAAATGAGAACCTTCGGGCAAGTACATGATTTCAAGGTTGGGTACGTATTTCTTGATCCCACTCTTCAAGTATTCCTCCATTCCGGGGAAGCTGAAAAAGAAATCTTTGTCACCTGTGATAAAGAGTGCCGGAGCTTCAACTATTGGTGCATTCGGGTCATGGTTTGGAGGTTCAACTCTCTCCAATAATGACCTACAACAATTAATAAATTTGATGAAAACATCGAACCAGGGATGCAAAAAGAGCTAAAAGAACCTAAATAAAATTAGGTGGCGTTTTGATTACCATCGCTTGACGAGAAAGAAACATCAACAATTGAAATCATTCAGACTAGCTTTTCAACTTCAAAGTTTAAAACATTGTACCTCACCATGAAAATCGAAATTTTAGGAACGTGGTTAATGTAATTCAAAACTTTAACCTTGTGGAATTTTCGTACAAAAAGTCCATGTATTTTATAAAATGACATTTTGGTCTTTGTTTCGACATACTTGTGATATGTCAACCTTTGTTTAGAACAAAATTGTTGTAAAGAAAAAAAAACATTACATTGGAACATGACAGGTTCGATAAGTTACCTATAAGGAACTTGGAGTGCGGTTAGAAAACCAGACTTCCCGTACGAAGCAGCATATGTGTCAAGATCATCCTCCGTGAACCAAGAGGGTAGGGGAGCCGATTGTTCCACCAAATCCATTATCTCTTGGTTTTCACTAGCTATGGGCACTTCACTTCTAGAGAACAAAATGTAGATCTTTCTCACCACTGTTTTAGCATCAAACCGGCGGAAATCAGCTTCAGCTCTTCCAGGTTCCTAATAAAATAAGATTTTTGTTATATTGATTGAATTTCATTAGAGATTTATATAATCGTTAAATTTGTGCAAAATCAATAATTATTTTTCATATGCTATCTACAAACGAGTACAACATAAAGGATGTGCATTTAGAATTGGAAATGTGAGGAGGTGTGTTATAGTACCTGCCATCTTCGCATGTAGAAACCTTCAGGGAGGGTTTGAAGTTGTTGCAAAGCCTCAGGGGGCATATAGGGGATACCAAGAGTTATGATTCCTACAAGTTTCTCTGGGAAGAAAAGGGCAAATATATAGCCAACCATTGATCCAAAATCTTTACCAATCACGAACACCTTAGATATGGCAAGAGAATCTAGGATGGCGGCCGTATCTGCGACCAAATCAGCGAATGACGTCTTCTCGGGTTCTCCAGGAATGTCGGATAGTCCGTATCCTCTGTAATCCGGTGCAATGGCTCTGAAACCGGCGTTTGCAACGGCAATCATTTGATGGCGCCAAGTGTATGATATCTCGGGAAATCCGTGAAAGAAAAGCACCGCTGGCGACGATTCCGAACCAATCTCCGCTACATGGAGCTTCAGCCCGTCGACTTGGACGTAATTGTGCTTAATCTGATCCATTTTTGGAAATGATGTTGAAAATTAAATGAAGATGGTATGTGTGTGTGTGTTTTCAATGCAAAGGTGATGGTTTGAATTTTTGGTTGTGCGATTGTGGGTTTTATATGGGGTTTTTTGAGCCACCATTATTGAGACATTTTCAACATATTAATTTAATTTTTTGTGTTGATCATGTCTGACGGCTTAGACACCTCCAAGTAGATTTCCTTAAACTAGTGCAAATTGGAACAAGAAAACAAGAGTTAACAATTATTTATGATTTTGGGAAAGTTACACGATGGATCCTTGTTTAAAAACTTCATCCGATTAATAGTTAAAAATAATTCTTTTGGATCTTAGTAAAGGAATATTTTATAGAATCTATATAAGTAAAAATCTTAATTGATTCATGATTTATTTTCATCGTTGGTTATACATGTGATGTAGTAACAGAATTCGAAAGATTATAAAGGATTCAAACCGTTATAAATTATCTTTTTTAAATTAAGATTGTGGGTTGAATTCATGTGAGACCAAACTGTTTTCGTGAGACTCGTGGACCAAGTTTTCACACTTGTCACTTCACAGCAAAACACTGTGAAGTTAAAAAAATCCGAACCTTCACAGCAAAAACACTGTGAAGGTTACCTTCACAGTTGTTAGTTTTAATTAGCTCCTAATTAAATGAATGTTTTATAAAGATATTTTAATGTTTTAGATATTTTGTAATAGATATTTTTGTCTAGATTTTAGATATTTTAAATATCTAATGTAAATATGGCCCTATATAAGAGGTGTCCATATGTCTTTTTAAGAAGTGAGAAATATGGAAAGCACACAAAAACACACATAGACTAGTTTCTTATGAGAGTCGATTTCATGTTTAGTGTGGTGTTCTTCAACATTTCTCCTCTCCATATTTAATCATCAATGAATATGAGATAAGTTTCTTTATGATTGTTCTTCATGTATATCTTATCTCTATATTTAAATATGGACTTTATATTTCTTCTATTGTTGCTCAAAAATGGGATCAACAATTGGTTTCAAAGCCGATTGAAGAAACCTTTCTTCAAAATCGATCATCTATGCAACAATGGAAGTTTTAGATGGTTTAGTTTCTGATATACTTCATGTGTGTGTTTTGATTCTTTCTCATTCATTGGTTTTATTTGATAAGCACTAAGTAGATGGTTGATCTTTGATCTCATCCTTGTGTGTGCTTAAGTCCATAGCAATTCTTTTTGCATCTTGGTAGTAAGGTTGTTGATCTTTGTTTGATCTGACCTTTATTTTCAAGATTGGACTATCTTTGATCAAGATTTTGTTTGTCTTCCGCTGCTCATAAACATTTATATATGGATAACAAAATCATTTGGGTCATGAGAAAGTTGTTTGAGAAAGATTTGATGTTTTGTTACATGTTCAAAGTCTGATCTGAAACATTTTTTTAAAAAAACTTTAAGTTCTTCTAATTAGTTTTCTGACTTGATCAATTAGAGATCGAATTATTTGCACTCACGGTTTTAAAAAAATTATATGAAGATCGTCTTATCTTTTACATCAAATCAGATTTAATGACAGATTTGCGCTGCTGTATTAAACTGATCATATCTCATTCATAAAAACACCGATTGATGCGATTCAAAAGGCCATGGATTCCTAAGACACAGATGAACAGATCTCGTGTTTTGAGAATTCAGAGATTCGAAATTTATAAGGGTCATATGCATCGTTGAAGTAGACAACAGTATGCTGATGGAAAGCTGAGAGCTGATGGCTGTCGCTGAAAGCTGAAGAAAGCCATCGCTGAAAGATGATAGCTGTCGCTGAAAGCTGAAGAAAGCCTTCGCTGAAAGCTGAAAAAAACTGTCGCTGAAAGCTGAAGGCTGAAACCTAAGTGATGTCGCTGAAAGCTGGAGCTGAGAGCTGAAAACCATCGCTGAAAAAAAGCCATCGCTGAGCTGTCGCTGAAGGCCATCGCTGAGATCATCCATCGCTGAAGGTCAGCTGTCGCTGAAGTAAGCCATCGCTGAAGGTCAGCTGTCGCTGAAGTAAGCCATCGCTGAAGGTCAGCCATTGAAAGCTATCAGCTGTCGCTGAAAAGTGCTGTCAGCTTTGCACTGTTTCAGAAAAACGCGCATAACTTCCTACTCGGTGCTCCGATTCGCATGAATCCAGTTGCGTTGAATTCCTAAGACACAGGTGAAACTTTTTCATGTTTTGATTTTGGTCTGAATCAGTGTGCTTAATGGTCAGAATCTGTGTCAAAGTCAATGGACTCTTGCTGCACCGAAAGCATCGCATTTCACTCATGCTCTTTCCGCTTTCAAGAACGGTGTTCTCTCAACGGTTCTTCATGGTGTCAAGCTACATTTGTCACATTTTAAATGTCACTCCATCCTCTGTTATTCACGTTTAAAGCTCGGTGGATGAGCCTACATTTGAGGGGGAGCACATGATGCTTTGAAGACTTGAAGAACGGAACATCAAAGGTTCTAAAGAAAGCAAAGGGGAGACTATAAGATGATGCTTTCTTTATAAAACATTAGGGGGAGATTGTTAGCTTTAATTAGCTCCTAATTAAATGAATGTTTTATAAAGATATTTTAATGTTTTAGATATTTTGTAATAGATATTTTCTTAGATATTTTTGTCTAGATTTTAGATATTTTAAATATCTAATGTAAATATGGCCCTATATAAGAGGTGTCCATATGTCTTTTTAAGAAGTGAGAAATATGGAAAGCACACAAAAACACACATAGACTAGTTTCTTATGAGAGTCGATTTCATGTTTAGTGTGGTGTTCTTCAACATTTCTCCTCTCCATATTTAATCATCAATGAATATGAGATAAGTTTCTTTATGATTGTTCTTCATGTATATCTTATCTCTATATTTAAATATGGACTTTATATTTCTTCTATTGTTTCTCAAAAATGGGATCAACAACAGTATTTAGCTGTGAAGTTTCAAGTGTAAAAACTTGGTCTCCTCAATCTCACGGAAACAGGCTGGTCTCACGTGATCTCAAGTTTTAAGATTGTAAAAATTAAACTTTTAAACTAAACCCATATATAGATTAAGTAATAATTCATGCACCACTTCAACCTTCAAATTCGTGGTCAAAGTTTGTAATTTACCCTAGAAAAACATTCATATTCAATTAACGTTTATTTTATAATTTTAAATCAAAAACAATCAATGCATGAATAAATCAAATCTTATTAGGACAACTCAGTTTTGGACAACGAATTTGTGAAAAAATTAATACGGGCATCGATTCACTTAAATTTTCAAATTGTTAATCAAAAAATTAATACGATCGATTCGTTTTGAAAACGAATTTGTGGTTTATATTTAATTTGTTTTAAAATGAATACAATAAAAGTTAATTTGTTTGTTTTTTAGTTTTTCTATTAAGATATTTCTTATTAAACCTTTTTTTTAGGGAAATTAACCAAAATACCCTAACTCCAAGTCAAACTTACCAAAATACCCCAAAAAATAAAAAGTTTACCAAAATGCCATAAATTCTCGCGTTATAGAGCCCGTGATCGCGGTCAGGGACCAATTGTGAAAATTTTTGCAAGATATATTTACACTTTCAGTCCCTGACGGCCCGCGACGGCCCGCGATGGCCCGCGGTGGGTACTGGAAGTGTAAATAATCTTGCAAAAAATTTCACTTTCAGTCCGTGTCCGATATAGAGGGCTCTCACCGCGGAAATTTATGGCATTTTGGTAAACTTTTTATTTTTTTGGGTATTTTGGTAAGTTTGACTTGGACTTAGGATATTTTGGTTAATTTCCCTTTTTTTTAATCCATGCCACCATTCGAATAAATGAGGGTTTTTCAATCATAGGACCTAGATTTGAAATGACTAAAATGTCTCTCATTTAATTGGACTTAACAGAAAAAGTTAATGATCGTAACGAGGAGAGACCATAACCGTTACAAAATGACATACGTTTAAGAACCAAAAACGCGTTTTCGAGTTGTAGTAAAGATATCTGAACATTCATTTGCATATATATATATATATATATATATATATATATGTATAGAGAGAGAGAGAGAGAGAGAGAGAAAGTCGTTCTTTTGTTAATCAGTCATTTAGTATTAACCGTGTACTTTTTTGGACCAATAGGAATTAAGAGAATTTACTGGTTTGAATATATAGAGGGAGAATTTTGTAGGGGTATTTTAGGATTTTCGGAATTTTAATTTATTAATGTTTATTTACTTTCCTAATTTCTTGCACCAGATATGGTAGTTATTAATGATAATATTCATCTTCCTAAAATCACTATTCTTGTTCGTATGATTATCTCAAAGTTCACGATTTCTTCATCTAAAACCCAGGATTCCTGTGCGGTTTTACAACCTTTTCATGTTTTTTATGCAATCGATTATGGGATTCCATTGAAGATGAACGTGTTGCATCTACTTTTCCTTCTTCAAATGTCGATCAACAATGATTTTGCAGAAGAAATTGAAAATCAAACTTTGATGATCTGAATGATAGAATTCATCATGTTCATGATGTTTTTACCCAGACAAGTGCAGATTTGCAGTCATGTGGGATTGAAGATGTTTCTTTTCAGTTTGTGGATGATTGTAACCGGCCACCATGCAGTAACGTCGTAGAGATGTTGAATGATGAAGTTTATGTAGGTTCATTTTTGCTATTTTAATTTGAATTATGGGTTTTGTTAGGCGTTTTTTGAGTTAAGGTTTCTTGTTTTATTGTTTGTTTTAGTGTTCGTTTTTGTTAATTATGATGTGCAGTATAATGATGAAGTAATGTTGAAGAGTGTTTGAATGATGAAGTTTTGAATGGTACGTTTTTGGAATAATAATTCAAATTATGGTTTTTGTTATTCACAATCTGTTTATTTTGGTTGTATACATTTTTCGTGAAGATGGTGTTGGATTTAGGGTTTGTTTTGGCCGTATACAGTTTGCGAAGATGATTTTTTTATTTATTTCATATATGCACATTAACAAAAGTGCATATATGCACATATAAATAAGGTTCATCTTACATATCAAAAGAATATCATATATGCACATCTTATATGGTTATCAAATTACAATTTCATATATGCACATAAAGAAAAGTGCATATATGCACATATAAACCATTTCCATCTTACACATCAAAAGAAGTGCATATATGCATATCTTACACATATGATCGTCAACTTACAATTGCATATATGCATATCAAAAGAGTGCATATATGCACATATAAACCAGGTTCATATTACACATCAAAGTTGTAATATGAACCAGGTTCAAAAGAGTGCATATATGCACATATAAACCAGGTTCATATAAACAAAGTTAATTTTGAAAACAAAAAATGACTAATTTTGGATAATCTCATATTCTAAAAATAAAGCTGATTTTGAATAATAAAAATGGCTAATTTTAGATTATGAAACACAGTTTTGAAAGTAACATGAAACAAGGGTGGTTTCGTTTTCTATTAATTAGTCTTTTCTATCAATTGACGTTTTTACCCCTGTGCATATATGAAGATCGTATACTCAACCGTGTTCACCATTTAAAAATAAAAAAAAAACAGTTTTAATCTATGCCATTGATTTTCAAGATGAGTGGTCCTGATTGGTTAACATGGTTAACACTAAATGGGTGGTTAATAAAAGAAGGGGACCCATATATATAGAGGCTTCGTAAAATGCAAGTTTTGCATTTGTTGCACACCTTACAAACCATAGTGTGCATATGTGAACAATGTGCATATACATACGCATATATATATACGTGCAAGAATATACATGGACATATATTCATATGGGATAATGCATATATGCATCTCAGATTATGCACACATTGTTACATATGCACATTGGTTTGTAAGGGGTGCAACAAATACATGGTTTGTATTTGATTTGTATCGTATATATATGTATATATATATAGATGGAGAGAGAGGGGGCCCTTCTTTTGTTAACCACTCAATTAGTGTTAACCTTGTTAACTTATTTTGGACCAATAGGAATCAAGATACATGGATGGTTTTAATATTCATTGGACGTTTAATGCAAGGGTAGGATAGGAATTTAACTTTTTTGTTATTTGCAGTAAGTATCCTTTCCTAATATCACGCCTAGCCAAAATTGTTAGTTATTGATATATTAGTTTTTAATATTCATCCTAATCTTCATCATATTATTCCAGATTTTTATCATTTAGTCAATTTTTTCATGCCTAAATAATTCAGATTGCTATCATTTCTGTATTTTTTGTCCACGATTTCTTCTGCGATTATTTTTCTGGTAATCGATTATGCATCTCACTGAAGACGAAAGTGTTGTCTCATTGTTTTCGTCTTCCATATGTGGGGTTGAAGATGGTTCTTTTCAGTATGTGGATGATTGTAACCCGACATCGTGCAGTAAATTGCATATATTTACACTTTATATCTGAAGCATATATGCACATATCAAAATTGCATATATGCATATTTTACACCTACAACATGCACATCAGAGAATTGCATATATGCACATATTACAATTGCATATATTTACACTTTACACATGCAGCATATATGCACATATCAAAATTGCATATATGCATATTTTACACCCACAACATATATGCATCCGTTCACAATTGCATATATGCACATATCAAAATTGCATATATGCACAAATTACAACCGGATATAAGCATATATTAAAGTGGCATGTATGCACATAGTAAGGAAAAGCCGAAATGGAAAACATTATGATGTAACTGTAAAACCATGCAAGTATAAAGTCAAGAACACATTTCCTTATTTTGGAACCAATCTCATAACCAATTTTAAGCATCGCATACTAGGCCTTTCATATGTCATTCAAATTTATCCTAAAATGAGTATTTCACTACATCACATACTTTACTTAAAAAACATAATCTATACTAAGAAATCAATTAAACCCACTATCATAACCCAATCATAGGGCTTAAACCTAAACGATCAATATCGGAAAATATAACCCAAAAGTGTTTTAACACACAATGCAACGATAACCAAAAATAAATCCAAGTTTTAACCACAACTATTCAATCAACCAATGTTTTCCACCTTATCAACTATTTGCTAGCTTCATGTGACTTTGCCTGCGTTTCGTGAAACTTGGTCACCTCTATCGGTATCGCGTGTTTCTTGAGGTTCGCCTCACTCATCAATATCTTCGTGACATACTTTGACCGCAGTTGTCTGAGTTGGTTTTTCTGTTTCAAATGCAAGACTTATCATTTGTATCCGATCTAACGTCTTTGCGTTTTGACCTAAAAACATTAGTTCACTGCATTCCAACCCATATAAACATAGCATTGTTTGCATATATGCACATACCATTACCTGCATCTATACACAACACGATATCCATATAGAGTATTGCATTTGTTCTTGCAATTGCATAAAGCACATATTCAGATTTCATATATGCACTTCTTAGTGCTGCATAAATGCACAATTTGCATAATATCCAAATTGCATATAAAACACTTATTCAAGCTTTGTAATACCAACAAATTTTCTTTCTAGTCTTTTGCTTCAAAGATTCAAGATACAACCAACAAGCATCTATGCACATAGCATTATTTGCATATATGCACATACCATTACATGTATCTATACACAACACGATATCCATATAGAGTATTGCATTTGTTCTTGCAATTGCATATAAAGCACATATTCAGATTTCATATATGCAGTTCTTAGTGATGCATAAATACACAATTTGCATAATATCCAAATTGCATATAAAGCAACTATTCAAGCTTTTAAATACTACCAAAATTTCTTTCTAGTCTTTTGCTTCAAAGATTCAAGATACAACCAACAAGCATATATGCACATAGCATTATTTGCATATATGCACATACCATTACCTGCATCTATACACAACACGATATCCATATAGAGTATTGCATTTGCTCTTGCAATTGCATATAAAGCACATATTCAGATTTCATATATGCTGTTGGGAATTGAAGATTTGCCAAGTATGGTTAGTACTGCCAGAACAACAATACTACTGCCAGAACAACAATACTACTGCCAGAGCAAAGTTAGTACTGCAAGTAAAAGTTAATGCTGCTGGAACAATGTTAGTACTGCTTGTGCATAACGATGTTAATACTGCTTGTGATCATAATTATGGAATGCGAGAATGTTGGAGATAAAGATGGAATGATTGAAGATAAGCATGAAAGAATATTCTGAAGATCAATTTTGTTTTGATAGTTATCTTGTAATTATTTAGTATAAATAGATGTTGATAGATAGCTATTCTAAGAGATTGTTTAAGAATTCGTTTTTGTTTTAGAGAGAATTAACCTCAAGGTTTAGAACCCTATTTCTAGAGAAGTAGAAATCGTCTTGTTGAGCCTGTTCAACAAGATTGAGGTTTGGTTGTAAACTTGTGAGTTGAAGTATTGAATACAAACAGATTGTGTTTTCTGATTAGTTGTTCATTGAGTGTGTTTGAATTAAAGTTCTATTCCGCAAGATTCTTTAATTCTGATTTCTAAGTATAATTATTCTTGTTTGGAATCGATCCTGACAAGTGGTATCAGAGCTTGGTTTCTTAGAAATCTACAATCATTATGGACAACACAGTTGAATCAAACAGTACTCTTGTTTCAAAGGTTCCCATGCTCAGGCCTAATGAGTTTGACATGTGGAAGATTAGAATCAAGCAGTATATTTTGCTTACTGATTATTCCATCTGAGATATTATAGAGAATGGTCCATGTGCTGAAGGAAAGGTTGGACCAGATGGCAAAAGACCCCCTCCAAAGACTGATGCAGAAAGAAAGGTTAGACAAACAGAGATGAAAGCCTTAAGCACTCTGCTTTTGGCTATTCCCAATGAGTATCAGCACCAATTTCATCACTGCACTGATGCTCAGATTTTATGGAATGCATTGGAAAAGAGATTCACTGGTACCAAGAGCACCAAGAGGAACCAGAAGGCAATTCTTAAGCAACAATATGAAAATTTTACTTCTACAAAGAATGAGTCTATGACTCAAACTTTTGATAGATTTAATAAGTTGATTGGAGAATTGGCTACAGTTGGAGTTCGTATGGAGGCTGATGATGTAAACAGGAAGTTTCTAAGATCATTAGGTGAGGAATGGACAATGTATACTGTGTCTTTCAGACAGAATGACCAGTTAGAAGATAAAGAGCTTGATGATCTTTACAATGATCTTAGGGTATTTGAAGCAGAGGTTGAAGCCAAGAAGAAGCCCTCAGGATATGTGTATAATGCTGCACTCCTATCAGCATCAACTGATTCTACTGCTAACCCTGAATCAGTTAGTACTGCTGGTGGAGTCAATCAGGAGAAGGCCAATGATTCTGTACTAGAAGCTTTCTTTTCTAGTCATGTTAACTCCTCATTAATTAATGATGACTTAGAACAGATTAATGCTGATGATCTTGAGGAGATGGATATCAAGTGGCAGATGGCTATGCTTTCTATGAGGGTGAAGAAGTTTATAAAGAGGACTGGGAGAAACAACTTTTCCCAAAGAAGAGAAGATGGTGTTGGGTTTGACAAGTCTAAGGTGGAATGCTACAAGTGTCATAAGATGGGACACTTTGCCAGAGAATGCAGAGGTGGAGTATCTCAAAACAACCATCAACAAGCTCAGACTGGAAGCTTCAACCAGAACAGAAACTCTGTTCAAGCCCTTGTTTCTCAACAAGGAATGGGATTTGATTGGAGTGATCAAGCAGAAGAGGCAATTCAGAATCATGCACTCATGGCAGAAGTCTCAGATCTTCCTACTGAGGTAAAATATAATCTCTGTTCTCAAGCTTGTATAGACACTGTGAAAAAGTATAGAGATCACAACCAGGGAATGTGTGATGACCTTAAGAGATTAGAAAATGATAGAAGAGATTATGTAGTGATTGTTGAGAGGTTTGAAGAACAAATTAAGGCTTTTCAAGCCAATGAACTTCAACACTCATATGATACAAACTACTGGAAGTGGGAAAAGAATGGTCTGGAGTTCCAACTGAAAGAGTCTAGGGAGGAATGTGAGAAATTAAAAGGAGAACTTGAGAAAGTAAAACTTGATGTTGAAAAGTTTTCATGTGCTTCTAAAGTCATGGACACCATAATAAATGCTCAAATCCACGGTAAGATGAAACCAGGCCTAGGGTACAATGCCACACCCCCACCCTACAACAACACATACATCCCTCCTAGGTCAGACCTGTTAGAAACCAAGGATAGGAGGGACTTACCTGAAGGAGCTACTAAAGTAGATCCATTAGATGAAGTTGTTGTTGAGGATAAAACTGAAAAAGAAGAGTCTAAGAAAAGGAACAAGAATGTCAGTGGTGAGATCCCCTTAGAGAATTACATCAAGACTAATGAGGAAGGTGGAAGTCCCTGGGATAAGAACAATGAGATGAAAAGATCTGAAAAAGGAAAGGGAGTTCATTATACACAAACCACTGTTGTGAATTCCAATACTTGTGAACATTGTTCTTGCAAGAATTCTCAAAAGAATGAGCCCCAAAAACATGATAAAAAGAGGGGAAATCAAAGAAACTGGAATAATCAGTGGGCTCAAAAACAAGGAGTTGATCTGCAAAGGATTAACAGACCAAAACCTTGTTTTATCTGTGGCAAATTGAATCACCTTGCCAAACACTGTTATTTCAATCCTATTAACCAAAGGATAAATTTTCAAAGAATTTTTCAAAAATCAAATGGTTATAGGAAGCCTGTAAGAAACCATGTGGCTAAGAAACAAGCTAAATCCAAAAGCCACATGAGGAAAAAGACTGAAAAAGAATGTGTCACAATGTGGGTTCCTAAAAGCACTAGTGTTAGTACTGCTGCCTCAGATAGTACTGTTGCTAGCAGTGTTAGTGCTTCTAACACTGTTAGTACTTCTTCTAGAAGCAATACTGCTGCTAGCAGTGTTAGTACTGCTAACACTGTTAGTACTTCTTCTAAAGATAATACTGCTTCTAGTGTTTGTGCTGCTAGACCAATCATCTTGACAAAGTACTCCAGTACTGAAGTTCCTCAGGTTGAAAAACTTATCCAAACTGAATGTAAGTACTTTGATGAGCAAGGGAGACCCAAGACCACTTTGGCTTGGGTTCCCAATAAAAACTAATTGATTTATCTTATGTGCAGGGCAACCAACAGCTCAAGGGGAAGAGCATCTGGCATGTTGATAGTGGTTGCTCCAGGCACATGACAGGTAACATGGCCTGCCTCAAGAATTTCAAAAGAATTGATGGAGGACATGTTGCTTTTGGGAATAATCCTGCAGGAGGTAAGATAAGTGGTAAAGGTGATGTATCAAAAGGTAAGATGACATTTGAGGATGTTTACTATGTTGAGCAATTGAGATACAACCTGTTAAGTGTATCACAGGTCTGTGACAAGAAACATAGTATATTATTTACTGATTCTGAATGCATTATTCTTGCTCCTGGATTCAAAGTAGTTGATGAAAACATGATACTATTGAGAACTCCTAGAAAGGATAATGTGTATTGTTTAGATTTAGAAAGTGTTTCATCTGATTCATCCCTAAACTGTTTGGTATCAAAAGCTTCAATGGATGAATCATCACTTTGGCACAGAAGGATGTGTCACATGAATTTTAAAACAATGAATAAACTTGTTAAAAATAATCTTGTTAGGGGTTTACCATCAAAAGTTTATTCATGTGATGATCATTGTGTTGCTTGTCTCAAAGGCAAACAACACAAAACTTCTCATAAGTCCAAAGGGATAAACACTATCTCAAATCCTCATCAGTTGTTGCATATGGATCTGTTTGGCCCTACAAATGTCATGAGCATTGGCAAGAAGTCATACTGTTTAGTTATTATTGATGATTACTCTAGATTTACTTGGGTATATTTTCTGAGAACTAAAGATGAGACAAGTGGACTGATCAAATCTTTTATTCTTAGAATTGAAAATCAATCAAATCAAAAAGTGAAAGTCATTAGATCAGATAATGGGACTGAATTTAAAAACCTTGATCTAAACACCTTTTGTGAGGAAAAAGGAATTGAGAGACATTACAGTGCTCCTAGGACTCCACAACATAATGGTGTTGCTGAGAGAAGGAATAGGACACTGATTGAGGCTGCTAGATCTCTGTTAGCTGATTCAAAATTACCCACTACTTTTTGGGCAGAAGCAGTTAATACTGCTTGTTATGTCCAAAACAGAGTTTTAGTAATAAAGCCTAAAAACAAGACACCTTATGAGCTTTTTCAGAAAAAGAAACCATTTATTGGATTTTTCAAACCATTTGGGTGTCCTTGTACAATTCTCAATACCAAATCTCACTTAGGTAAGTTTGATAGCAAAGCAGATGATGGTTTTCTTGTTGGTTACTCATCTCAGAGTAAGGCTTACAGAGTGTTTAATACCTCTTCTAGAATAATTGAAGAAAGTGACAATGTCAAATGCAATGAGAACACACCAAATCCTATTGGTTCAGGTCCTGATTGGCTATTTGACATTGATTCACTCACTAATTCTTTGGGTATCAGTAGTGATGTAAATGCAGGACAAAGGGATGCACCACCATCAGATCACAGAATTCAGTCTGTGGTATTTCCACTCCCTACCATTGAACCTGTTGACTTCTGTGAACAAGAAAAGGAAGCTGAACCCATTCAGAATGAAGAAGAGAGAAGAATAGAGGAAAATCAGCCTTCAAGTCCAAATTCCAGAGAGTCTGAAGTGACTGAAGAAGCTGAAGTAAATCCAGACTTAAATGAGTCAAATCTGGATGTGAACTTACAAGAGGAATCTGGTCATCCATCAAGAACTCAGAAAAATCATCCTACTGAGTTGGTAATTGGAGACATTACTTCTCCCATGATGACTAGGAATCAAAGCAGACTTCAAGAGCTACAAGATCAGCAAAATACAGTTAATATTGTACTCACTTGCTTTCTATCCCAAATTGAGCCCAAAAAGGCTTATGATGCTATGAAATATCCAAGTTGGATAGAAGCAATGCAAGAGGAGCTGCTACAGTTCAAGCTACAGAATGTTTGGAACTTGGTGGACCTTCCAAAAGGTCATAGGGCAATTGGCACCAAGTGGATTTTCAGAAATAAGAAGGATGAGAGAGGAATTGTGATCAAGAACAAAGCCTGGTTGCACAAGGGTATACTCAGGAAGAAGGTATAGACTATGAGGAAGTCTTTGCTCCAGTTGCAAGGATTGAGGCAATTAGGTTGTTTCTAGCCTATGCCTCATATATGAAGTTCAAGGTCTACCAGATGGATGTAAAAAGTGCTTTTCTATATGGGACTATAGATGAAGAAGTGTATGTCTGTCAACCCCCTGGATTTGAGAATCCATTGTATCCTGACAGAGTGTACGAGTTAAAGAAGGCACTTTATGGTCTACATCAAGCCCCAAGAGCATGGTATGACACCCTGTCTACCTATCTCTTGGAAAATGAATTTGAAAGAGGAATCATTGATAAGACCTTATTCATTAAAAGGAAAAAGAAGGACACCCTACTTGTTCAGATCTATGTGGATGACATTATCTTTGGATCCACAAATGATCACATGTGTAAAGACTTTGAGGAGTTAATGCACAAGAGCTTCAAGATGAGTTCCATGGGTGAACTTACTTTCTTCCTTGGGCTTCAGGTGAAACAGAAGAAGGATGGGATTTTCATATGCCAATCCAAATATGTGAAAGACATCCTGGATAAGTTTGGATTATCAGACTCAAAGCCAGCAAGCACACCAATGGAGACACACAAACAGATCAATGATGATCTTGAGGGGGAGGATGTGGATGTCCATCATTACAGATCAATGATTGGATCACTCATGTATCTCACAGCCTCTAGACCAGATATTATGTTTCCAGTATGTGTATGTGCCAGATTTCAAGTTACACCAAAGCATTCACACCTTCATGCAGTCAAGAGGATATTTAGATACCTAAGAGGGCAACCTAGATTAGGTCTCTGGTATCCTTATGAATCATCCTTTGATCTACTTGCATACTCAGATAGTGACTTGGGTGGAGCTAACATGGATAGGAAGTCTACTTCAGGTGGATGTCAGTTTTTGGGTGCAAGACTCGTATCTTGGCAGTGTAAGAAACAAACCACAGTGTCCTTATCTACAACAGAAGCTGAGTATATAGCTGCTGCAAGCTGCTGCTCTCAGGTTCTATGGATACAGAATCAGATGTTGGACTATGGGGTAACATTTCTTCACACTCCAATCTTCATTGACAACAACAGTGCTATTAGCATTGTTAACAATCCAGTCAAACACTCAAAAACAAAGCACATAGAGATCAGGTATCACTTTATTCGAGATTGTAATGAAAAGAAATTAATTCAAGTTGCTAAAGTTCATACCAATGACCAGCTTGCTGATCTATTCACAAAAGCTTTTGATGTGGGTAGATTCACTTTCTTGGTAACAAGTGTGGGCATGATCAACCTTGAATAAAGTCATAATTTTCAGTTTTTATACCTGTATTTCCTTCTATATTTGGTACTACTAACTCTTCTTCTCAGGATCTTCTGTATGACTCAGATTGACAAGTGCTGAAAAGTTACTACTGCCAGTGCATAGTTACTACTGCCAGTGCATAGTTACTACTGCCAGTGCATAGTTACTACTACCAGTACATAGTTAATATTGCTTCGTACTTAATACTGCATGTGTCGTTAATACTGCTTTAGAAGAAATATTAGGGCTAATACTGCTATAAATACCTCTTTCAGCCCGCCAAAGTTCATAACGTCTCTTTGAATTCTATTCATCTCTCTCTTTCTAACTATTCTCTCCCAAGAATCTCTGTTTTCTGTCAAAAATCCTCAAGTACAATGAAGTTTATCGACGAACACAACGAGATTGCCATGCTCCAGAAGCCAAAACAGTCCGCAGGTTTTCATGACATTGTGGATTTCCTCAAGTCCACGCATATATCCTATGCCCTAACGGTGACCCCGACAATCTACACCGAGCATCAGAAGCAGTTCTGGGAAAATGCCACCGTGGTATCTGAAGATGGGCAGAAAATCATCAAAACAAGGGTGTGTGACAAACCCTTGAATGTTACAGAGGAGCTTATTCGCATCACTCTTCGATTGGATGATGCCTCAGGTATGACGTCTATTCCTAATGACGATCTATACTCAACTTTAACGAGAATGGGGTATGAAGGTCCCATTGGAATCTTTAAGTTTTTCAAGTCTAAATTTTCTACACAATGGCGATTCTTTGTCCATACCTTAATGCATTGCATTTCAAAGAAAACTACTGGATGGAGTGAGTTTAGCAGTACCATTGCTTATGCCCTAGTCTGCTTGGCCACTGCCAGGAAGTTTAATTTTTCACAAATGATTTTCAATGATCTTGTGTCAAACCTGGAATCCAAAAAGAGTTTTTATATGTACCCAAGGTTTGTCCAAGCAGTGATTACTCAGGAATTGACGGATTTGCCTCAATTTACTGAGGTATATGTACCTAAACCCCCTAAAGGAAAGGTCTTCTCAAATATGAGAAGAACTTCCAGGGACTCGGAAGGAGTTGACACTCCATTGTTCTCTACAATGATGGGTGTGTCCCACAAACAAGAAGGTATGGCATCAGGGTCAAGGCCCTCATTAGACCAACCCACTGATAGCCAAACCCCACCTTCAATCACCAAAGAAATTCCTCAGTCCATTCTTCAAAGACCCACTCCTCTCATAACCAAAAAGTTTACAAGAAGAATGGTACACAAGGCTCCTTCCCTTGATGTACCTCCTACAAGCCCAAAGCCTTTAAGCCCTCTATTGGAGCATTCTCCGATAGAGAATATCGAAAGGGAAACCACAGGGGTGTCTCCCAACCCCAAGAAGGTGCTCACTAAGGAGAAGGTTGAGCATGTGAGTAGCAAGGCTGCCACTACTTCTGCTGGCACAGAGAAGGACAGTGGTAACATACCTAAGACCTTCCTCACGGCAACTCAGAATGAGAAATCATTCAGAGGTCCCAGGTGCCAAGAAACCACGGGGGTAGGCAGTGCTTTTGCTAGGCAAAAGACACCTACTAAAATTTCCAGTGATCCTTTAAAGGAAGTAAAAACTCCTAAACAAGGTGAGGATAGATATACATATGAGGAATTGATGGAAACCATTGCCAATATCAACACAGATGTTGTAAGTCAGCAAATAGAGATAGATGGACTCAAGAAAGTGGTCCTATATCAACAAACACAGCTTGAGAAGCATAAGAAGCTGATTACAAAGTTGATGCACAGGAAGAAGAAAGCTCAGTATGTTCTTAAAAGAAGAAGCCCCAACAATGATGCTCCCAAAAAGGGGGAGTCAGAAGCTGAATTCAACATGGAGAGTGCACAGGAAAAGGGGGAGAATGAGTGTGTTGAAGAAATTGCAAAAGAAGCAGAAACTGATCATGCAGCAGAAAAGGTTAATGCTGCTGAAATTCAGAAAGAAGCAGAAACTTAACCAACAGCAGAAAAGGTTAATGCTGCTAAAATTCAGAAAGAAGCAGAAACTGAACCAACAGCAGAAACGGTTAATGCTGATGAAAGTCAAAAAGCAGAAGCGGCAGAAACCATTCCAGAGGCAGCAGAAACAAAAGAAGCAGCAGAAACCATGCAAGAAGCAGTATCTACAAAGAAAGAAGCAGCAGAAACAAAAGAAGCAGCAGAAACCATGCAAGAAGCAGTATCTACAAAGGAAGAAGCAACAGAAACAAAGGAAGCAACAGAAACTAAAAAGCCTACTTTGGAAGAAGTTGAAGTTGCAGAGGCTTTGATTAAAGCCAAACATGACACTCCTAAAAAGCAAGAAGAAACCCTGGGTGAAAAGCTGGAGTCATTGAAAAGAACAAGAACCAAGTCTATAGCTACCAAGAGGAAAGTTGTCAAGAAACCTAGGGTAGAACCAGTGGTAGAAGAAGAAAAAGAAGATGATGTTCTAGAAAAGAAAGATGATACAAAGGTTGCTGAAGAAGAAGTAGCAACTCCATCAGGTCAACCAAGTAATGCTCAATGTGATATGTATATCACTATGGTTGATACTGATCCAATCAAAGTTGACCCATTATCTTCCATGCCTCCTGAGATCATCTTCTGGGATACCTTGTGTAATAACCAGGTATTTTATTTAATTTAAAATATAAGAATTTTATAAGTTTATATGGGTATTTTAAGGAATGAGAAGTTAAGGGGTAAGTTTTAATTTTAATAGAAGTTAGGGGTATATTTTGATAGGTGGAACAAGTTTAAGGTTTATTTGGTAATAAGGTGACACCTCCTCCTTGCCTTAACCGACCCTTGAGTAAACAATTAGGAGATGAAGTCTCCTTCTTAGCAAAATATCCCAAATATCCTAGTGTGTGTGTGTGTGTTTTTCGTGAAAAGAGAGAGAAGAGAGAGAAGAAGGAAAACTAAAGAAGAAGAAGGAAAGCTATAGGTTTTCTGCTGGAATTGTTTATAACAAGCTGAAGTAATCCAGGTAAACAATCAATACCTTTTGTGTTTTAATTCCTCATAGTGTTCTTAAATTTTCTAGTTTAAGTTCTTGGTGGGTTTTGTTAAAAAGGGGATGTTTTGGGAAATATGAGCTTAAGGTTAGGTTATGTTTATAGTCTTAATCATAACTGCATCTTTATAGCAACATGTATAGAATAAAACTATAAAAATCTGGGTTTTAGGATGAAACGGTAGGCTGAGACATTCATCGAAGTCGCAGTAGGCTAATATTCATCGAAGTCGCAATGGACGACTGCGACATTCATCGAAGTCGCAATGGTTGGTTGCGACTTGGGTATGAAGTCGCAATGGTCGTTTGCGACTTGGCTTGGAATCGCAGTAGTTGATTGCGATTCGGGTTTGGAATCGCAATAGAGGGTTGCGACTCCAGGGTGGAATCGCAATGGAGGGTTGCGACTTAGGGTGAAATCGCAATAATGGGTTGCGACTCCAGGGTGGAATCGCAATATTGGGTTGCGACTTCAGGGTGGGATCGCAATAGGAGATTGCGACTTGGTACTGTTCATTGCGACTTGAGTTGAGAATTTTGTAAGTTTAAGTATTAAAAGAGATATTTGGTATTTTATCTGATTTTAGATTTGGTGAAAGATCGACGTACGTGAGTTATATTGGAAGGGTTTTGTGATAAAACAAGGTGAGTTTTTATTTGAAATGTTTTCAAATGGAATACATATATGTTATTTAATGTAATATGGTGCATATAGTGTTTATATGAATATTACATTGTATGAGTACTAGTTGGCCGGGCTTAGGACCGGTGAAAGTTGGTTGTACAAAGGGACAGTGGTGTTGGCTGTATTTAGTACAGCAGTGTAAATTAATTAATTGGCTTGCTACCAATTAATATGGCCAAGGAAAAGAAAAGAGATAGAGATGGAAAGATACATGATGCATGAGTCATATTTGGTATTCTTACGTGAATTATGTGCAAATGTTTTCTTTTACTAACGGGGATTTTTCTCACTAGACCTCAAGGTCTAACCCTCATTTTTGTTTTAAAATATGTATTCCAGGTCATGGAGCAAACAAGAGACAATGATAGGATTTATCATGTTAGATTTTGTGGATGTTGAATGATTATGAAGATTTCAGTTATAATTAGTAGTTGTTATGTATTTTACTTTATTCGAAAAAGTTTGTACTTAAAGACTTAATTGTAGAATTTAAGGGACCATATTTGGATTATGATATGTTATTTTGTGGTGAATTATATGAAACTTGTATGTTGGGATTAAGGGATGTTACAAATGGTATCAGAGCCTTAGTTTAAGAGATTTAGGTATTAGTATCTGTACCTAGACTTAAACTGCATGCGAAGTAGGAGGTCCTTGTTATTTTAGAACCTTGGGATGATAAATATAAAAAGGTAGAAGGAACCTCATGTAAGGTAATTTCAGATTACACCTGGCCAGTGTAATTATGATCTTACAGGTACATGTTGGAACCAGAATACTTTATTATATGGGGTATGTGCTTATGTGTATATTAACCTTGTTGGAATCAACAGAATGGCAAGTGGAACGAGACGAACAAACCAAGAAGGGGAAGGGAATCCGAATAGATCTAATCCAACAGCCGGTGGAAGGGGAAGAGGGGGAGAAAGAGGTAGAGGTAGGTCAGGGGGCAGAGTACAGGGGCGAGGCACAGAGTTTGTTACGAGAGACGACCTAGCGATTGAAATGGGAAGACTTCAAGAAAATATACAAGCTATGTTTAACCAGACTCACCATTCGGAAACAGAAATACCAGACCCTACCCTTGAAACCGAAGTGCCTATCGCACCTATTGTCACATCAGCACCAAGAAAGTGTGATTATAAAATGTTTTTAAGCTGTAAACCACCCACTTATTGAGGGGACAAAGATCCAGTAAAAGCAATGCGATGGCTGAAGGAGGTTGAAGCTGTATTTAAGACCAGTAAATGCGCGGAAGAAGATAAAGTGTTATATGGAACAGCAATGTTGAAAGCAGACGCCTTGTATTGGTGGGAAGCCCTTATTGACTCTGAAGGACCTGAGGTATATTCAACTTTTACTTGGGGCGAATTCTCGAGAGCATTTAAGGAACAGTTTTGTCCGCAAGCCGCAGTTAGACAGTTGGAAGAGGAATTCCTGAGCCTACAACAAGGAAATTTGTCAGTAAGAGACTACACTGCTCGCTTCTTGGAAAAGTCGCGTTTTGGGGAGTATTATGTTACCACCGAAAAGATGAAGATGGAAAGGTATGTATTCGGATTGAATTCAGAGATTAGGAAGTTAGTGACTGCAGCGAGACCTAATACTTTTTCAGAAGCAGTAAATGCTGCGGAAAATGTGGAGCGAGACAATAAGCGGGATGTTGGGGATAAGAGTGCGGGAAAGAGAAAATGGGAAGGACCACCACACGATGTGAAGAAGTCTGGATTTCAGCGATTTGATAGTCGTCCACCTTTTAGAGCAGCTGAAAGACCTTGCCCAAAGTGCCACCGTTTTCACCAAGGAAGCTGTCAGGTAGATCCTAGAAACTGTTATAAGTGCGGGAAGTTTGGGCACATTGCTAAAGATTGTAGGGTGGTTAGATTTTGTTATTCATGCAATTCGCCAGATCATCTTCAATCAGATTGTCCACTGGGAAGAATACCATCGGGTGGCACGTCAACAAGAGCATCGGGTGTTAGACCAACAGTACCGAGGTCAGAGCCAGCAAGAGCAAGAGGCCGTTCATTTCAGATGACAGCAAAGGAAGCGGAGGAAACTCCGGACGTAGTTACAGGTACTTTCTTAATAAATTCCACACGTGCTAAGGTGTTATTTGATTCTAGTGCAAACCGATCGTTTGTGTCTCCTCCATTTGCTGCTTACATGCATTTAAAGCCGAAAGTGTTAGATCATGCTTTATTGGTAGATACGGCAAATGAAAATCAAGTATCAGTTAAAGAAGTATTTGATAGTTGCGTGATAGATATAGAAGGGTGCGGAGTATCGATCCAGTTATTTCCAATAGCCCTGGTAGAGTTTGATGTGGTAGTGGGAATGGACTGGTTAGCCGAGAACCAAGCTAATATAAATTGTGATAAGAACTTAATAAACGTTGTGTTACCTGAAAAAGGGTCGGTAGTGATTTATGGCGATCGTAAGAATTATCAGTATAATCTTATTAACATGATAAAAGCCCGTAGATGTGTTAGTAAAGGTTGTCAGAGTTACTTAGCTTATGTAATAGATACTAAGCTAGAGAAGAGTAAGTTGGAAGACATTCCAATTGTTAGTGATTTTCCAGAAGTATTTCCTGAAGACTTGAACAGTCTTCCGCCCGTTAGACAGGTAGAGTTCGGTATAGATCTAATTCCTGGAGCCACCCCTGTAGCCCGTGCACCGTATCGTTTGGCGCCTCCAGAAATGAAAGAAATGATGGCACAACTGCAAGATCTATCCGTTAAGGGTTTCATCAGACCAAGTTCTTCACCGTGGGGAGCACCAGTCTTATTTGTGAAAAAGAAGGATGGTTCGATGAGAATGTGTATCGACTACAGAGAATTGAATAAGCGCAAGATCAAAAACAAGTATCCTCTACCTAGAATTGATGACCTCTTCGATAAATTAGTTGGAGCATGTTGTTTCTCCAAGATTGATTTAAGATCCGGTTATCATCAGTTGAAGGTCAAAGAAGAAGACGTGTTGAAAACTGCTTTTCGCACCAGGTACGGTCACTATGAGTTTCTAGTAATGCCATTTGGATTGACAAACGCTCCAGCCGCCTTTATGGATTTAATGAATCGGGTATGTAAGCAATATCTTGATAAATTCGTCATTGTATTTATCGATGATATACTTATTTATTCCCGATCCAAAGAGGATCATGCACGACATCTTCGTTTGATTTTGGAATTATTGAAGAAAGAAAAGTTGTATGCGAAATTTTCAAAGTGTGAATTCTGGTTGCGGGAAGTTCAGTTTTTGGGGCATATAGTTTCTGAAAAGGGTATACAAGTCGATCCGATGAAAGTGGAAGCAGTTGAAAAATGGGAACCACCAAAGACAGCAACAGAAGTACGAAGTTTTCTGGGTTTGGCCGGCTACTACCGAAAGTTTATAAAAGATTTCTCTCGTATTGCCACACCGTTGACGAAGCTGACTCGGAAGAATCTGAAGTTCGAATGGAAGGCAGAACAGGACGAGGCATTCATGATATTAAAGGAGAAACTCTGCAGCGCGCCGATTTTAGCATTGCCAGAAGGTTCGGATGATTTTGTGGTCTACAGTGATGCTTCTGAGTTAGGTTTGGGATGTGTACTCATGCAACGTGGAAAAGTAATTGCCTATGCTTCTCGTCAATTAAAGGATCATGAAAGGCAATATCCTACTCACGATATGGAACTGGCAGCAGTTGTTTTCGCTTTGAAGATTTGGAGGCATTATCTTTATGGTTCCAAGTGTCAAATTTTTACGGACCATAAGAGTCTCCAACATCTTTTTGATCAGAAGGAACTGAACATGAGGCAAAGAAGGTGGCTAGAGTTAGTGAACGATTATGATTGTGAAATCCTTTATCATCCAGGAAAAGCGAATGTGGTGGCAGATGCACTAAGTCGACAAGAAAGAAGTGGAACGATAAAGGCGATATCTTTAAGAGCTGAACTTCTTCTAAACATTTTTGACGAATTACTGAAGTGCCAAGTAGATGCTTATCAAGAAGAAAGTTTAAAATCTGAACGGTTGGTTGGGATATCAGCATTACTTGGGAAAGATAACTGTGGGTTGTTGTGTTTGGGGAATAGGATTTGGGTACCTCGTTTGAGTGGATTACGTGATCGTGTACTACAAGAAGCTCATCAATCTCGATTCTCCATCCATCCAGGTACAAATAAAATGTATAGAGATTTGAAACAATTCTATTGGTGGCCGGGGATGAAAAGAAGTATTGCTAAGCATGTGGAAGACTGCATTACCTGCAAGAAAGTAAAGATTGAGCATCAGAAACCGTTTGGTCAGTTACAACGCTTAGATATTCCAGTGTGGAAATGGGATCAGATCACAACTGATTTCATTACCAAGTTACCAAGAACTTCAAAGGGATTCGATTCTATTTGGGTGATTGTGGATAGGTTGACGAAGTCTGCTCATTTCTTGCCGATAAAAGAAACCGATTCTTTGGAACGTTTGGCCAAACTGTACATTAATGAAATAGTAACTCGCCATGGAGTACCAATTTCGATTATTTCTGATCGAGATAGTCGTTTTACTTCTAGATTTTGGAGAAGCTTTCAAAAAGAGATGGGAACGCAGATAAAGTTGAGCACAACATATCATCCACAGACAGACGGGCAGAGTGAAAGAACGATCCAGACTTTAGAAGATATGCTTCGGGCTTGTATAGTTGATTTTGGGGGATCATGGGATAAACATTTGCCTTTGATAGAGTTCGCTTACAACAACAGTTATCATTCTAGTATTCAGGAGGCACCGTTTGAAGTACTGTATGGTAGGAAATGCCGAACGCCTTTGTGTTGGAATGAAGTGGGGGAAAAGCAGTTAGCAGGGCCAGAAATAGTACAGTTAACAGCAGATAAGATTACTCAGATCCGGGATAGATTGAAAACGGCACAAGACAGACAGAAAAGTTATGCAGATCGACGCCGGAAACCGTTAGAATTTCAGGTTGGGGAATTTGTGATGTTAAAAGTTTCACCTTGGAAAGGAGTCATACGTTTTGGGAAGCAAGGTAAACTCAGTCCGCGGTATATTGGGCCATTTGAAATTACAGAAAGAATTGGTGAAGTAGCATACAAATTGGATCTTCCATTGGAATTGAGCAGAATTCACAACGCGTTTCATGTGTCGAATTTTCGAAAATGTTTAGTCACGTCGGACCAGGCAGTATCTCTACCGGATATACAAGTGGATGAAAAGTTGAACTATGTGGAGGAACCGGAAGCGATAGTTGATCACAAGGTTAAAGTATTGAGGAATAAGGAGATCAGGCAGGTAAAGGTTCAATGGAAACATCATAGGGGTCAGGATGCGACATGGGAATCAGAGTCGGAGATGAGAGCCAAATACCCTCATCTGTTCACTTGACTGAATTCCGGGACGGAATTCTTTTAAGGGGGAGATGTTGTAATAACCAGGTATTTTATTTAATTTAAAATATAAGAATTTTATAAGTTTATATGGGTATTTTAAGGAATGAGAAGTTAAGGGGTAAGTTTTAATTTTAATAGAAGTTAGGGGTATATTTTGATAGGTGGAACAAGTTTAAGGTTTATTTGGTAATAAGGTGACACCTCCTCCTTGCCTTAACCGACCCTTGAGTAAACAATTAGGAGATGAAGTCTCCTTCTTAGCAAAATATCCCAAATATCCTAGTGTGTGTGTGTGTGTTTTTCGTGAAAAGAGAGAGAAGAGAGAGAAGAAGGAAAACTAAAGAAGAAGAAGGAAAGCTATAGGTTTTCTGCTGGAATTGTTTATAACAAGCTGAAGTAATCCAGGTAAACAATCAATACCTTTTGTGTTTTAATTCCTCATAGTGTTCTTAAATTTTCTAGTTTAAGTTCTTGGTTGGTTTTGTTAAAAAGGGGATGTTTTGGGAAATATGAGCTTAAGGTTAGGTTATGTTTATAGTCTTAATCATAACTGCATCTTTATAGCAACATGTATAGAATAAAACTATAAAAATCTGGGTTTTAGGATGAAACAGTAGGCTGAGACATTCATCGAAGTCGCAGTAGGCTAATATTCATCGAAGTCGCAATGGACGACTGCGACATTCATCGAAGTCGCAATGGTTGGTTGCGACTTGGGTATGAAGTCGCAATGGTCGTTTGCGACTTGGCTTGGAATCGCAGTAGTTGATTGCGATTCGGGTTTGGAATCGCAATAGAGGGTTGCGACTCCAGGGTGGAATCGCAATGGAGGGTTGCGACTTAGGGTGAAATCGCAATAATGGGTTGCGACTCCAGGGTGGAATCGCAATATTGGGTTGCGACTTCAGGGTGGGATCGCAATAGGAGATTGCGACTTGGTACTGTTCATTGTGACTTGAGTTGAGAATTTTGTAAGTTTAAGTATTAAAAGAGATATTTGGTATTTTATCTGATTTCAGATTTGGTGAAAGATCGACGTACGTGAGTTATATTGGAAGGGTTTTGTGATAAAACAAGGTGAGTTTTTATTTGAAATGTTTTCAAATGGAATACATATATGTGATTTAATGTAATATGGTGCATATAGTGTTTATATGAATATTACATTGTATGAGTACTAGTTGGCCGGGCTTAGGACCGGTGAAAGTTGGCTGTACAAAGGGACAGTGGTGTTGGCTGTATTTAGTACAGCGGTGTAAATTAATTAATTGGCTTGCTACCAATTAATATGGCCAAGGAAAAGAAAAGAGATAGAGATGGAAAGATACATGATGCATGAGTCATATTTGGTATTCTTACGTGAATTATGTGCAAATGTTTTCTTTTACTAACGGGGATTTTTCTCACTAGACCTCAAGGTCTAACCCTCATTTTTGTTTTAAAATATGTATTCCAGGTCATGGAGCAAACAAGAGACAATGATAGGATTTATCATGTTAGCTTTTGTGGATGTTGAATGATTATGAAGATTTCAGTTATAATTAGTAGTTGTTATGTATTTTACTTTATTCGAAAAAGTTTGTACTTAAAGACTTAATTGTAGAATTTAAGGGACCATATTTGGATTATGATATGTTATTTTGTGGTGAATTATATGAAACTTGTATGTTGGGATTAAGGGATGTTACACCTTGGTAGATCAGAGAAAGGAGTACATTAGAGTCAAAAGAGCAGATGGGAAGTTTGAGGTCTGTTCTACATGGGGAAGACTTATCAGAATGTGCTCTAGATCTGACGTAGAGGAGATGTACAAGGTTGGAATGAATCTGTATGGAAATATGCTGAATGAGAAAGGGATGTCTATCACCAAATTGGTTCTTGAATACATGTGCCTAATGTTCAAACCAGAAGCAGTTCAGTATATGATAGAAAGAAATTTTCAAGCCATTACCAACTGGATGCTCATTGAAAAATGTGGAGTGTATGTCATCACACTTGACTATACATATCATGAGTATTATTTGGTGGATGTTGCATACAAGCACAACATGAAAAGGTTGAATGGAATGCTACATGCTAAGTTGGCTTGCAACAAGGATTCTGAAATGGGAAGATACTTGGTGAGAAGGATTATCAATCAAAGCCTGGGTTTGAATCCTGATTTATGTGTTCATGATTAGGTTTTGGAAGCATCATCTGAAGAACTTGACTTCTCAACCTAAAAAGTCAAGTTAGGGGGAGATTGTTGGGAATTGAAGATTTGCCAAGTATGGTTAGTACTGCCAGAACAACAATACTACTGCCAGAACGACAATACTACTGCCAGAGCAAAGTTAGTACTGCAAGTAAAAGTTAATGCTGCTGGAACAATGTTAGTACTGCTTGTGCATAACGATGTTAATACTGCTTGTGATCATAATTATGGAATGCGAGAATGTTGGAGATAAAGATGGAATGATTGAAGATAAGCATGAAAGAATATTCTGAAGATCAATTTTGTTTTGATAGTTATCTTGTAATTATTTAGTATAAATAGATGTTGATAGATAGCTATTCTAAGAGATTGTTTAAGAATTCGTTTTTGTTTTAGAGAGAATTAACCTCAAGGTTTAGAACCCTATTTCTAGAGAAGTAGAAGTCGTCTTGTTGAGCATGTTCAACAAGATTGAGGTTTGGTTGTAAACTTGTGAGTTGAAGTATTGAATACAAACAGATTGTGTTTTCTGATTAGTTGTTCATTGAGTGTGTTTGAATTAAAGTTCTATTCCGCAAGATTCTTTAATTCTGATTTCTAAGTATAATTATTCTTGTTTGGAATCGATCCTGACATATGCACTTCTTAGTGCTGCATAAATGCACAATTTGCATAATATCCAAATTGCATATAAAGCACTTATTCAAGCTTTGTAATACTACCAAAATTTCTTTCTAGTCTTTTGCATCAAAGATTCAAGATACAACCAACAAGCATATATGCACATAGCATTATCTATACATGCATTTTCAAAAATACAACATACACATCAGAATCTTTATAAATAACATAAATTCAAAGTGAAAAGTACCGTTAACTTGTTTTGCACCCTTCTCCGGTATGGTCGATTCTTGTTCAACCACTTCTTGTTCAACCACTTCACTAGTAACAACAATATTTGCAACCCTATCGCTCTTCCTTTGAACTGAACAAAAAACATGAGATGTAATTATGCACATAAACCCATTTCAAAACCCTAGAACTTGAAACTTTTACCTTTGATTTCCGCCATTAACTTCAATCTTTACCTCGAAGACCACTGCTTTCTTGAGAGAGTTCGTAGGGTTTCGGCTTGCGTAAGAATCGATTTGTAATCGACTTTTCTGGAATCGATTTGTAATCGACTTTTCTGGAATCGATTGGAATCAATTTGGGTTTGCTCGATATGGAATCGATTTGCACACGATTTTGAAATCCCCGATTTGTATCTTCTTTGGAATCGATTGGAATGAACTTGTCGATGTTATCCCACTATTTTTTGGAATCGATTGCAAGCAACCTGTTGATTTTTGCCCACTGATTTCTTTGGTTGATTTTCTTTTGAATCGAGATTGGAGAGAGAGTACGCGTTTGGTATTTTTGTTTCTAAATCAATTAGAGATAACTTTATCAGGTCCTTAAATGTAGCGCGTGGGTTAATTGTTTCATTATTCGGTAGTTACCCAGATTTATTAAATGACAAGAATACCCCTGTGCATATATGCTTCATATGAAATCAACCGTGTTTTTATTTTAATTATGGATTAAAAAATGATTTTAATCTTAGCCATTGATTTTGATGATTAATGGCCCAGATTAGTTAATACAGTTAACACTAAATGACTGGTTAACAAAAGAAGGGGACCCTATATATATATATATATATATATATATATATATATATATATACATAGCCATAGGTTCAATAGAGAAGTCCAAATATTTAGAGAAATAGAGAAGTGATCTTGACCATTCATTCGGTCAAAATCGGTTATAATTGGTCAAAAGTTGCGGCTTTGACCGGTCAAAAGTTGCGGCTGTTCCAAAAATAGAAGGGCAATTTCGTAACTTTTACAAAAAACACGAGTTGAGTTCATATATGAATCTGTGTGATTCACATATGAACTATACGTTCATATATGAATCTTTGTAATTCACATATGAACTCTTTATAACTAATTCATATATGAATCTTGTGATTCATATATGAACCTTTGTGTTTCATAGATGAAACTAATTAACTGTAGGTTCATATATGAATCAGTTGAACCAATTAACTGATTCATATATGAATCTTTGTGTTCATATATGAACCTTTGTAATTTACATATAAACTTTTTTAACTAATTCATATATGAACCTTTGTGATTTATATATGAATTTTTTTTAATTAATTCTCATATGAACAAATTAACTGATTCATATATGAATCACAAAGGTTCATATATGAATTAGTTAAAAACATTTTATATGTGAACACAAAGGTTCATATATGAATCACACAAATTCATATATGAACATGTCCCGCGTATTTTTTACGAAACTACCCCTCTATCTTGTGCAGACCACGCGAGGAATTATCCTCTGCTTCTCGGTCAAAGCCGCCAATCTTGACAGAATGCATGGTCAAGATCACTTCTCTATTTCTCTAAATATTTGGACTTCTCTATTGAACCCTTCCATATATATATATATATATATATATATATATATATATATATATATGGGTGAGCATCGAAACTGGGTACCCGTCTTTGGAACCGGAACTGCTCCAGAACTGCCGGTTCCGAAACCGGAACCGATGTGATTGGTTCCGGTTACGGTTCCTAAAATACGGAACTGATTAAGACTGGTTCTGGTTCTAATATTTTGAAACCGTTACCCGCTGGGTACGGGTACCCGGACCCGTTAGGTACCTAGAACCGGAACCGACGGGTACCCGCTATTTTTAAATAAAAATTATTTATATATCTATTTGTTAGGATCCAAGCGCTTACCACTACGCCAAAAGCAATTGTTGGTGGAGAAGGCGCAACTTATTTTCATACAGCGTAGCAGTCAGCGCCACGTTTCGATTTAGGAAGATGTTGGTCAATGACCCAACACTATTATATTTAAATATTTAATGATGTGTTATTGGTTTTGTTTGGTGTTTTATTCGTTTTGATCCAAATGTTTTATTTGTTAGGTCTTGACGTAAAGACGTTATGTGTTCTGTAAGTCGTTTTGTTGATGTCAAGACTCAATACGCGAGAGTTTCTAATTTTTTTATGTAATAATTAGTTTTTATCTGATTAGTTTTCACCATTTGTTGTATTTATTACATTAAGTTGGTACTTTATAGTTTGCAATAAACTTAAAATTACAATTTTATTGTATGAAATGTTGTAAAAAAAATGATAGCGGGTACCCGGAACCGGCGGTTGTGGGACCGGTTCAAAATATAGAGAATCGATGTAAGCGGTTCCGGTTCCGATTCCGGTCCATAAAATTTAGCCGGATTCCCGGTTATGCTCACCCCTATATATATATATATATATATATGATATTATAGACATACACACTCATATATGTCGTTTTACCATATGTGGTTAGCAACCAATAGACATACATCCACATATATGTATAAACATAAGACATGCAAACACAAATATACATATTTGAATACACTCATATACATGCATATATATAACATATGTATCATTTACACATATGATATATATACATATACACATGATGCATATATACAGGCGAATGATCGTGTGAGAAAAAGAGTTTAGATGAGAAGCTAAGAATGGATTTGGTATATTGATCATTTTTAATCTCAACTCCACCCATGTATGTATACATACATATATATAGACGTACACATACTTACATTTGTATGTAGACATGCATACACACACACACACACATATATATATATATATATATATATATATATATATATATATTCCAATACACACACACACACATATATATATATATATATATATATATGTATATACAAATAACAATATACGTCCACACATGCATATATACATATATTGGCATACAACATACATACATACATATATAGACATACACATATACATATATACATACGATAAATACACATAATATATACATATATAGACATTGTACACATGTACACACATATATACATGCGTACATATAGAGGTATCCAGGCCACATACATACATATAAATTTATAAACCAAATTATACAAAATAGTACATGTAAAATCTCATATGGATACAAAAAACTTGGAAAAGCAAAAAAAATATATAAAAGAGCCGTCGGTGATCCGTCGCAAATCGGCTATCCTCGTTGATTTGAGACGGATTACCGACAGTCACATGAATTGCCGTTTTTTTAAATAAAAATTTATCCATCGGTAGTCCGTCGGAAATATTTTGAAATTTATTTTGAAAAAATTTGTAAATATTATTCAGTGCGCGGGTAATCCGTCGGAAATGTCAATTTTCATCGACGGATTGCCGACGGAGTTTATGTTTGTCGTTAAACTCTTCATTTTGTCGGAATACGTCGGGGATCCGTCGGAATTTACAGACAATATTAGTCCGTCGGTAAATGTTGTCGGTGAAAATCAATTGTTTAATAGTGTTTTACGAAATTGTAGGACAAGTATGAAATCATAACTTAGGGGTTGTTTACTTACAACTTAACGAACTTAATGGTCTAAGTGGCTTATTCACTCAGCTATACATGAGTCTTTTTTTACAACTTAATCGTTAAGCCATTAAACTAAAATGGCTATATATATGGAATAAGCCAAGACCCCTCACTTGTCTCCATTAAGCCATTCAAACAAATTAATATAAAAAATGCCCATAAATTATTAATCCAACAAGTTAGGGGTTGACCGATGCATCAATATCATTTTAAATTATGTATATATAATTATTGTATTAAATATGATTACCAAACTATGTTATCAAAGTAAAATTAGTAATCTAATTTTGTTATTAAAATGATTTAGTACTTTAGGACCACTTTCAATCCATTTGATCTACTTGATACGCTTCTTTTCGACTAACTTTTTGATTCTACATATTTGATGTTGTAGAGATCAAATGCAACCAAAATTAATTTGGGTTTCGGATACATTCATTAAAATTGGTTCAACTAGGCTTTCGGTTTCGGCGATGTTTGCATTTGTGATTTAAATTGATTACTATGATTTATAGCATAATAATAATGTAACTAAAGCTAAGCATAATCAGATAATTTAAGATTTATCTTGGTAATCATATAGATGATCGATCTTTAAGGTAGCGTTTGATACATATGGACTGTAGCAGATTGGACTAGATCAGAGTGAACTGAACATGAACAGCACAGGACTAGACTGGACATGACAAATTATTTGTTCGGTGTTTGGCACAACTAGGACTCGACAATATTGAGCTGGACAAGTTGCCCCTTAATGTTGTTTAATAATTTTATATGGTGGTTAATTAATGGTGGTGGTGGGAGAGGAGGTGAGGCGGAGGTGGTTGATGTTAGAAGAGGTGATAGTGGTGGAGGTAGAAGCGGTGGTCTCTAGTGGCCGACGGTGGTCATGGAGAAGTAGAGGTGTTAGTGGTTGATATGGCGGAGGTTGAGGTGGTGATGGATGGTGGTAGGTAGCCAATGACGGTGGTTGTGGAGGACGTGCGATGGTGGACAGTGGTGGTGGAGGTGGAGGTGGTAGTTGTGGAGGAAGCGGTGGTTGTAGAGGATGTAGAGGTGGTGATGGGTAGTCGTAGTGGCAAACCGGTAGTAGTTGTGGTGACGATGGTCGGTGGTGGCAATAAAGCCATATTATATTAAGGTTGTATAATATGTGGGTAGATTATCGCGCCAAATGTGATACAATGAGTTTTGCCTTCACTACTACACTGCTTACGAACTTTTCCATGAGAAATCTTTCGCTAAAGGGTGATTCGTCACAAAACCGCCACAAATATGGTGGGTAAATTTTTTGTGGATAATGCAAATTAGTGACAGATTACTCAGGGGTTCTCTAGATGATCCATGGGTATTTTCTCGAAAAACATCAGATTTTACCCAACAATTGGTATTTTTTGGGTGATCCATGGGTAATCACCGACGGACGGAACTTTTTCTGGGTAAATTTTGTACGTAAAAGTCATTTGTTTTGTAGTGCTTATTTGTTATCACGATTTAGCAAACGCAGCCTTGTTAAGATCATTTGTTCGAATTTATGGTATACCAATAAAAATAGAATTTCAACAATTTATTAGACCATATTGGAAGATGAAACATTGAACGTGAAGTTACATTGACGAGGTCTTGAGCACAAGAAACCTTATACGAAATAGTGAACTATGGCTGAAATAATTTATCATATGTCTATCAATACATTAATTCTTATTATTTAAGAAATACACAAACGTTAAATTCAAACTTAAAGATTTCCGGGTCACCTATACGGAAGTTGAAAGGCACTAATATTTGTTGCGATTGAGAAAATCGAGTAGGAGTTGATTTACTTTACCCGGGAATTGTTCATGAACAAAATGAGAACCTTTAGGCAAGTATATGATTTCTAGATTCGGCACGTAATTCTTGACCCCATTCTCCACGTATTCCTTAATTCCAGGGATGTTGAAAAAGAAATCTTCTGTTCCGGTGATGAACAGTGCTGGAGCTTCGATTCTCAAATTGTTTGGGTCTTGGTTTGGAGGTTCAACTCTCTCTTCTAATGACCTACCACGATTAACATCATTTATAACTATCATCGTCGTCGTGGTTAATGTAAGTCGATATTTTAACCTTATGGAAAAATGACATGTTTGTTTTCCTTAATTTCTAGGTTCTTTGCATATTTTTATTATTGTTTTACATGAAAAGAAAAACGTGTACATCGATCTTATATCTTTGTTTCATATTTTGCACATATGAAAGTTACTTATGATGTATTTTAAAAGTATGTTATCATTTTATATATAAATGTGACGTTGAGCATGTTTTAAAAAAAGCACGTTTTCGTGCATGTATCTCAAATTATTATGACATATAATTAAAAATATTAGTTAAGGGATCGATATATACGAGAGTTGATATATCCAACAAAAAGAAGTATGATATCTTTTGTTACCTGTAAGGAACTTGGAGTGCAGTTAGAAATCCAGACTTCGTATAAGAAGCACCATAGATAACAAGATCCTCCTCTGTGAACCAATAGGGTAGAGGAGCCGATGATTCCACCAAATCCATTATCTCTTGGTTTTCATTGGCTATGGGTACCTCACTTCTAGAAAACAAAATGTAGATTTTTCTTACAACTGTTTTAGCATCAAACCGACCAAAATCAGCTTCAGCTCTTCCAGGTTCCTAACAAAGATTTTAGTTATGTTGTTAAATAAAGTGCAGTTGGAATTTAAAAAATCATACAAGTGAGAAAGGGTCTGTACCTGCCATCTTCGCATGTAGAAACCTTCAGGGAGGGTTTGAAGTTGCTGCAAAGCCTGAGGGGGCATATATGGAATACCAAGAGTTATGATTCCTGCAAGTTTCTCTGGGAAGAAAACGGCAAATATGTAGCCAACCATTGATCCAAAATCTTTAGCAACGACGAACACCTTCATGGTAAAGCGATGTAATGTTGGTATCCATGATATTTATACATATTTTTAGTAACCAAAAACACAGACAACAATATGTATATATGTACCTTGGATATGGCAAGAGAAGCTAGGATGGTGGAGATATCTCCGACTAAATCAGCAAATGAAGTTTTCTCAGGTTCTGCAGGGATGTCAGATAGTCCGTAACCTCTATAATCCGGTGCAATGGCTCTGAAACCGGCATTTGCAACAGCCAGCATTTGATAGCGCCATGTGTACCATATCTCCGGAAATCCGTGAAGGAAAAGCACCACTGGCGATGATTTCTCCCCAATCTCCGCTATGTGTAGCTTCAGCTCGCCGACTTGAATGTAACTATGCTTAATTTGATCCATTATTTTTCACAAAGAAATTGAATATGAGGTTAAGATTGTTTGTGTGTTCAAAGCAAAAAATGTTGGTTTGAGTTTTTGGTTCTGTGTTTGTACTCTTATAGGGTGTTTTTGACCCACCACAATTGTGATTTTTCAAAATATTAATTTTTTAATTTGTTATAGTCTAACTATTTTTGTTCATAAAAATAAAACCATATTGGAATTTGTCAAATAGATAAGAAGGAAACGTTTCCTTAAAACTTGTACAAGTAGAATGAAGAATTAAGGAGATCTAGCAATTAATTTATGGTTTTAGAAACGTACACGAAATATCATGACTTAATATAGAAAAATATCCGAATTAATTATTTGGATTATGGAATGGAAAATGTATAAAAAATCCACTTTTTATAAAAGGGTCGAATTTAGAATATTGATCTAAGTTTAGTTTGTAGGTTTGAATCTTATTTCTTACAAAAGTTTAGTTATATGTTACATTTTGAGTACCTTCACTAACTAACCCTAGTTAAAAAGATTTTGTTGACTCAAAAGGTAACATATAATTATATGTTACATTTTAGGTACTCTCTCTGATTAACATTTCGATATGGTTGCCACCATTTAGGCAAGTGTCGTCCCTAGACTTTATGAAGCATATTAGTGGTGTCGGTGGATACCACTATGTTACCTTTTAGGTACTCTCTCTGACTAATCTTAATTAAAAAGATTTTATTAACTCAGTGGTGCTTGTGTGTTACGACAGTGGCGAGTCAACAAAATCTTTTTAACTAGGGTTAGTTAGTGAAGGTACTCAAAAGGTAACATATAACTAAACTTTTTCTAATGAATATTAAAAAAAAATCGTTATTTGAACGCGTTTGTCCTTTTACTTATTATTTTGTCATTTACCCAATCCAAGAGTAAACTACAATGTCTATCCTATTGGTTATTATCGGCTAAAAGACAAAAAAAATGCATAAAAAGACAAAAATGTTTCTCACTAAACGGATTTTTTTAACGGCTATCAAAGAAAGGGGCCAAATTCGAATATTTTTACGAACCACGATGACCATCTTGCAGATTCAAAACTACAAGGACAAAAAATGTTATTTTCGACAAACCACGGGACCATGTTTATAGTTTACTCTAAACTTTTTAAACAGAAATGTTAACAATACAAATTTTGATTAAGTAATATAGGCCCACTTCCAACTCCTAACGTGTTTCATTCAATGTTTATTTTCTATTTTGACCAAAAGTCGTAAATCTAAATCAAATCTTAGTCTTGACTTGAATTAAGAAGTGCAAAATAGTTGGCGGACGGATTTAACTGTTGCTTCGTCATCAACAGCTTCCTTATTTTGGAGAAAATGGAGGATTTTGGGTTGTTGTTTTTTTGCTCCAACAGTTTTCCCAAAACTATCTCCAAAATGGAGAAAGTAGGAGAGAGAAGAAGTTTTTCTCCAAATATGGAGTTAACCTAAAAAATAATTACTTAGTGAGAGCACCAATAGAAATATTTGAAAAATAATATTTAGAGAAATAATAACATTTTAAGGCCATCCGTAGCCCAGCGGGTTGGGGGTGCGGGTAAGGCTAGGTGGCCAGCGGGTTGGGCGGCAACCGGGTACGGGGGCAGCGGGTTCGGCATGCGGGTTCCCCACCCCGCTGCTACCCGAATAGTTTCTCAATTTTTCAAAAAAAAATTTCAACGGCTATATATCAAACGGCTCTTTTCCAATTAATTTTTTTTTTCCAATTTAAACACTATAAATCAACCTCAAATCTCATCCATTTTTCACACCAAAATTTAAACACTCACCTCAATCCTTAAATATTTTCTTTCATTTCTTTCAATCCAATATAAACTTTATGGATTCGCCACCCGGTTCATCGTCCGCTTCTTCATCATCCATTGACACCGACGAGGAATTTTTTAATATTTTGTAATTTTGAATTTTATTTTGTAATTTTATTTTTATTTTTATGAATGTTATGATTTTTTATTAAAAAAATTAGATGAGGTGGCATGTGGGTTCAAGAGGTTCAAAAGGTTGGGGTACGGGATTTGTGGGTTCAAAAAGGTTCAAGAGGGTTCAAAGTGGAAAGCTGATGTGACGCTGATGTGGCACAAAGGGTTCAAAAGGTTTGAACCTGAGGTACGGATGGCCTAATAGATAAATAGTTGGCGGACGGAATCAACTGTTGCTTCGTCATCAGCAACTAACTTTAGGAAAACGGAGTATATTATTAAATAGGTAAGGTTGAACATGTAAATTGCAAATTGAGTCGAACTGAATTTTTTATTAGTTCATCTTTTCTACTTTTTTGACATGGTTGATCGTATTATTCCTAAAATATGTACAAAAATTCATTTTAAAGATGTAATTTGTTGTGTATGTAGTTAAAATAAAACTGTGAAAAACATGTTATATTTAATTCGTCTTAAAGTAAATGTAATAAAGGGCTGTTTGACATTAGAAGATTGATCACCATGAAGCTTTCGGAAAGTAACAGAGTTCCAACGGCATTGCTAAATTTTTTTCTAAAATAGAGAGTTCTCTATATTTAGCACACCATAGAGATTTTTTTAGAAATTTTTTATTTTAGCAAAACATATAGCAAAGCTGTTGGAGATGAATAGCAAACCAAAAGCCATTTTTTCCTATTTTAGAAATGCTGTTGGAGATGCTCTTAGTATGTGATGTTTAGCATTGTTAATTGTTTAGTAGTGAAGTCTTCTTCCATGTTTTGGGTTTGTCCTTTATGGTGGGAGTTGTTTTTCGTTGGGAGGGAGTCCCTCGACATTTAGGTGTACTTTTCTTTTTTTTATCTATATATTGTCAGGAGTGTCGCCTCCTTTCCAAAAAAATAAATAAAGGGTTGTTTGTTTTTTCTGTTAAGACTTGTCTGTGTCTTGCTAAACTAAGGGGTTGTTTGGTTGGTTTTCCATTAAGTCCTGTATGAATAAAGTTGTCTGTGTGGATTAATCTGTCTGTATAGGTTGGAAAAGTTTTTGTTTGGGAGGGTTATTTCATAGATGGAAGGAGCATATTTTTAATTGGGAAAAACGGGTTTGGACAAATTTTGGCTTTCTGCATAAAGCTCCCTCCTAAACGCTTAGTGAATAAGCCACTTTCTATATCATCAAGCCACAACCAAACAGTCATGTATAGCTGACCGAATAAGCTATAAGTCCCATTAAGCTCATTAAGTTGTTAACAAACAGACCCTAAGACGTTTGTTTGGATTAAAATCAATTAGAGTTTGTCTTTTATGTTTTAAATTTTGAGATTTTGCCTATTAGACTCGTCTATAAAAGGCTCTTTGTAACCTTGAAGGAAAATCAATAATATACCAAAATTGAGTGTATAGATACACTGTATGGAGCTTCTATTTTATGCCATCCAATTTGATTTATAGTTGTTTCGATTCTAGTTCATCTTCGTTATAATCAATTTCTTTATATTTTAGACATTATACGCATCTCAACTTAAAACTAGAAAACCACAAGGGTTGTGGCGTACTGGTTAAGGCCCTGGGGATGTGGTGGGATATCCCATCTGCCCAGGGTTCTAATTCAGGCGTACACAACAATTCTGGTCACTGAGGTTTAATCAGGACGGATGTCTTACAGTCATAATTTGTCAAGGAATTAGTCTAGACATAGCCTAGGACACCCTTCCCCCGCCAAAAAACTTTAAACTAGAACAATTACATACAAAAAATTTGTAAAAACCAAAATACTATTTAACTGAAGTTTGATTGGTTTATTTTACCATATCAATGCACTTGCAATTAAGAGCACCCCCAATGGGGTTCTTTCTATACACGTGACATAAGTGACCGATTCATCAATTGGTGGTTGCCATTGGGTGCACATCTAGGTGGCAAACCGCTCCATGCAGATGGAGCGGTCCGTGCCTTCCCTTTCAATTCATTTTATATTTAATTAATTCATCTTAATTGCAATTAATTCTCAAATTAAATTCTCATTTCAAATTCAATTCTCATTCAACCATTCAAACGGTGTAATTAATTATACAATTAAATATACAACTTTTACCTACCCAAATTAATTATACAATTAAATAAAACTTTCAACTACACAAATTAATTATTAATTTTTACCTATAAAAAATCTTACCTACATCATTTGAAATTACATCTTTCAATCTTCAATTCTTTTAGTTTTTTTACTCTCTTTCAATATGGATCCTAACCATACAAACTATTTTACGAGTTTGTTGAACTCACCCGTTAGTGATACAAGTTCACCAAATACAACAACTAGACAAGTTCAACCGAGTTTTCTACCATATCCATTTTCACCGCTTTATGCACACACTCAAGATTTTTCTCACGGTACGTCGAATGTTAGTCGTTTTTTATTTCCACCAAACACTCAATATTCTATGTTCACACCAAATCCATATATGCCTACATTTTCATCACAACCCACACCGAATGCACCGAATGACTTTTCTGAAATTCCACCATTTTCTACCCAAGAAAGTGTAGAAAATAAAGATCTTAACGAAAATAATCATTCGAAAGCATTAAGTAAAGAAAAATGGAGCCACAAGGAAGATGAGTTAATGATAAGTGTTTGGCTCGTTATTTTCACCGATAGCATGGTTGACACCAATCAACAAAATAAAGATTTTTGGAAAAGAATTGCGGAGTACAATAATACTCATCGCGCTTCTTTCATCGAAAGAAAAACAAATGTTTTGAAATCTCATTACTATAGGATAAATCCTCAAGTAAATGAGTTCAATCAAGATTTTATTCGATTAAAAAATGAGCATCATAGTGGGTGGTCCGATGATCAAGTAATGGAAAAAGCTCGGCAAATTTACTACTCTGAGCAGATTTGGTCGAACATATTTGGGAACGGTTTACGGATGATTGATGTAGATTTATTAAAATTGTTTTTAGTTATTGTAACTTTTAGTTATGACTTATTATTGTAATTTTTAATTAGTGTCTTTTAATTATTATAAGTATATTTTAATTATTTGTTTTAATTATAATAGTAATTTTTTATATTTTTTAGAGTAAATTACATTTTTCGTCCCTATGGTTTGTTAAAAATTTCTATTTTCGTCCCTGGTCTTCATTTATTACACTGATGGTCATTGTGGTTTGTGATTTGTTTCCTTTTTGGTCCCTGATCCTAAAAACCGTTAACAAACGGACGTCTTCTCATTTTTTTATTCTTTTTTAGTTTTGTTTTATTAGATATTTCTATTATATATTATAAAATTAAATTATTACTTTGGAGTTTGGAAAGTGTAGCCACCCACCAACCCACTTCTACCCCCCCTCTCTCTCTCTCTCTCTCTCTCTCTCTCTCTCTCTCTCTCTCTCTCTCTCTCTCCCCCGTACACGCACAATATCTGTTCTCTCTCCATTATCTTTCTTTTTCTCTTTCTCTGGTGAATTTGTTCCCAGATTCCATATGCTTTCCATCTGATTCCTGTTTATCTCTTCATTCAATTCTTGAAAACCCCAGATCCCCCTTCTTCTTTTTAGCTATGATGTCTTCCCTCCGCCCAGATCTCACCAACAAAATCCACCCTGAACCATCCTACTCTTTCTCCTCACCGGAGCAAGAAGCCGCCGTCGACCATTTCGACCTCCTGTCGGACTCTCTCCTCCTCTCGGTTTTCAACAACATCGACGACGTCAAAGCCTTAGGACGTTGCTGCGTTGTTTCCAAGCGATATCATACCCTTGTTCCTCAGGTTGAAAACGTCGTCGTTCGTGTCGACTGTGTTATTTCCGATGACGACGCCACCTCCGCCTCCGGCGCCTCTGATAAATCTCGTGGACCTTTTTCAAGTCTCGTCGATAGGTCAGCAATCCTCGCCATCCGCTCCGTCGTCGGCGGCAGATCCATCCTATGGAACATCTCCCAACCCTCCACACCTTAAACATGGCCAGGAGTATTCTGCGACAACAAAACCAGTCGTGTTGTCGAGCTTCACTTCCCCATCACAACAATTGCACCTCCTTATTCCCCCACCATAGAGCAGCATAGTTAACCTAATTTGATTTGATCGATGACTACAAAACCCAGAAAAAACAATAGTGGTCGTCGGAGACTGGTTAGGATGAATTTTCATTGTGTTTTTGCATTTTATGGCAGTGGTCAGGGTGGTATGCAATGCCCGAGATGGAGATGGAGATGCTGATTTGTTTGAAAGGCTAGGGTAAGACAAAATATTTAATTAAAAAAAAGTAAAAAATCATAAATCCCTTTCTTAACGGACTTTAACGGCTGTTAGTGTCAGGGACGAAAAACGCAATAAAATGCAAACCACAATGATCATCAGTGTAATAAATGAAGACTAGGGACGAAAACCGAAATTTTTAGCAAACCACAGGGACGAAAAACGTAATTTACTCTATTTTTTATTATATAAATCATGAACCGGTTCATGATTGGGAGTGAAATGTTCATAAAATGAGTAGGAAAGAGAAAACCGATGTAGTAGAGAAAAAAACTGATGTACCAGAATCATAAACCTCTGAAAAAGTTCATGACTGTGGATGCTCTAAAGAAAGGGTTTGAAAAGACACAATAATTTCTAGCACATGCCATGGTGCAAAGGACACATCAAAGAAAGCACAGAAACAACCTAAGATTGCACCTTCTGCTATAACTCTTGTACATATACAACATGGACCCCTCTTCTTGGGCCAAACTTGGGGTGGTACCTTTATTTTATCTATCCATTATTTGCAAGTGTGACTCCATAAGGGTAGTTTTGTCTTTTTACATTATACCGCATATAAAAGGTTGTGTCGTTTTTATATCATGTGACAAATATAGGATGGGACCATTGTGGTTTTAAGTCTATTAGACCATCTTCAACAGCTTCTTCATTTTGGTGAAAATAAATAATATGGTTATTTTGGGTTGTTTTTTTTGTTCCAACAACTTCCCAAAACTATCCTTTATGAGAGAGAATAAGTTTTTCTTTAAATATAGAGATAATCCCAAAAATGATTACTAAGTGAGAGCATCGATAGAAATCTTTGAAAAATAATATTTGGATAGAGAAATAATATTTTAATAAATGAATGAAATGTTTTAATATTTTAATCAATGTTTTCTTCTTCAAAATGGAAAATCTGTTAGAGATGAATCTATTTTTTTTTTGGAGATTTTGGCTTTTGATTCTCTATTTTAGAGAAATTTTGAAGAATCTATTGATTACAAAATGTTGAACCAAAAATTTGATTTACTTGACTATTCATTAATAGATATTTTTTATCGGGGTAGTTTTATCATTTTACAATATACAATAAATAAAGGTGTGACCGTCGTAGTTTTTAAGTTTACAAGTGACAAAATATCTAACCAAAACTTGATTTAATTATCCATCTATTAACAAATGTATTTCTATTGAGGGTAGTTTTGTAATTTTACATCATATAGGTGGCGTTTGGTTCGCAGAATGTGATGGAATTTGATGGAATTAGAATGTTGAATTTCATTGACCAGATTTCATTCCCTTGTTTGATTCAATCTTTTTAATGGATGAAATCTTTGAATTCCATCAAATTCCATGGATTAAGAAATTCAACATGCTATCATAGTAACTTGGATTTCGATGGAATGAAATCTTGTATTTTCATAATTCCAAATATACTCTTTAACCCAAATATAATTTAATTTAGTATTTTTATTGTTATTTTTTTATTTAATTTAATATTTATTTTTAATTTTTTGGGTATATTTTATATATTTTTTTGAAATATTTATTATTTTATTTATTTTTTATTTACTTTGTTTATTCATTTAATTTATTATTTATTTTAATTATTTAATTTATTATTTATTATTTTACTTTTTAAAAGTATTTTTAGTTTTATAAAAGTTAAAATTTTCAAAATAGGGCATTTTGGTCATTTATCAATATTTCATTCCAATTCTAAAGCTTCATTCTGTGAACCAAACATACATATAATAATTTCTTAATAGATTTCATTCCAATGTCTGTGAACCAAACAGGTGGTCAAACCTGACAACATTTCATTCTAATTTCTTCAAAGTCAAATTCTTTTGACATATTCCATTCCATCCAAAAACATTATACGAATCAAACGCCACCTAAAAGATGAGACTTTTGTGGTTTTAAGTTTATTCAGGGAAAAAATATCTAATCAAAGGTGTTCTGATTTACTTTTCTATCCATTAACAAATGTATTATTATCGATGGTGGTTGTCATTTTACATCACACGAAAAATAAAGATGGGTCCATTGCAGTTTTAATTGACTTGTCTATCCATTAGCAAATTACTGCAAATGTACTTTTATGGAGGATAGTTTTGTCATTTTACACCATACAACAAATAACAATGGTACCATTGTACTTTTAAGTTTACTAGATCATAAAACATCTAATTAAAGCTTGGTTTACTTGTCTATCCATTAACACAAGTATTTTCGACGAGGGTAGTTTGGTCATTTTACATTCATGGTCGTCAAATGAATCATTCTTACGATGCTCGTGTAAAAAGTTCAATTTGCCACCTAATTTGCAACCGTAAAAGGTGGTTGAATCATAAAACTAATGTGATACTTCCGGTACAAGATATACAAATCATTATGTGCTTATTGTTTCAGGATCCGAGCACCAAAGTTTACTAAACTTAACTACAACGGCAATAGACATATAAAGCAATACAAATAACTCGTTATATACTCGTTAAGCCATAGCAAACACGGAAATTACAAGTAATATATGCAGATAACGAGACACTCCATCAGTCATAAAATAATTGCGTAATCTTTATTTATATATGTCCAAAAATAACTGTCCGTTTTTTATAAATAGATTGAAAATTTCATTAGTGATATAATTATATATTTCTAAAACTTTGTGGTTTTTTACTATGGTAAAATTGTCACCCAGTCAGTTAAATAATATTTCTTACGTCCCAAATTAAGTGTTCACATTACTATTTTAGTTTCTTATTTCAAAAATAATTTTTTAATTTCCAATTTTACCCTCAATTATGAGATGGAAAAATTTTATCTCTCTATGATCAAGAGTAAAAGTGTCATTTATTTATTTAAAAAGTGTAATAGTTGCACATTTCTAAAGTTGTGTCATGTATTGTGGACATTTATTTTGGAACTAAGATAGAGTAATCGCTAACCGTGGTAAGAGTCGTCGCACTCACTTACCGGATAAAACTCTCAGACCTTGCTTTCGACTCTTGATCCTTGCTTCCACTCTTATCGGGTAAGATTCTTGGTCCTTGTCATATTCATCTGGCAAGCTAATGTGACTTGTTAAGCACTTACCCGGATAAACATTTTGTAAACGGCCCCTATATCCAAAACTCAAATCAAAACCCTAAATTGTACCCTAAATCAAAGGCTTAAATCAAAACCAAAATCAGAAGCTAGAGGGTCCCATTTTGGTACATTTTACCTTCAAAGCTACCTAAAGGGTGAAATGAATCAAGTTAATTCATTACCACATATATAACAAAAAAACAACTCACAAAACTTCAAATTATTTTTATCCTCAAAAGTCAAAAGATCCCTAAACTTGGTAATTGGGATACATAGAAAAGTGAGGGACCTTTAACAAATACTTATCAAGGGCCTTGACCTTACAAGACTCGAACCAGTGACCTCTGAAGAAGATCCCTAATGATCCAATAGTCTTATTGCCAGTTGAGCTAACTCCAACAGATTACCGGATAAGGGTCTTTCCTTCACTTACTGGGTATGATTATTCCTCTTACCGAATAAGATTTTCGATCCTTAATTTTCCATGTCCACTCAGTAAGGTAAGCGATGACCTGTAAACGTTGGATAATATCGAAAAGAAGCCCAAAAACTAGAATATTTGTACAATCTAAGAATATGGAATGAATTGAGTTGACTCATAACCACATATATAACAAAAGATCCAATCTTTTTGGAGTTCTATTCTATACTTACAATGCACCATTTGTGGATGAATTGCAGAAAACACAATGATCTAATAAAATCTTTCTCAAAATGCTTCCTTCTTTGATATGAAGCTTTCTACTCTGTTTATTCCAAAGATGAACCGCATAACTCCGGCTTCGAATCTGCCTCAATTTTCCCCTTAACCATTTCGCATCCGTCTCGTTTTTCGGCCCACGAAAAAGATTCCGAACCCGATTCCAATTAACCGGATAAAACGCTAGCGGGGGTAGAATCGTAAAATTATACCCAACCCTCCCTTGAACCCTTGAAACAACCCTTGAAACCAAATAAGGACCATTATGACCCCATTTGTTTCCATTGAAAGTTAATGAAAATTCTTCAATAAATTTGTAAACTAATGGATGCATTTTATCAAACACCATGACTGCATTATTCAACCTGCTCCAATTCTTTGAACCCAAATCCAATGTTTGTGCTCCAATTGAGTTCTTTAACTTGGAGAAACTTTTCAAGATAATAACATCGGTATCTAAATAAACACCACCATATTTATACAACAAGCAAAGTCGAAGCAAATTCGATAAATTTTGACCAAATGGAACATACCCAATATCAAGATCGCCTTTAATTATCTTGAAAACCCAAGACTCTGCATCTGTGTTCTTGAGTAAGTAGTTTAAATCAGGCGAAATTGCTGTTACTCGAAACCCTTTTTCCAAAAAGGGTTTCAAGATTTGTCTTCCTTTATTTGAATCCATGGAGTTTGAAACGATTAACAAACACCCTTTTGGGTGGGTGTTGAATAAAGATTCAATCGAGTGAAATTCTTTTTCACTAAACGAATCCAATGATGAAATCCACGTCATAAAGAAACGAACTTTGCATGAAGTTTCGTTCTTGCTAAAGAAATCTTTCACTCTCGCCTTGAAATCGGAAGACTCCATGAAAGCCAAAAGATTCAAGATTTTCTTTCTTTTTCTTGGGAAATCTTCTAGATTGTGGGATTTAGGTAAAAGGGTAAAATGGGTATTTGAAATTACAAGGGGGTTTTCTTGGGTTTCTTCTTTTACCAAAGAAATGAGCTCCTTTTTCTGCTGCTGTTCTTGTTGTACATCGTGCATTGAGTGTAGTACAGAGTTCAAGCTCATGGATATTCTTGTATTTTCCAAATGGGTTTTGGAAATTGGAGATGGGTTTTCTTCTTCTAGAGCATACATGAAGTTTGAGAAAGAGGATGATACAGAAAGCAAGTTTCTTGAATCTTTGGTGAGATTTTCTTGAAAAGGGATGTTAATGGAGAAGATAGAAGCTCCATTGAATGAGATTAAAAGAAGCAAGAAAAGAGATAGAATAGCAAAGAAAGATCTCTTTTTGTGATTAATGTTGTTGTTGTCCATTGATTTATTTTCTGAAAAGATGATCTTTTTGGGTGAGATTCATGGTATTGGGTTTATGGATAGGTGGGGAGTAGGGAGAGTGTAGATGAGCATGGTTGGTGGCGGCAAAACAGAAATGTGTGTGTTTGTGTGTGTGTTTTTTGAACTATTTGGAACCAAAATTATGTTGGTGTAATCAAGGAAAGTGGAGGGTTTTGAACCATGGTTTGTACTTTAGTTGAAGAGAGAGAAAGATTCATTGAAGTCATGTTGATCCATTGGGGGGTGGGGGGAGGGGGCACATGCATGGTTTAGGTTAGGTTAGGTGAGGTGCAATAAACTACTTTCCCACTCAACTTTTATGTTTATTTCTAAGGCCATCAGTACCTATAACCTCATCTTTCTAAGATTTCAGCTTCACATCAGCGCCACATCAGCTTTTCTCAATCTTTCACTCAATCCCTAAACATTCTTACCCCATTCCCTCAAACCTTTTTGCCACCTCATTTATCTTAATTTTTTATTTATACATTTAATTATTTAACAAAATAAAAATATTTATATATTTTTTAATAAATAAAAATAAGATAAATAATAAAAATTAAAATTCATTTTAAAATAAGAGAGTTTGAGAGGTGTGAAAAATAAGAGGTTGAGAGAGTTTGAGAGGTGTGAAAAATAAGAGGTTGAGAGAATTTTAGAGAGTTTGAGAGGTGTGAGAAATAAGAGGTTGAGGGTTAAATATATAGTGGGATTAAATTGAGAAAAAAATTTATTTATTTTTGTTTAAAAAGAGCCGTTCAACGGCATTATTTTTAAAAATTAAATAATTTTTTTTAATAAACCTTCGGGATGAATCGGGATCCCATCCCCGGAATCCATCCCGTCCCGCCATCCCCGCAAGGCCCGTAGCCCACCCCGCACCATCCCGCAGCTCATCCCGAGCTCATCCCGAGCCGGGTACCGAAGGCCTTGCTAGTGTGAAATGTGAACTACATAAATGGTTCATATGTTATATTTATATTTTAATTTGGCCCATGGATTAATACCGTTAATTTGAGGTATGTTAATTAATAAAAGAAAAAAAATTATCTACGTTATTGTAAAGGTAATTTCTCATAAAATTGTCGTAATAGTTGGTGGATAATGCAAATCTTTGACAGATTACCTAGGTATTATGTGGGTGATCCATAAGTATTTCTTGAAAAACATCGGATTCCACCGATCATTGATATTTTCTAGGTGATTCCTAGGTAATCACCGATGAAAATTTTTCTCGATGAATTTTAATGGGCAAAAGTCATTTGTTTTGTAGTGATGAGAAGGATAACTTTGTCTTTTTACTTCCTTTTTCTTCCTCTCAAGCACCCCCTTTTGTAAACATTCACCACCTACCAATGTGGGTGTGCACCATTCACCACTAAGATGGAAACATGGCGAAGGGTACACCTCCTCGACCCGATCCTGTTTTATGTCGCCCGATCCTGTTTTATGTCGCCCATCCTTGAGCAGGCTCTGCCTAATCGAGGGGTATTTTAGGGAGGATCTCTGACGGTATAGGGAACGGTTTGAGAAAAAAAAGTTATTTTGTATTTTAAAATGAAAATAAGCAATGAGATTTTAATTAATTTTTTAAAGCAAAAAAAATAAACCTCAAATTTCAAAAACGCATAATGACAATTAAGCGCATGTAATCAAAGTTCATGATAAATTTAAAAGTATAACATTATTAAACAACAAAAAGAAACAAATCAAACTATATATTAAAATATATATTGGGCATTGTTTGGGGTAGGTAGTACCATACCATCGCCAATCCTGAACCCACTTCAAGTATGAAAAACAATACCCCTCCCCACCCGTTAGTAGAGGGTACCTGGCCGACGAGTAAAATTTCCTTCAGTATATAGTATTTACCACCTTTGACATGTTACCACCACCCACCGTTGTCACCAATCCAAACACAAAGTATGTAAAATAAAAACCCTAAATCAAATACAAATCCAATATCTCAAGAACAAAAAATATCTTCATAAGATAAATTACTCAAATACTTTCATGAAATTTCTAATACATAAAAAATCAACACTCTTAGCAAATGTATTCATATTCGTTCGTGAAAACTCTAAATCTGGGTTTTGCATGGACCAAATTTTGGGTGAATTGAATCGAGGAAAGATTTCGACTTCAAAGCCGAGGTTTTGGGTTTTGACTTTGAATCGAGGAACTATGGCATATTTCACTTTAGGTTTTTGCTACTGAACTTATATTCGTGGATGCGTTGCTTTGGATTTGAGTTTGGAGGTGTTCGTCGTGTTGGAATAGAACCACAAGGAGGGTGGTTTGTCAAAGGTTCTTCGTCTTCTATTTGCCATGTATGGTTCTTCGTCTTTTGTTTGTTGGGGATCGATCTAGAGATGAGGTGGTGGTGATGAATGATTGAGGGTGGCGATGGATGGTGGCGAGTGGGGTTTCACCGAAAAGTGGAGGGGATGGGGGGTTATATCCGAGTAGGGGGGGTGGTAGATAATTTTTTTTAAAGAGAAAAACAAGAAATTAAGAGGTAAAATGATGGATCTTTAATGGAAGAGGTACATGTCGATATTTAAAAGACCTTAGTTAATGATGTTAAATTTAGGGACATAAACATTAAAAAAAAGATAAACTAAGGATGAGTAATGTAGTTGATGCATTTTAAAAGCCATATCTAAACTCTAAGCATAAATACGTGGACCGTTTATGTAGTTCACTATATACTTTTTCTATCATCAATCTTTTCTTTTTTCTATTAATCAATCACTATCATTATCATTAAATGAGCTCAATATTTTCAAATCTAAAAAAAATCTATTAGGCCATGACTATCCGTACCCAATGAATCCACTTGCCACCTCAGCGTTACATCAGTTTTTCTCTTTCCTACCCTCCTTACTCAATCCTTACCCAAAAGTGAAGTACCACTACCCAATGAACCCACTTGCCACCTCATCTTTTTTAATTCTTTTATTTATACATTTAATTATTTAACAAAATAAAAATATTTATATATTTTTTAATAAATAAAAATAAGATAAATAATAAAAATAAAAATTCATATCATTCATTAAAAAATTAAAAATTACAAAATAAATTTAAAAATTACAAAATATTAAAAATCTACTCGTCGTCGTTGTTGGGAACTTGGATACGCCAAATATGTTCGTCCAAATCCGACCGAAGGTTATTATGAGTGTCCCGGTTTTTGACTTCTCGAACATTTGCCGCACGTTGTTCCTCACTGATTTGTGTTTCGATATCATCCGTGAAAAGGTCGTTTTCATCGCCACCACAAATGGCATGGTCTTCGTCTTCGAGTATCATATTGTGTAATATGACACAAGCGTACATAATGTTTCCCAATCTTGTCGGATGCCATCCGTGTGCCGGGTTATGAAGTATATGCCAACGTTGTTTAAGCACGCCAAAAGCTCGTTCAACATCTTTACGTGCCGATTCTTGCGCGGACTTGAACTTTTGTCGTTTAGGGTCATGTGGGCACGTAAATGATTTTACGAAAGTAGCCCATTCCGGATATATCCCATCCGCTAGATAATATACGTGGTTGTAGGTGACTTCATTCACCTCAAAAGGGCACTCGGGTGCTTTTCCATCATATAGATCGTTGAAGATGGACGACTGATTGAGAACATTGATGTCGTTGTTGGAACCGACAACACCAAAGTATGCGTGCCAGATCCATAGATCATGGGAGGCCACTGCTTCTAGCATGATTGTCGGGTGCTCATGATCACCTCTCATGAATTGACCTCGCCATGCTACCGGACAATTTGTCCACGCCCAATGGGTACAGTCTATGCTGCCGAGCATGTCGGGAAATCCGTGTTTAGCTTCATGCGCGGTGTACAACTTCTGAATATCAACATAAGTAGGCTTGCGTAAATATTTTTTACCATAGAGTTCAATAATACATGTGCAGAATTTGTACAGACAATCTCGTGACGTTTTGTCTCCCATCCTCAAGTACTCGTCAAGTGAGTCGGCAGCTACTCCATACGCCAATTGCCGAATAGCGGAAGTACACTTTTGTATCGGAGAAAAACCTTGTTTGTTTCCGCCGTCCATCCGAAGTGTAAAATACGGATACTCTCCTTCTAAATCTTCAACTATTCGTTCGAATAGTTGTCTGCTCATCCTGAACCGCCGTCTAAACATATCCGGTGTATAAACCGGGTTGTTGCCAAAGTAGTCCCGCAAAAGCCGCTCGTTTGCAGCTACCCGACCTCTTTCTATGTTCCCGGCCCTCGGTTCTCTTCTTGACGATGAGGCGGTGCTACCATAAATTAATTTTGCAGCTTCTCGAACCAACCCTACAAAAATTTCCCTTTGATGATGCAAGTACTCGTCGGTGTCTATGGATGATGATGATGCGGTCGATGAAGCGGGTTGTGGCGAATCCATATTGTCTAAAATTGAAGAAATAAATGGAAGAAAGTATAGAGAATGGAAGAAAGTATAGAGTTGTTTGGTGTGAAAAAATAAGATGGAATAGGTTAATATATATAGTGTTTATAATTTGAAGAAAAAAAATTAATTTTTTTTTGTAATATAGCCGTTTACCAACGGTATTGTTTAAAAAAATAAAATAAAAAAAAATATGCAACGGGTTGATCGGGTTGGTGAACCCGGTAGCCGAACCCGCTTGCTACCCGGCCACCCCCCGTACCCGTACCCGATGCAGCCTTCCCCTACCCGATGCCACATCAGACCGAGCCCGAGCTCGTACCCGATGCCGGTACGGGTGGTCTTACATGTTTGCCTATTTTTGTCAAATCTACTTGTGGGACAAGAAAGATAGGCCTTTAAAGCTCCTTCCTATTGGTTGATTCTCTTTAGTCATCCACACCCATCTTACACAAGGTCTTACAGGCATGTCATGCAGAGGCGGACCCATAAATTTTTTCTTATGGTAGCACCTTTGACGAACCTAAAAATTTTTCACATCGCGCGATGTTGTTTTAGCCTAATTCCACCGCTTTGAGAGAATTTTTTTTAATTTTTTTCTCGATTTCGAGAGAACTTTTCAGGTTTTTTTGGTTGATTTTAAGAGTTTTTTTTTGGAATTTTTGGTTGATTTTAAGAGTTTTTTGATACGGTTGCATCATTTAAAACGATACGGTTGCACCCTTTAAAACGATACGGTTGCACTCTTCACACGACTAAAGATTTTTACCCTTCGCCGGAAGAACGATACGGTGGCACGTGCCACCGTGTGCTTCAAGCTAGGTCCATCACTGATGTCATGTATATTGTCAGGTCTTGCTAAACACCACACCTATCTTGTACAAGGCCTTGTAGGCATGTCATGTGTATTGTCAGGTCTTGCAAGTGTTAGGTCTAAATATGTCTTCAAGATTTAATATTATTGTCAAAGTCAAAGTCAATGTATTAAGTCTTGTGAGAAAGTCAAAGTTGCTTATTTGCCTTATTTAGTCCTTAGGTATAAATAGCTTTTGTTTAGTCTAATCTTGCAAGATTTTGGTCATAACTCATATCTTGTAAACACAGAGAGCCGACATAATCAGATTACATTTTCTCTCTCTACTCTCTCTCTAGAATTCATATGGAAATTCATGTTGTTTGATCATTTTGGGACTATCAATTGGTATCAGAGCAAGTTAATGAAGATCTGCTGAAGAAATTACACGAATCGAGATCAAAATTGTTAGGTTTTTGAGAGAAATCGATTGATTTTCTTGATTTTTTCAAGAAAATCTCTTTTTCTCAAATTCTTACATTTTTTGAGTTTGATTCGTCTGGATATCGAGTTTTTGGTGTTAGAAATCACATTTGGAACAATTCTTATTCAAGAATCGAGGGCTAATTTCAAGTTTTTAGATGTCAATTTGAAGAAATTGGAAGTTTCTGTTCGGTTCAATCATTTCAGTCTGTTCGATCATTCAGACTTCGATTAAGTGGTTTTCAGCGAAATTGGTTCACCTAATCATGTTACAAACTGATTATCTAACATCCCTGCAGATTTTGGTTGATTAATTCGGAGATTTGATCAGTTTTTGATGAATTTTTGAAGTTTGTGCCAGATTCAAACTTTGCGCCAGTTCATCGTTGCATTTGAATTTTTCTGCCAAGTCTACTTTGCGCCACCAACGGGTAGCGCAAACCCTACTTTGCGCCATCAACGTGTTGCGAGAACCCAACTTTGCGCCATTGTCTCTTAGCGCAAACCCCACTTTGCGTCAGCCACTACTTTGCGCCACTCAAGTCTAGCGCAAACCTCACTTTGCGCCATTCACTTCTAGCGCAAACCAGCCTTTGCTTTTCTGACTTTTGCTACTGTTCTCTGTTCACTACTGTATTAAAAAAAAGTATTTTGAGAAAATTTTTTATTCTGAAATTTTTTCTATAGTGTATTTCATACACTTTAAGAGTTTTTCAAGAAAAAGTTTTATATAATTTTTTTTTCTGATTGTTCATTTTCCGCAATATTCAGTAGATTTTTCATTATAAATATCCGTTATCTTTAAGCAATCATGAACCAACCACCTGTGCTAATCAAAGATTCTGATTTTGAACGATGGAGAATTACGTTCATCGACTTTATTGCAGGTAGAGAAAATGGAGAGAATATGATAAAATCATTCTCCGAAGGTCCAATGAGCAGAAATAAAATGGAGAATGATTTTACAGAAGAAGAGAAGAAAATATTGAAAGGTGATAAGGAAGCTTCATCCAACTTGATCCTTGCACTTCCAAAACATATTAACAAAAGCATTGATTGTTTCAAACACAATCCAATGCTTATGTGGAACGAATTATCTAAGCGAATGCATGGATCTGAAGTTGCATTTACAAAGAGAAAGGAAGAAGAAAAGAAAGTTGAGAAAGAGGATACTGAACAGAACATGTCAGAAGCTGAAAATGATGATCTTAAGAAAAAGGTTTTTGAGCTTACAAAGAAGATGTCTGACATGGAAACGTTGCTAAAAGTGGAAAGAGAAAAGTTCAGAAAAGAAAAGGCTGATCGTTTGAATGACAAAAAGTGCTATGCAAAGCAAATTTTCTCTCTTTCTCAGAAAGTTTCTGAACTTGAAAAGACTTCAATTTCTGAGAAGAAAGAAAATGAAGAAAAGAATGCTCTTGAACTCCGATGCATAAAACTTTCGAAGCAAAATTCAGAGTTTGAGAAGGTTTTATTTATTGAAAAGGAGAAATTGGAGAAGGAAAAGCTTGAATTTGAAAATACAAGGAAAGTCTTTGAAGCGAAGAATGCGAAATTGTCAAAGAAAATTTCTGACCTTCAGAAGGACTTAGAAAAGGAAAGACAAGAGCTAGATAAGAGAAGTCAAGAGCTAGAAAAGAGGAAGAAAGCTGAATTTCAAGCTAGGAGCGTTAAAGATGAATTTTCTATTGAACGGAAGATATTTCAGCAAGAAATACGTAAGCTGACAAGGAATTTGGCTGTGTTATCAACTGATATCATGATAGAAAAGAGGGTTAAGTCTGATATTCTGAAGAAGCTTGATTTTGTGACCAAGGAACGGAATGACTTATCTTACAAAGTGAAGTCATTTAACAAATCCAAAAGCTATTCAGAATGTCCGATTCGACCTTCTAATCTCTTCTATGATCATTCAGTGGATAATTCTTCCAAGTATCAATCTGCCGATCTTCCTTCATATAAGAAAGTCAACATGCAATGGAGAGTGAAAGGTACGATTCCTCAAAAAGATGTACCAAAATCATCTGTTCCCAACAAGAACACTAACCTGAAAGGTAAATCTTTTGCTAAACCTGGTTTATTATATTCCGCAAACAATTTAATCAGGTTAGCACAAAAGAATATTTGTTGTTCTTATTGTGGTACTAATGATTTTGTTACAAATAATAATGTTCACTTTTGGTATGGCACTTATCATTTTCCTTCCTATAGAGCTCCGCTTAACAAGTCAGGACCCAAGACCCGTTGGGTACCAAAATCTACTTAATCTGTTTTTGTAGATTTAGAAGCAAAGCGTTGAACTCTCGGAAGAAGATGTATCTGTGCTTCATATTTTGGTTTCTAAACACATCAGTTTAGAACCCGTATTTCACTGTTAATGGTTTCTAAACACATCAGTTTAGAACCCGGATTTCACAGTTATTGGTTTCTGAATACATCAGTTCAGGACCCGTGTGAAACACCCTAAAAACAGGGTCAATTTAAACCTTGAAATTTACCACAAGTTATGATCAAAACTTTCAAACTTATATAACCTGAGGATTAAATGTAAGGTTTCTATATACAAACGTCATTACTTAAATAACTTATTAATCTAATCATAACATAACAATCAGATTAAATCAGTTATCTAAACAACCGTCCCAAAAGCATCAAAATCTCTAGATCCTCTGGTATCTCTAAGTCTGAATCTTTCCAAAAGTTCTCGTCTCTCATTCCTGCTATTTCCCGGAGCTTGTACCTGGTAAGAAGATTCAACTTGAAACATTAGGCTTTCGCCTAGTGAGGATATTCAAATCAAAAAAAAATTTAATAATTAAAACATGAACAGATAACTCAAACCTGTTCTCACCCATCTTACCGTACGACAACTCCTTTTTAAATCGGGGAATCTACCCCACTCCCAATTTCCTACGACTAACTCATTTAATTGCAACAACAACATAAGAGTTAACTCTGAATCGTTCCAGATTCATAATCAATAATCACACACAAGAAGTTACAAGTCAAAACCCGTCTATTTCTTAATCAGGAAGTAGAGATTACAAATTACTTTATGCCTATCTCTAGTCTTCCTCTTATCATAGGGAAATCTCCGATCTTCCCAAATCGAAATGGGAATTATTAAGCAAACTCGGCTTATTCCACATTCCACCTCAGAATCAATCGTCCCCATGGGATTATAATATCGCGATACTCAAATCGAGACTCATGATTCAAGGTTCACCCAATTACTAAAATTACATCCCTTTGGTCTATGGCGAGTAATCGGTTCCCATCATACCGTACCCAAGTGCCCTCGGTGACCGGATGCCTATTTTAGTAAAAGCACATAATCACATAATATAATATATGTAATAATCGATACTACTATATGCGTCCAGCATACAGTATACCATTTCTCCGAACATATTCTATATATATAAAATATCAAGAATATTAATATCTCCTCATCTCAATCTCTTATTTATCTCCTCTTTAACTTAGCATGGAAGTTAATATCTCAATAAAACTTCAAATCATATTTAGAGTTCATACCACATAGTAATTTCATGTAGTAGATAATCAAACTTAGCATGCAAGATTAATAATAAATACTAGTTCATCAATTTCATATATAACTCATCTTGGAAATTTTAGCATGTTTAACCAACATAACCCAACTTTTAATCGCCCTCTTGGCTTATCTCTATTTACTCAAATCCACATAAAACATATTCATGCATACATATAAAGCATCTAATTCAAGATTAATTACTGAATTTTAAAGAGAGTTGAATAAACTCACCTGATGCGTTATTACTCCTTTTAATCCTTTTTAACACGTAAGGGCTCCTTTCTTCACTACCACAGCTTACTGTATTATTCAATTACACATACTGATATTAATTATCAAAACAGAACCCTCTATAACTGAAAATCCTTAATCTCTTAAAATCACATCTCAAGTCGCAATGAACTGAAATCGCAATCACCTATTGCGATTTCACTTCCAAATCGCAGTGAACTGGAGTCGCAGTCCTCTATTGCGATTCCAATTCCAAGTCGCAGTGAACTGTTGCGACTACAGTACCAAGTCGCAACTGCCCATTGTGATTTCACCCCAAGTCGCAACTAACTGTTGCGATTCCAAAGCCAAGTCGCAATGGTCTGCTGCGACTCCAACTCTAAGTCGCTATTGCCTATTGCGACAATCATGAATGTCGCAACTCAAGGTTGCGACTTCGATGATATTCAACCAAGTCTCAGTCCATTAAGTTCGTTCTAAACCCAGATTTTTTTGTACTTTTAATCTATGTTTGTTTATGCCAATTTGCAGATATGTTTAATATACTTACCTTAACACATCCTAAAACTCAGATTCTCATTATTATCATATTTTACCAAAGCCCAAATTAAAATTCTCAACAAAGCTTTTAACTAAGAAGATGAATTAGCTCAATGATAAAATTACCTTATAAATCTTCAAACCAATCCAGATTAAATAAATTCCCAGCAAGTCTTTATTTTCTTCCTTCTCTTTCTCGATTTCTCTATTTCAATATCTCTCTCTCGGTTTCTTTTCTCAAACCGTACACACACAAAGCACATAAGACACACACTTTTAGCTAACAAGGCTAATTAGATGACACCTCACTCAAAACACATGAGTCATTAACCATATTACCAAACAAACCTCCAACTTTAAAGAAATAACAATACAACCCTCAATTTGGAAATCTTCTTCAATCAACACTTGTAAACAATTACAAACTTAACCCTCAAGTTAATTTGTAATTCACAAAATAATATAATTGAAAATTTGGGATGTTACAATACTCCCCAAGTTGAAAATGATTTCGTCCCCGAAATCAAAGCTAGGTAAACAAATGAGGATACCTACTCCTCATACTCTCTTCTGACTCTAAAGTTACATTAGTACCTCTATGATGTTTCCACTGTACTTTCAACATAGCTACCTCTTTACCACTACGTAGCTTTCTAACTGATCTTTCTAAAATTGCCTCTGGTTCCTCTACTCAGCGACTCTTTTCATCAATTCTCACATCTGTGATTGGAATCACATCCTCCTCTTCGGCCAAACACTTCCGAAGATAACATACATGAAAAGTATTATGAACTCCTTCCAACTCTGGTGGAAGATCTAACTTATAAGCTTGTAACCCAATTCTCTCAACAATGGTGAAAGGTCCTAGAAAACGAGGACTCAACTTCCCACGTTTTCCAAATCTTATCACACCTTTCCATGGGGATACCTTGAGCATCACACGCTCCCCAACTTGAAATTCCTTTGGTCTCCGCTTCGGATCAGCATAACTTTTCTGTCTATCTTGGGCTGCTTTCATATGCTTCCGAATCTCTTTTACTTTATCCGCTGTTTGCTGTACTAACTCTGGACCAGCAAACTGTTTCTCCCTGGCTTCTAGCCAACACACCGGAGTTCTACACTTACGACCATACAACGCTTCAAAGGGCGCTCTCCCGATGCTCGAATGATAACTATTGTTATACGCGAATTCTACTAACGGTAGATGCGTATCCCAGTTACCACCAAAATCTAAAACACAACACCTGAGCATATCTTCCAAAGTTTGAATGGTCCTCTCACTCTGCCCATCGGTCTGTGGATGAAAAGCAGTACTCAAATTAACTTTAGTACCCAATTCTTCTTGCAATGATCGCCAAAATCTCGAGGTAAACCGACTATCACGATCTGACACTATCGACACCGGTATACCATGCCTTGACACCACTTCATCAATATACAACTTTGCTAATTTCTCAATTGGTGATGCCTCTTTCATTGCTAGAAAATGAGCACTCTTAGTTAATCTATCCACGATTACCCATATTGTGTCATTACCTTTTTGCGTCTTTGGTAACTTCGTCACAAAGTCCATGGTAATCTTCTCCCACTTCCATTCCGGAATTTCCAAGGATTGGAAACTTCCGTATGGTTTCTGATGTTCAGCTTTCACCAACGAACATGTTGTACACATTTCTACCTTTCGAGCCACATCTACTTTCATTGCTGGCCACCAATAATGCAATTTCAAATCTCGATACATCTTCGTACTCCCAGGGTGAATGGAATACTTAGATTTATGAGAATCTTCGAGAATCAATTCTCGATTTCCTCCAATTTTAGGCACCCAAACTCTTCCTTGAAACAATTTAATCCCCCGACCATCTTCAGTCAACTGAAGATGTTGCTTACCCATTACTTCCTCTTTCAGATTTTCCTCTTGCAAAGCAATCACTTGTGCTTCTTTGATCTTTTCCATCAAACTTGACGTTACATCAATTCTAACATTTACCGATTTCAAACACCCACCATATTCTTTTCTACTTAAGGCATCAGCCACGACATTTGCTTTACCAGGATGGTAATGCAATTCGCAATCGTAATCCTTAAGCAATTCTAACCATCTTCGCTGCCTCATGTTTAATTCCTTCTGATCAAAAACATGTTGCAAACTCTTGTGATCAGTAAAAAGAGTACACTTTGTTCCATACAAATAGTGTCGCCACAACTTCAGAGCGAACACTATTGCTGCTAACTCTAAATCATGGGTAGGATAATTCTTTTCATGCTCTTTAAGCTGTCTCGAGGCATAGGCAATCACTTTGCCCCTTTGCATTAGCACACATCCTAGACCCATCTTTGAAGCATCGCTATACACAACAAAATCTTCTGTCCCTTCTGGCAGGGCAAGAATAGGTGCTTCACACAGTTTTTGACGTAAAATTCTGAAAGCTGTTTCTTGTTTCTCCGTCCAAACAAACTTCTCATTCTTTCTGGTTAACAACGTCAAAGCAGATGCAATCTTAGAAAAATCTTTTATGAATCTTCTATAATAACCTGCTAATCCCAGAAAGCTTCTTATCTCAGATGCACTTCTAGGTGTCTCCCAATTCGTCATCGCTTCAATCTTTGAAGGATCTACTTTAACTCCTTCAGAAGTAATCACATGACCTAGGAACTGCACCTCCTTTAACCAAAATTCACACTTTGAAAATTTTGCGTATAACTTCTCTTTTCTTAAAACTTCTAAGACTTCACGAAGATGTTGCTCATGATCTTCTTCAGTCTTTGAATAAATAAGTATGTCATCAATAAACACAATGACAAACTTATCTAAAAATGGTCGACACACTCTGTTCATCAAATCCATGAATACCGCAGGAGCATTTGTCAACCCAAATGGCATCACAAGGAACTCATAATGCCCATATCTTGTTCTAAACGCCGTTTTTGAAACATCTTCATCTCTTACCCGCACTTGATGGTATCCAGATCTTAAATCTATCTTTGAAAAGCATCCCGCACCTTGGAGTTGATCAAATAAATCATCAATCCTCGGAAGCGGATACTTGTTCTTAATAGTTACTTTATTCAACTCTCGATAATCAATACACATTCTCATGGTACCATCTTTCTTCTTAACAAATAAAACTGGAGCTCCCCACGGTGAAGAACTCGGTCTTACGAAACCCTTATCTAATAACTCCTGAAGCTGCGTCATCATCTCTTTCATCTCAGCAGGTGCTAAACGATAAGGTGCTCGTGCAATCGGTGCCGATCCAGGAATAATATCGATACGAAACTCCACCTGTCTTTCAACTGGCAAACCTGGAAGGTCATCCGGGAACACATCCGGAAACTCACGCACCACGTTGATATCTTGAATATTTTTCTTTTCTAACTTTGTATCAATAACATAGGCTAGATAAGACCAATACCCTTTCGATAAACATTTCCGCGCCTTCATCACTGAAATCAACGGAATTTCTCCTTCCTGTTTTTCTCCGAACACGAATACACTATCTTTCTCGCCCATTGGAATTCGGATCAGCTTCTTTGCGCACATAATTTCTGCCTGGTTGTTGCTCAACCAGTCCATTCCTACCACAATATCAAAACTCCCAATTTCCATTAACAACAAGTTAATCGGAAATTCTGTTCCCTCTATCATAATCTTACAATCAGCCAGGCTCTCCTTAACCAAAGTCTGAACTCCATTAGCTATTTCGACTACTAAGGCATCTCCAAGAGTAGTAACCGGCATAGCTAACTTATGTTGAAACAACTTGGATACAAAAGAATAATTTGCACCACTATCAAACAACACAAGTGCAGGAATAGAGTTTATAAGAAAAGTACCCGAGACCACGTCCTTTGACCCCTTCGCTTCATCAGCAGTCATTTGGAATGCACGACCGGTTGGTTTGGGAATATCCAGCTTTCTTCCCTGATCTCCTCCTCTTTTCAACTTCGGACAATCTTTTTCGAAAATGACCCGGTTGCTAACATTCAAAACAAACCGACCCAGGCACTGTACAACTCGACGCCATATGTCCCATCTTCCCACACTTGAAACATTGATTTCCGACCACACGGCATTGGCCAAAATGTTTACTTTTGCATTTTGAACACCAACTCGGTTCTCTACGAGAATCATTGCGAATGTTCTTTCCGAATAATCTTAATTTCGGAGAAGGTTCGGAACGACCCTCCCACTTTCTCTTTTCTCCAACCTGCGCTTTCTCCTCCTTATCTTTCACATACATTTCCTCTATCACCTTTGCTTCCTCAATCGTCTCCCTCAAGGTAGCAGATTTTGAACTACGAACTCTTGTCATCATATCTGCTGGTAGACCTTTCAAGTAATACTTAATCTTTTCTTTATCTGTTGAAGCCACGTGCCCCACAAGATTTAGCTTCTCCATAAAGACCTCGGTATATTTTCTCACCGACATATTACCCTTCTTAATATTCCGAAACTCTTCTTCGATTCGGTCCATCTCGTGCTCATTACAATATTCTTCTAAAATCTTTGCTCTAAACTGACTCCAAGTTACAGAATTCAAAGCTGCTTCCATCACAGTTGATGACAACACATTCCACCACTGCAACGCTTTTCCACGTAACATTTGCGACCCAAATCTCACCTTAGATCTCTCATCTGTACATTCGCAGGCACGAAAAGCCTGCTCGATTTCTCTTATCCAGTTCATACAAACCACTGGATTATCATCTCCCTTGAATTCTGGTGGTTTACAACTTAGGAACGTCTTGTAAGAACAGTTTCTGTCAACCCTTCTAACTGTCTCCACTCCTGGATTTACAGTCGGATTTATCACATTAGTATCGGTCACTGTTCTCCTTGGCTCCACATTTCGATCATTAATCAATTTCGTAAACATCTCTGCATGTCTCCCCATTACAGTATTCATCATCTCTGCTTGTCTCTCCATTGAAGCATTCATCAGCCGAGTCACATTATCCATTATTCGCCCCTCCATACCTGAATCTGACGACGTTTGATCAACATTACTAGTACCTCCTGGATGTACTCGACTTCGCATTCCTCCCAAGGAAAGAAAATCTGATGGCGTATCAGGAACTCCGCCCAATCCAGTTTGTCTCTCTCCAGCATCGTCTAACCAATTCCTATTCATCGAAGAATTTGGAGACCTCGGGGGTGTATTCACCATCGTTCTGATGGAGCATAAAAGAATACTCATCAGTTAATGGTTTATACAACTAAACATACAATACATACTTTACCGCTAATCAGTCACTGTAACAATTTAGAAACAAGTATGCTTGTGTAATAATATATTCATAATAACAGTAGCTAATTGAAATTGCGAACATATCATACATGAGAATTCTCATTACCATTGTTACAGTACCAACTTCGCGTATTTCTGTCGACTCTAAGACTACCCATTCTTAGTACTTCTACCCAAAACTCACGGATCATAACTTAACTCATCTCAGCTTAAGTCTAGGTATCTCAAATTCATACCTAGTTCGCTTAAACTAAAGCTCTGATACCATACTGAAACACCCTAAAAACAGGGTCAATTTAAACCTTGAAATTTACCACAAGTTATGATCAAAACTTTCAAACTTATATAACCTGAGGATTAAATGTAAGGTTTCTATATTCAAACGTCATTACTTAAATAACTTATTAATCTAATCATAACATAACAATCAGATTAAATCAGTTATCTAAACAACCGTCCCAAAAGCATCAAAATCTCTAGATCCTCTGGTATCTCTAAGTCTGAATCTTTCCAAAAGTTCTCGTCTCTCATTCCCGCTATTTCCCGGAGCTTGTACCTGGTAAGAAGATTCAACTTGAAACATTAGGCTTTCGCCTAGTGAGGATATTCAAATCAAAATAAAATTTAATAATTAAAAAATGAACAGATAACTCAAACCTGTTCTCACCCATCTTACCGTACGACAACTCCTTTTTAAATCGGGGAATCTACCCCACTCCCAATTTCCTACGACTAACTCATTTAATTGCAACAACAACATAAAAGTTAACTCTGAATCGTTCCAGATTCATAATCAATAATCACACACAAGAAGTTACAAGTCAAAACCTGTCTATTTCTTAATCAGGAAGTAGAGATTACAAATTACTTTATGCCTATCTCTAGTCTTCCTCTTATCATAGGGAAATCTCCGATCTTCCCAAATCGAAATGGGAATTATTAAGCAAACTCGGCTTATTCCACATTCCACCTCAGAATCAATCGTCCCCATGGGATTATAATATCGCGATACTCAAATCGAGACTCATGATTCAAGGTTCACCCAATTACTAAAATTACATCCCTTTGGTCTATGGCGAGTAATCGGTTCCCATCATACCGTACCCAAGTGCCCTCGGTGACCGGATGCCTATTTTAGTAAAAGCACATAATCACATAATATAATATATGTAATAATCGATACTACTATATGCGTCCAGCATACAGTATACCATTTCTCCGAACATATTCTATATATATAAAATATCAAGAATATTAATATCTCCTCATCTCAATCTCTTATTTATCTCCTCTTTAACTTAGCATGGAAGTTAATATCTCAATAAAACTTCAAATCATATTTAGAGTTCATACCACATAGTAATTTCATGTAGTAGATAATCAAACTTAGCATGCAAGATTAATAATAAATACTAGTTCATCAATTTCATATATAACTCATCTTGGAAATTTTAGCATGTTTAACCAACATAACCCAACTTTTAATCGCCCTCTTGGCTTATCTCTATTTACTCAAATCCACATAAAACATATTCATGCATACATATAAAGCATCTAATTCAAGATTAATTACTGAATTTTAAAGAGAGTTGAATAAACTCACCTGATGCGTTATTACTCCTTTTAATCCTTTTTAACACGTAAGGGCTCCTTTCTTCACTACCACAGCTTACTGTATTATTCAATTACACATACTGATATTAATTATCAAAACAGAACCCTCTATAACTGAAAATCCTTAATCTCTTAAAATCACATCTCAAGTCGCAATGAACTGAAATCGCAATCACCTATTGCGATTTCACTTCCAAATCGCAGTGAACTGGAGTCGCAGTCCTCTATTGCGATTCCAATTCCAAGTCGCAGTGAACTGTTGCGACTACAGTACCAAGTCGCAACTGCCCATTGTGATTTCACCCCAAGTCGCAACTAACTGTTGCGATTCCAAAGCCAAGTCGCAATGGTCTGCTGCGACTCCAACTCTAAGTCGCTATTGCCTATTGCGACAATCATGAATGTCGCAACTCAAGGTTGCGACTTCGATGATATTCAACCAAGTCTCAGTCCATTAAGTTCGTTCTAAACCCAGATTTTTTTGTACTTTTAATCTATGTTTGTTTATGCCAATTTGCAGATATGTTTAATATACTTACCTTAACACATCCTAAAACTCAGATTCTCATTATTATCATATTTTACCAAAGCCCAAATTAAAATTCTCAACAAAGCTTTTAACTAAGAAGATGAATTAGCTCAATGATAAAATTACCTTATAAATCTTCAAACCAATCCAGATTAAATAAATTCCCAGCAAGTCTTTATTTTCTTCCTTCTCTTTCTCGATTTCTCTATTTCAATATCTCTCTCTCGGTTTCTTTTCTCAAACCGTACACACACAAAGCACATAAGACACACACTTTTAGCTAACAAGGCTAATTAGATGACACCTCACTCAAAACACATGAGTCATTAACCATATTACCAAACAAACCTCCAACTTTAAAGAAATAACAATACAACCCTCAATTTGGAAATCTTCTTCAATCAACACTTGTAAACAATTACAAACTTAACCCTCAAGTTAATTTGTAATTCACAAAATAATATAATTGAAAATTTGGGATGTTACAATACTCCCCAAGTTGAAAATGATTTCGTCCCCGAAATCAAAGCTAGGTAAACAAATGAGGATACCTACTCCTCATACTCTCTTCTGACTCTAAAGTTACATTAGTACCTCTATGATGTTTCCACTGTACTTTCAACATAGCTACCTCTTTACCACTACGTAGCTTTCTAACTGATCTTTCTAAAATTGCCTCTGGTTCCTCTACTCAGCGACTCTTTTCATCAATTCTCACATCTGTGATTGGAATCACATCCTCCTCTTCGGCCAAACACTTCCGAAGATAACATACATGAAAAGTATTATGAACTCCTTCCAACTCTGGTGGAAGATCTAACTTATAAGCTTGTAACCCAATTCTCTCAACAATGGTGAAAGGTCCTAGAAAACGAGGACTCAACTTCCCACGTTTTCCAAATCTTATCACACCTTTCCATGGGGATACCTTGAGCATCACACGCTCCCCAACTTGAAATTCCTTTGGTCTCCGCTTCGGATCAGCATAACTTTTCTGTCTATCTTGGGCTGCTTTCATATGCTTCCGAATCTCTTTTACTTTATCCGCTGTTTGCTGTACTAACTCTGGACCAGCAAACTGTTTCTCCCTGGCTTCTAGCCAATACACCGGAGTTCTACACTTACGACCATACAACGCTTCAAAGGGCGCTCTCCCGATGCTCGAATGATAACTATTGTTATACGCGAATTCTACTAACGGTAGATGCGTATCCCAGTTACCACCAAAATCTAAAACACAACACCTGAGCATATCTTCCAAAGTTTGAATGGTCCTCTCACTCTGCCCATCGGTCTGTGGATGAAAAGCAGTACTCAAATTAACTTTAGTACCCAATTCTTCTTGCAATGATCGCCAAAATCTCGAGGTAAACCGACTATCACGATCTGACACTATCGACACCGGTATACCATGCCTTGACACCACTTCATCAATATACAACTTTGCTAATTTCTCAATTGGTGATGCCTCTTTCATTGCTAGAAAATGAGCACTCTTAGTTAATCTATCCACGATTACCCATATTGTGTCATTACCTTTTTGCGTCTTTGGTAACTTCGTCACAAAGTCCATGGTAATCTTCTCCCACTTCCATTCCGGAATTTCCAAGGATTGGAAACTTCCGTATGGTTTCTGATGTTCAGCTTTCACCAACGAACATGTTGTACACATTTCTACCTTTCGAGCCACATCTACTTTCATTGCTGCCCACCAATAATGCAATTTCAAATCTCGATACATCTTCGTACTCCCAGGGTGAATGGAATACTTAGATTTATGAGAATCTTCGAGAATCAATTCTCGATTTCCTCCAATTTTAGGCACCCAAACTCTTCCTTGAAACAATTTAATCCCCCGACCATCTTCAGTCAACTGAAGATGTTGCTTACCCATTACTTCCTCTTTCAGATTTTCCTCTTGCAAAGCAATCACTTGTGCTTCTTTGATCTTTTCCATCAAACTTGACGTTACATCAATTCTAACATTTACCGATTTCAAACACCCACCATATTCTTTTCTACTTAAGGCATCAGCCACGACATTTGCTTTACCAGGATGGTAATGCAATTCGCAATCGTAATCCTTAAGCAATTCTAACCATCTTCGCTGCCTCATGTTTAATTCCTTCTGATCAAAAACATGTTGCAAACTCTTGTGATCAGTAAAAAGAGTACACTTTGTTCCATACAAATAGTGTCGCCACAACTTCAGAGCGAACACTATTGCTGCTAACTCTAAATCATGGGTAGGATAATTCTTTTCATGCTCTTTAAGCTGTCTCGAGGCATAGGCAATCACTTTGCCCCTTTGCATTAGCACACATCCTAGACCCATCTTTGAAGCATCGCTATACACAACAAAATCTTCTGTCCCTTCTGGCAGGGCAAGAATAGGTGCTTCACACAGTTTTTGACGTAAAATTCTGAAAGCTGTTTCTTGTTTCTCCGTCCAAACAAACTTCTCATTCTTTCTGGTTAACAACGTCAAAGCAGATGCAATCTTAGAAAAATCTTTTATGAATCTTCTATAATAACCTGCTAATCCCAGAAAGCTTCTTATCTCAGATGCACTTCTAGGTGTCTCCCAATTCGTCATCGCTTCAATCTTTGAAGGATCTACTTTAACTCCTTCAGAAGTAATCACATGACCTAGGAACTGCACCTCCTTTAACCAAAATTCACACTTTGAAAATTTTGCGTATAACTTCTCTTTTCTTAAAACTTCTAAGACTTCACGAAGATGTTGCTCATGATCTTCTTCAGTCTTTGAATAAATAAGTATGTCATCAATAAACACAATGACAAACTTATCTAAAAATGGTCGACACACTCTGTTCATCAAATCCATGAATACCGCAGGAGCATTTGTCAACCCAAATGGCATCACAAGGAACTCATAATGCCCATATCTTGTTCTAAACGCCGTTTTTGAAACATCTTCATCTCTTACCCGCACTTGATGGTATCCAGATCTTAAATCTATCTTTGAAAAGCATCCCGCACCTTGGAGTTGATCAAATAAATCATCAATCCTCGGAAGCGGATACTTGTTCTTAATAGTTACTTTATTCAACTCTCGATAATCAATACACATTCTCATGGTACCATCTTTCTTCTTAACAAATAAAACTGGAGCTCCCCACGGTGAAGAACTCGGTCTTACGAAACCCTTATCTAATAACTCCTGAAGCTGCGTCATCATCTCTTTCATCTCAGCAGGTGCTAAACGATAAGGTGCTCGTGCAATCGGTGCCGATCCAGGAATAATATCGATACGAAACTCCACATGTCTTTCAACTGGCAAACCTGGAAGGTCATCCGGGAACACATCCGGAAACTCACGCACCACGTTGATATCTTGAATATTTTTCTTTTCTAACTTTGTATCAATAACATAGGCTAGATAAGACCAATACCCTTTCGATAAACATTTCCGCGCCTTCATCACTGAAATCAACGGAATTTCTCCTTCCTGTTTTTCTCCGAACACGAATACACTATCTTTCTCGCCCATTGGAATTCGGATCAGCTTCTTTGCGCACATAATTTCTGCCTGGTTGTTGCTCAACCAGTCCATTCCTACCACAATATCAAAACTCCCAATTTCCATTAACAACAAGTTAATCGGAAATTCTGTTCCCTCTATCATAATCTTACAATCAGCCAGGCTCTCCTTAACCAAAGTCTGAACTCCATTAGCTATTTCGACTACTAAGGCATCTCCAAGAGTAGTAACCGGCATAGCTAACTTATGTTGAAACAACTTGGATACAAAAGAATAATTTGCACCACTATCAAACAACACAAGTGCAGGAATAGAGTTTATAAGAAAAGTACCCGAGACCACGTCCTTTGACCCCTTCGCTTCATCAGCAGTCATTTGGAATGCACGACCGGTTGGTTTGGGAATATCCAGCTTTCTTCCCTGATCTCCTCCTCTTTTCAACTTCGGACAATCTTTTTCGAAAATGACCCGGTTGCTAACATTCAAAACAAACCGACCCAGGCACTGTACAACTCGACGCCATATGTCCCATCTTCCCACACTTGAAACATTGATTTCCGACCACACGGCATTGGCCAAAATGTTTACTTTTGCATTTTGAACACCAACTCGGTTCTCTACGAGAATCATTGCGAATGTTCTTTCCGAATAATCTTAATTTCGGAGAAGGTTCGGAACGACCCTCCCACTTTCTCTTTTCTCCAACCTGCGCTTTCTCCTCCTTATCTTTCACATACATTTCCTCTATCACCTTTGCTTCCTCAATCGTCTCCCTCAAGGTAGCAGATTTTGAACTACGAACTCTTGTCATCATATCTGCTGGTAGACCTTTCAAGTAATACTTAATCTTTTCTTTATCTGTTGAAGCCACGTGCCCCACAAGATTTAGCTTCTCCATAAAGACCTCGGTATATTTTCTCACCGACATATTACCCTTCTTAATATTCCGAAACTCTTCTTCGATTCGGTCCATCTCGTGCTCATTACAATATTCTTCTAAAATCTTTGCTCTAAACTGACTCCAAGTTACAGAATTCAAAGCTGCTTCCGTCACAGTTGATGACAACACATTCCACCACTGCAACGCTTTTCCACGTAACATTTGCGACCCAAATCTCACCTTAGATCTCTCATCTGTACATTCGCAGGCACGAAAAGCCTGCTCGATTTCTCTTATCCAGTTCATACAAACCACTGGATTATCATCTCCCTTGAATTCTGGTGGTTTACAACTTAGGAACGTCTTGTAAGAACAGTTTCTGTCAACCCTTCTAACTGTCTCCACTCCTGGATTTACAGTCGGATTTATCACATTAGTATCGGTCACTGTTCTCCTTGGCTCCACATTTCGATCATTAATCAATTTCGTAAACATCTCTGCATGTCTCCCCATTACAGTATTCATCATCTCTGCTTGTCTCTCCATTGAAGCATTCATCAGCCGAGTCACATTATCCATTATTCGCCCCTCCATACATGAATCTGACGACGTTTGATCAACATTACTAGTACCTCCTGGATGTACTCGACTTCGCATTCCTCCCAAGGAAAGAAAATCTGATGGCGTATCAGGAACTCCGCCCAATCCAGTTTGTCTCTCTCCAGCATCGTCTAACCAATTCCTATTCATCGAAGAATTTGGAGACCTCGGGGGTGTATTCACCATCGTTCTGATGGAGCATAAAAGAATACTCATCAGTTAATGGTTTATACAACTAAACATACAATACATACTTTACCGCTAATCAGTCACTGTAACAATTTAGAAACAAGTATGCTTGTGTAATAATATATTCATAATAACAGTAGCTAATTGAAATTGCGAACATATCATACATGAGAATTCTCATTACCATTGTTACAGTACCAACTTCGCGTATTTCTGTCGACTCTAAGACTACCCATTCTTAGTACTTCTACCCAAAACTCACGGATCATAACTTAACTCATCTCAGCTTAAGTCTAGGTATCTCAAATTCATACCTAGTTCGCTTAAACTAAAGCTCTGATACCATACTGAAACACCCTAAAAACAGGGTCAATTTAAACCTTGAAATTTACCACAAGTTATGATCAAAACTTTCAAACTTATATAACCTGAGGATTAAATGTAAGGTTTCTATATTCAAACGTCATTACTTAAATAACTTATTAATCTAATCATAACATAACAATCAGATTAAATCAGTTATCTAAACAACCGTCCCAAAAGCATCAAAATCTCTAGATCCTTTGGTATCTCTAAGTCTGAATCTTTCCAAAAGTTCTCGTCTCTCATTCCCGCTATTTCCCGGAGCTTGTACCTGGTAAGAAGATTCAACTTGAAACATTAGGCTTTCGCCTAGTGAGGATATTCAAATCAAAATAAAATTTAATAATTAAAAAATGAACAGATAACTCAAACCTGTTCTCACCCATCTTACCGTACGACAACTCCTTTTTAAATCGGGGAATCTACCCCACTCCCAATTTCCTACGACTAACTCATTTAATTGCAACAACAACATAAGAGTTAACTCTGAATCGTTCCAGATTCATAATCAATAATCACACACAAGAAGTTACAAGTCAAAACCTGTCTATTTCTTAATCAGGAAGTAGAGATTACAAATTACTTTATGCCTATCTCTAGTCTTCCTCTTATCATAGGGAAATCTCCGATCTTCCCAAATCGAAATGGGAATTATTAAGCAAACTCGGCTTATTCCACATTCCACCTCAGAATCAATCGTCCCCATGGGATTATAATATCGCGATACTCAAATCGAGACTCATGATTCAAGGTTCACCCAATTACTAAAATTACATCCCTTTGGTCTATGGCGAGTAATCGGTTCCCATCATACCGTACCCAAGTGCCCTCGGTGACCGGATGCCTATTTTAGTAAAAGCACATAATCACATAATATAATATATGTAATAATCGATACTACTATATGCGTCCAGCATACAGTATACCATTTCTCCGAACATATTCTATATATATAAAATATCAAGAATATTAATATCTCCTCATCTCAATCTCTTATTTATCTCCTCTTTAACTTAGCATGGAAGTTAATATCTCAATAAAACTTCAAATCATATTTAGAGTTCATACCACATAGTAATTTCATGTAGTAGATAATCAAACTTAGCATGCAAGATTAATAATAAATACTAGTTCATCAATTTCATATATAACTCATCTTGGAAATTTTAGCATGTTTAACCAACATAACCCAACTTTTAATCGCCCTCTTGGCTTATCTCTATTTACTCAAATCCACATAAAACATATTCATGCATACATATAAAGCATCTAATTCAAGATTAATTACTGAATTTTAAAGAGAGTTGAATAAACTCACCTGATGCGTTATTACTCCTTTTAATCCTTTTTAACACGTAAGGGCTCCTTTCTTCACTACCACAGCTTACTGTATTATTCAATTACACATACTGATATTAATTATCAAAACAGAACCCTCTATAACTGAAAATCCTTAATCTCTTAAAATCACATCTCAAGTCGCAATGAACTGAAATCGCAATCACCTATTGCGATTTCACTTCCAAATCGCAGTGAACTGGAGTCGCAGTCCTCTATTGCGATTCCAATTCCAAGTCGCAGTGAACTGTTGCGACTACAGTACCAAGTCGCAACTGCCCATTGTGATTTCACCCCAAGTCGCAACTAACTGTTGCGATTCCAAAGCCAAGTCGCAATGGTCTGCTGCGACTCCAACTCTAAGTCGCTATTGCCTATTGCGACAATCATGAATGTCGCAACTCAAGGTTGCGACTTCGATGATATTCAACCAAGTCTCAGTCCATTAAGTTCGTTCTAAACCCAGATTTTTTTGTACTTTTAATCTATGTTTGTTTATGCCAATTTGCAGATATGTTTAATATACTTACCTTAACACATCCTAAAACTCAGATTCTCATTATTATCATATTTTACCAAAGCCCAAATTAAAATTCTCAACAAAGCTTTTAACTAAGAAGATGAATTAGCTCAATGATAAAATTACCTTATAAATCTTCAAACCAATCCAGATTAAATAAATTCCCAGCAAGTCTTTCTTTTCTTCCTTCTCTTTCTCGATTTCTCTATTTCAATCTCTCTCTCTCGGTTTCTTTTCTCAAACCGTACACACACAAAGCACATAAGACACACACTTTTAGCTAACAAGGCTAATTAGATGACACCTCACTCAAAACACATGAGTCATTAACCATATTACCAAACAAACCTCCAACTTTAAAGAAATAACAATACAACCCTCAATTTGGAAATCTTCTTCAATCAACACTTGTAAACAATTACAAACTTAACCCTCAAGTTAATTTGTAATTCACAAAATAATATAATTGAAAATTTGGGATGTTACAATACTCCCCAAGTTGAAAATGATTTCGTCCCCGAAATCAAAGCTAGGTAAACAAATGAGGATACCTACTCCTCATACTCTCTTCTGACTCTAAAGTTACATTAGTACCTCTATGATGTTTCCACTGTACTTTCAACATAGCTACCTCTTTACCACTACGTAGCTTTCTAACTGATCTTTCTAAAATTGCCTCTGGTTCCTCTACTCAGCGACTCTTTTCATCAATTCTCACATCTGTGATTGGAATCACATCCTCCTCTTCGGCCAAACACTTCCGAAGATAACATACATGAAAAGTATTATGAACTCCTTCCAACTCTGGTGGAAGATCTAACTTATAAGCTTGTAACCCAATTCTCTCAACAATGGTGAAAGGTCCTAGAAAACGAGGACTCAACTTCCCACGTTTTCCAAATCTTATCACACCTTTCCATGGGGATACCTTGAGCATCACACGCTCCCCAACTTGAAATTCCTTTGGTCTCCGCTTCGGATCAGCATAACTTTTCTGTCTATCTTGGGCTGCTTTCATATGCTTCCGAATCTCTTTTACTTTATCCGCTGTTTGCTGTACTAACTCTGGACCAGCAAACTGTTTCTCCCTGGCTTCTAGCCAATACACCGGAGTTCTACACTTACGACCATACAACGCTTCAAAGGGCGCTCTCCCGATGCTCGAATGATAACTATTGTTATACGCGAATTCTACTAACGGTAGATGCGTATCCCAGTTACCACCAAAATCTAAAACACAACACCTGAGCATATCTTCCAAAGTTTGAATGGTCCTCTCACTCTGCCCATCGGTCTGTGGATGAAAAGCAGTACTCAAATTAACTTTAGTACCCAATTCTTCTTGCAATGATCGCCAAAATCTCGAGGTAAACCGACTATCACGATCTGACACTATCGACACCGGTATACCATGCCTTGACACCACTTCATCAATATACAACTTTGCTAATTTCTCAATTGGTGATGCCTCTTTCATTGCTAGAAAATGAGCACTCTTAGTTAATCTATCCACGATTACCCATATTGTGTCATTACCTTTTTGCGTCTTTGGTAACTTCGTCACAAAGTCCATGGTAATCTTCTCCCACTTCCATTCCGGAATTTCCAAGGATTGGAAACTTCCGTATGGTTTCTGATGTTCAGCTTTCACCAACGAACATGTTGTACACATTTCTACCTTTCGAGCCACATCTACTTTCATTGCTGGCCACCAATAATGCAATTTCAAATCTCGATACATCTTCGTACTCCCAGGGTGAATGGAATACTTAGATTTATGAGAATCTTCGAGAATCAATTCTCGATTTCCTCCAATTTTAGGCACCCAAACTCTTCCTTGAAACAATTTAATCCCCCGACCATCTTCAGTCAACTGAAGATGTTGCTTACCCATTACTTCCTCTTTCAGATTTTCCTCTTGCAAAGCAATCACTTGTGCTTCTTTGATCTTTTCCATCAAACTTGACGTTACATCAATTCTAACATTTACCGATTTCAAACACCCACCATATTCTTTTCTACTTAAGGCATCAGCCACGACATTTGCTTTACCAGGATGGTAATGCAATTCGCAATCGTAATCCTTAAGCAATTCTAACCATCTTCGCTGCCTCATGTTTAATTCCTTCTGATCAAAAACATGTTGCAAACTCTTGTGATCAGTAAAAAGAGTACACTTTGTTCCATACAAATAGTGTCGCCACAACTTCAGAGCGAACACTATTGCTGCTAACTCTAAATCATGGGTAGGATAATTCTTTTCATGCTCTTTAAGCTGTCTCGAGGCATAGGCAATCACTTTGCCCCTTTGCATTAGCACACATCCTAGACCCATCTTTGAAGCATCGCTATACACAACAAAATCTTCTGTCCCTTCTGGCAGGGCAAGAATAGGTGCTTCACACAGTTTTTGACGTAAAATTCTGAAAGCTGTTTCTTGTTTCTCCGTCCAAACAAACTTCTCATTCTTTCTGGTTAACAACGTCAAAGCAGATGCAATCTTAGAAAAATCTTTTATGAATCTTCTATAATAACCTGCTAATCCCAGAAAGCTTCTTATCTCAGATGCACTTCTAGGTGTCTCCCAATTCGTCATCGCTTCAATCTTTGAAGGATCTACTTTAACTCCTTCAGAAGTAATCACATGACCTAGGAACTGCACCTCCTTTAACCAAAATTCACACTTTGAAAATTTTGCGTATAACTTCTCTTTTCTTAAAACTTCTAAGACTTCACGAAGATGTTGCTCATGATCTTCTTCAGTCTTTGAATAAATAAGTATGTCATCAATAAACACAATGACAAACTTATCTAAAAATGGTCGACACACTCTGTTCATCAAATCCATGAATACCGCAGGAGCATTTGTCAACCCAAATGGCATCACAAGGAACTCATAATGCCCATATCTTGTTCTAAACGCCGTTTTTGAAACATCTTCATCTCTTACCCGCACTTGATGGTATCCAGATCTTAAATCTATCTTTGAAAAGCATCCCGCACCTTGGAGTTGATCAAATAAATCATCAATCCTCGGAAGCGGATACTTGTTCTTAATAGTTACTTTATTCAACTCTCGATAATCAATACACATTCTCATGGTACCATCTTTCTTCTTAACAAATAAAACTGGAGCTCCCCACGGTGAAGAACTCGGTCTTACGAAACCCTTATCTAATAACTCCTGAAGCTGCGTCATCATCTCTTTCATCTCAGCAGGTGCTAAACGATAAGGTGCTCGTGCAATCGGTGCCGATCCAGGAATAATATCGATACGAAACTCCACATGTCTTTCAACTGGCAAACCTGGAAGGTCATCCGGGAACACATCCGGAAACTCACGCACCACGTTGATATCTTGAATATTTTTCTTTTCTAACTTTGTATCAATAACATAGGCTAGATAAGACCAATACCCTTTCGATAAACATTTCCGCGCCTTCATCACTGAAATCAACGGAATTTCTCCTTCCTGTTTTTCTCCGAACACGAATACACTATCTTTCTCGCCCATTGGAATTCGGATCAGCTTCTTTGCGCACATAATTTCTGCCTGGTTGTTGCTCAACCAGTCCATTCCTACCACAATATCAAAACTCCCAATTTCCATTAACAACAAGTTAATCGGAAATTCTGTTCCCTCTATCATAATCTTACAATCAGCCAGGCTCTCCTTAACCAAAGTCTGAACTCCATTAGCTATTTCGACTACTAAGGCATCTCCAAGAGTAGTAACCGGCATAGCTAACTTATGTTGAAACAACTTGGATACAAAAGAATAATTTGCACCACTATCAAACAACACAAGTGCAGGAATAGAGTTTATAAGAAAAGTACCCGAGACCACGTCCTTTGACCCCTTCGCTTCATCAGCAGTCATTTGGAATGCACGACCGGTTGGTTTGGGAATATCCAGCTTTCTTCCCTGATCTCCTCCTCTTTTCAACTTCGGACAATCTTTTTCGAAAATGACCCGGTTGCTAACATTCAAAACAAACCGACCCAGGCACTGTACAACTCGACGCCATATGTCCCATCTTCCCACACTTGAAACATTGATTTCCGACCACACGGCATTGGCCAAAATGTTTACTTTTGCATTTTGAACACCAACTCGGTTCTCTACGAGAATCATTGCGAATGTTCTTTCCGAATAATCTTAATTTCGGAGAAGGTTCGGAACGACCCTCCCACTTTCTCTTTTCTCCAACCTGCGCTTTCTCCTCCTTATCTTTCACATACATTTCCTCTATCACCTTTGCTTCCTCAATCGTCTCCCTCAAGGTAGCAGATTTTGAACTACGAACTCTTGTCATCATATCTGCTGGTAGACCTTTCAAGTAATGAAAGGGGGAGAATTCTTCTTCAAGAGTTTAAGAGAAATCGATTGATCATCCTGTGATCTCTTTTTCTTAAACTTGTGCCACATTGTGAATATTCTTACTGAAGCAAGTTATTCTCCAATCAAAGAAAGAATAGGGGGAGAATTCTTCAAGAATTTATGTAATACCCCGGGTAAATCCTTTAATTAAATTCTAGTTCCGTTAAGTTTATTTTCTTTATAATTGATGTTAGGGTAAGTTTAGGAGGGTTTATAAGTTTAAAGGGTAAAAGTTTGACCAAAGGATAAATTAAAGGTGTATTAGTTATTAGTGAGGAGTTTAGGGGTGGAAATGGTAAATATATGTAGATATTACCCTTTTAGTTTTCTGATATTTTCATATCAGCTAAAGATCAGATTTCAAGTGTGTGTTAGTGTGTGTATTGAGAGAAAAGAAGAAAAGGAAGAAAAGAAAGCAATAGGACATCATTTGGTGTACTTGGAAGAGATTAAGGTATGTTTTCTTTGTATTTTATGTTTGTAAGTGTTTATGGATGATTGCTATCGGAGTAGAATCATTAAGTTCGTGTCTGAGGTTAAAATCTGTCGAATCTGGGTAAAAATGAGGTAAACCGACAGAGGTGCCCGGATAAGATGAATGTATCCGGGTAGTTTTGTTGAAGGTGTCCGGATGACGTTCTGAAGGTGTCCGGATGACGTTCTGAAGGTGTCCGGACAGGGTTTTATCCGGGTAAGTCCTTCTTGTTATACTTTTTCGGATGGAATAGGATACCGGATGGCGTCCAGATTACTTTGGTGTCCGGATTCCTTATGCTGTCCGGGAAGTTGTTCTGTCCGGATTAGTCTTGTTGTCCGGATTCTTTGTGTTGTCCGGAAAGTTGTCCGGATACTTTGAGGTTTCCGAATAACTTGGCTGTTTGGGTAAATTTTGAGGATAAAAGTTATGTAGATGTATCTAGAGTCCATAACCTGCTAGTAAGTCTTATACATAAGTTGGTAAGGAGATATTTGTATGTAAATGGTTTCAGATTCTGACGTATTTGGATAAAGGATCGGATAGCTCGGAGAAAGGCTTGGAAGCGTATTTTAAGCATTCAAGGTGAGTTTTGATGTAAAACGTTTTGAACTGGAATACATATGTGTATAAATATATATATGAGATGATTATGTGGTAGGAATATGATTATGTGTATATAAATGACAATATGTTGTAATGAGATATATATTGTATTTATATAAGCTTTGCACTACACGAGTGCACTTGTTGCCGGGTTCTGGTGTGCGGACCGGTGTGTAGTCGGGTTCCGGTGAGTAGTCGGGTTCCGGTGTGCGGACCGACAGGTAGCCGGGTTCCGGTGAGCGGACCGGTTGTTGATTTATTAGTTGGCCTGCTACCAACTAATATGGCCATTTGTGGAGGAATAAGGTGAATGAGATGTACACGATGCACGAGTCTGGATTGGTATTTAAATACGTGTGGTATGTTTATATTTTACGAAAGAATTACCAAAGGTTTATCTAAACTATTTTGATACAAAGGATTTACACGAAAGGTTTTATAATGATTTTGGAAAGGACCGGGATTAACTCACTAGGCCCGTTTGGTCTAACCCTCATTTTGTTTTCAAAAATATGTTTTCCAGGTTAAGGATCGGCAGGAGAGGATGAAGTGTAGGAAGCTTTTGATGAATGTTGATTAGGAAGCTTTTATATATTTTGTAATGTCAAGACTTTTGAGACCGTACTTGGTTTGTTATGTAACTTTTGTTGTAAATCAATGATATGTATGAATGTTATGTATTATGATGTATGTTATGGGATTTGGGTTGTTACAAATGGTATCAGAGCCCTAGTTTAAGGGATTTAGGTATTTGTACCCGTACCTAGACTTAAACTGCATGTGAAGTAGGATGTCCTTGATATATTAGAACCTTGGGATGCTAAGTATAAAAGGTAGAAGGAACATCATGTAAGGTAATTTCAGATTACACCTGGCCAGTGTAATTGTGATCTTACAGGTGCATGTTTGGACTGGGATACCTTATTATATGGGGTATGTGCTTATGTGTATATTAATCTTGTCTGAATCTACAGAATGGCAAGCGGTACTAGAAATACGACTAGAGAGGGAGGAAGAAATCCTAATAGAACGAATCCAACAGTCGGGACAAGGGGAAGAGGAAGAGAAAGAGGTAGGGGCAGAACCGGAGGTAGAGTTCAGGGGCAAGGTACGGAGTTTATTACAAGAAACGATCTGATGGCGGAGATGGGAAGACTTCAAGCAAATATCCAGACTATGTTCGACCAAGCTCGTCATACTGAAACACCAGATCCTGGTTTGGAAGACGAAATGCCCATTACACCTACGGTTATACCAGTGTCAAGAAGGTGTGATTACAAGATGTTCTTAAACTGTAGACCTCCAACTTACTCAGGAGATAGAGACCCAGTGAAGGCGATGAGATGGTTAAAAGAAATAGAAGCCATCTTCAAGACCAGTAAGTGTGCGGATGAGGACAGAGTATTATACGGAACAGCGATGTTGAAGGCAGAAGCTCTGTACTGGTAGGAAGCTCACATTGATTCCACAAGGTCGGATGTATACTCTACTTTTACTTGGGACGAATTCACAACAGCATTCAAAGGACAGTTTTGTTCTCAAGCAGCACTTAGACAATTGGAAGAGGAGTTCATGAACCTACACCAGCGAAGTTTATCGGTTAGGGATTACACCGCTCTCTTTCTGGAGAAGTATCGCTTTGCAGAGTACTATGTTGCCACGGAGGCTCTAAAGATGGAAAGGTTTATTTTTGGATTAAATGCAGAAATTAGAAAGCTAGTGACTGCAAGAGGACCCGATACCTTCTCAGCCGCAGTGGATGCCGCGGAAAATGTGGAACAGGATAACCGGAGAGACGTTGGTGATAAGAGTGCTGGGAAAAGAAAACTGGAAGAAACGATGTACGATTCGGAAGAATATGAATCCCCGAGGTCTGATAGTTATTCACCTTTCAGACCAGTTAAAAGACCATGTACAAAATGCAACCGTGTGCATCAAGGAACCTGTTATGTGGATTCCCGAAGTTGTTACAAATGTGGAAAGACTGGTCACATAGTTAGAGACTGTCGGGTAACTCGATTATGTTTCGTTTGCAATTCCCCGGATCATATTCAGGCAGATTGTCCGCAATGGAAAGCACAGCAGGGTAGTATGACGGTAAGACCAACGAGTGTTAGACCGGGAGAGGAACAAGGGCCTGAGGTACCGAAAGTAAAGGGTCGAGTTTTTCAGATGACGGAACAAGAGGTGGAAGAAAGTCCTGATGAGGTTACAGGTATATTTCTATAAACTCTATACGTGATAAGGTGTTATCTGACTTCGGTGCAACATGGTTATTGATATTTCCGTGCTTTTGTTGCTTATCTGTGTTAGAGATATAGGTGGGTGTGGGGTGGCTATTTAGTTAGTTCCTATGGTTTTGATTGAGTTCGAGGTAGTAGTGGAAACTAAGTATTCATACCTTTTCGCTTAACCGAATTCCGGGACGGAATTCTTTTAAGGGGAAGATGATGTAATACCCCGGGTAAATCCTTTAATTAAATTCTAGTTCCGTTAAGTTTATTTTCTTTATAATTGATGTTAGGGTAAGTTTAGGAGGGTTTATAAGTTTAAAGGGTAAAAGTTTGACCAAAGGATAAATTAAAGGTGTATTAGTTATTAGTGAGGAGTTTAGGGGTGGAAATGGTAAATATATGTAGATATTACCCTTTTAGTTTTCTGATATTTTCATATTAGCTAAAGATCAGATTTCAAGTGTGTGTTAGTGTGTGTATTGAGAGAAATAAAGAAAAGGAAGAAAAGAAAGCAATAGGACATCATTTGGTGTACTTGGAAGAGATTAAGGTATGTTTTCTTTGTATTTTATGTTTGTAAGTGTTTATGGATGATTGCTATCGGAGTAGAATCATTAAGTTCGTGTCTGAGGTTAAAATCTGTCGAATCTGGGTAAAAATGAGGTAAACCGACAGAGGTGCCCGGATAAGATGAATGTATCCGGGTAGTTTTGTTGAAGGTGTCCGGATGACGTTCTGAAGGTGTCCGGACAGGGTTTTATCCGGGTAAGTCCTTCTTGTTATACTTTTCCGGATGGAATAGGATACCGGATGGCGTCCGGATTACTTTGGTGTCCGGATTCCTTATGCTGTCCGGGAAGTTGTTCTGTCCGGATTAGTCTTGTTGTCCGGATTCTTTGTGTTGTCCGGAAAGTTGTCCGGATACTTTGAGGTTTCCGGATAACTTGGCTGTTTGGGTAAATTTTGAGGATAAAAGTTATGTAGATGTATCTAGAGTCCATAACCTGCTAGTAAGTCTTATACATAAGTTGGTAAGGAGATATTTGTATGTAAATGGTTTCAGATTCTGAGGTATTTGGATAAAGGATCGGATAGCTCGGAGAAAGGCTTGGAAGCGTATTTTAAGCATTCAAGGTGAGTTTTGATGTAAAACGTTTTGAACTGGAATACATATGTGTATAAATATATAAATGAGATGATTATGTGGTAGGAATATGATTATGTGTATATAAATGACAATATGATGTAATGAGATATATATTGTATTTATATACGCTTTGCACTACACGAGTGCACTTGTTGCCGGGTTCCGGTGTGCGGACCGGTGTGTAGCCGGGTTCCGGTGTGCGGACCGGTGAGTAGTCGGGTTCCGGTGTGCGGACCGACAGGTAGCCGGGTTCCGGTGAGCGGACCGGTTGTTGATTTATTAGTTGGCCTGCTACCAACTAATATGGCCATTTGTGGAGGAATAAGGTGAATGAGATGTACACGATGCACGAGTCTGGATTGGTATTTAAATACGTGTGGTATGTTTATATTTTACGAAAGAATTACCAAAGGTTTATCTAAACTATTTTGATACAAAGGATTTACACGAAAGGTTTTATAATGATTTTGGAAAGGACCGGGATTAACTCATTAGGCCCGTTTGGTCTAACCCTCATTTTGTTTTCAAAAATATGTTTTCCAGGTTAAGGATCGGCAGGAGAGGATGAAGTGTAGGAAGCTTTTGATGAATGTTGATTAGGAAGCTTTTATATATTTTGTAATGTCAAGACTTTTGAGACCGTACTTGGTTTGTTATGTAACTTTTGTTGTAAATCAATGATATGTATGAATGTTATGTATTATGATGTATGTTATGGGATTTGGGTTGTTACAAATGGTATCGGAGCCCTAGTTTAAGGGATTTAGGTATTTGTACCCGTACCTAGACTTAAACTGCATGTGAAGTAGGATGTCCTTGATATATTAGAACCTTGGGATGCTAAGTATAAAAGGTAGAAGGAACATCATGTAAGGTAATTTCAGATTACACCTGGCCAGTGTAATTGTGATCTTACAGGTGCATGTTTGGACTGGGATACCTTATTATATGGGGTATGTGCTTATGTGTATATTAATCTTGTCTGAATCTACAGAATGGCAAGCGGTACTAGAAATACGACTAGAGAGGGAGGAAGAAATCCTAATAGAACGAATCCAACAGTCGGGACAAGGGGAAGAGGAAGAGAAAGAGGTAGGGGCAGAACCGGAGGTAGAGTTCAGGGGCAAGGTACGGAGTTTATTACAAAAAACGATCTGATGGCGGAGATGGGAAGACTTCAAGCAAATATCCAGACTATGTTCGACCAAGCTCGTCATACTGAAACACCAGATCCTGGTTTGGAAGACGAAATGCCCATTACACCTACGGTTATACCAGTGTCAAGAAGGTGTGATTACAAGATGTTCTTAAACTGTAGACCTCCAACTTACTCAGGAGATAGAGACCCAGTGAAGGCGATGAGATGGTTAAAAGAAATAGAAGCGATCTTCAAGACCAGTAAGTGTGCGGATGAGGACAGAGTATTATACGGAACATCGATGTTGAAGGCAAAAGCTCTGTACTGGTAGGAAGCTCACATTGATTCCACAAGGTCGGATGTATACTCTACTTTTACTTGGGACGAATTCACAACAGCATTCAAAGGACAGTTTTGTTCTCAAGCAGCACTTAGACAATTGGAAGAGGAGTTCATGAACCTACACCAGCGAAGTTTATCGGTTAGGGATTACACCGCTCTCTTTCTGGAGAAGTATCGCTTTGCAGAGTACTATGTTGCCACGGAGGCTCTAAAGATGGAAAGGTTAACAAAACCAAATCCCCAAATTACAAAATATAGTAATGATAAAAGGATAATACCCGAATTAATATTGTGTTTCCTTCTAATCTGGTTTTTCCTTTTTCAAATTGAAATGAGTACAATAAAATATTTACTTTAATATATGGAATTTAAAACTAAAAGATAAGAAAAACTATAGTTAGTTCTAACTAAAATAGTAAATTACATCGAAGTTAATGTCATAGTAAAAAAAGAGCAAAACTAAGAAAGTTACATGTCTAAAACCTAAAGTTTAAATCTAATGTGGTAATGTCAAACCTCAAAGTAAACACGTCAAAAGATCAATGATAATTTGTAAAATTCATAATCTATGTCACTATGCATTGCAAATAACAAGTGTCCAATAAGGCAATATCACAATACGTTATTATTGTTATGCATCGTCCTCCAACTGTTCAGATACGGTGTTGTGCTCATATGCATTGCAAATTCCAATGCAAAATGAATTGAACGAACACGAGTGGATGCTTGTTCGTTTTGTTCATTTAACTTAACTAAACAAACAAACGAACACGAATGGTAAATGCATGAACGAAATTTTTTGTGTTCCTGTTCCTTTGTTAACTTAACCGAACACACGAACAAACACGAATGGTAATCAAACAAAACTTATTGTATTCTTGTTCATTCGTAAAGAAAATGTGTTCGCTAATGTTAGTTCGTTAAGATGCTAAACGAACAAACGAACGGACAAAACTTTTTGTGATCACTAACAAAATTTGTTTGTTCGTGTTTGTTCGTTAAGATGCTAAATAGAAATCGGCTTGAACTGTTGAAATGTTGGGCGTTCACCGGTTTACGATGCGCATTTAGTATCAATTCCCAAATTATTAAACCCAAAACTAGTAATAGATGACAACTTAATGCCCCTTGGACTTTGATGTCCTATGCGATCAAATGAGGTGTACGTGCCGGGGCCGACCTTGGTTGTCAAGACCATAGTGTTTGAGAACCACCAATTGTTGATGGTACTAGAGTGACACCCTTGGTGATGTTCGATTCTCTAAATTCGAACTTTTGCATTTTTCTTCTCATAAATTCCCTTGCTAATAAACATCTCCTTTTGTTTGATTCAATATAATTACATTGTTATTTTATGATCCGAATGACACAGTCGACAACTTAAGGAATAAATGTGCTTTAATACTTTCCGAGTTTTGCAAGAACAATAATCGTGAACTCTAAGTTTGATTTAGTGATTTTTTATTTCTGGATTTTTGTTCATATAGTGTCAGGATCGAATCTTAACAAGATAATTAATACTTAGAATTCAGAATTAAAGAATCTGCGGAATAGAACTTTAATTCTCACAATCAATGAACAGAATATCAGAAAACACACAATTTTTGTATTCACTGTTTCGACTCACAATATTACAACCAAACCTCAATCTTGTTGAACAGGCTCAACAAGACGACTTCTACTTCTCTAGAAATAGGGTTCTTAAACCTTGAGGTTAATTCTCTCTAAAACACAATCGAATTCCTTTTCACATGTGTATTATTACGTTAATAGCTATCTATCAATAAATATATATACTGAATAATTACAAGATAACTATCAAAATAAGATTGATCTTCAGAATATTCTTTTAAGTATATCTTCAATCAATCCATCTTTATCTCCTTCAATCTCGCATTCCATGTTCTGATCACAAGCAGTAGTAACTTCATTCTTCTCAAGCAGTACTAATAATCTTTCAGCAGTAGTAATGTTTGATATGCCCAAGCAGTACTAACAGTTTTCGTAAGACACCAGCAGTACTAACTTTTGTTCAGCAGCATTAATGATATTCCAGCAGTAGTAATATACCAGCAGTATTAACTTTGTTCAGCAGTATTAACCATGTACCAGCAGTACTAACCTTGACTTGCAGTAGTAACTTTGACAAGCAGTACTAACCTCACATAAGCAGTATTAATAATGTTCCAGCAGTATTAATATCTCAGCAGTACTAACCTTGAACTAGCAGTAGTATCTTTGTTCTGGCAGCACTAACATTGATCTGGCAGTACTAACTTGATCTGGCAGTAGTAATGTTGTTCTGGCAGTACTAACCATACTTGGCATATCTTCAGTTCCCAACAATCTCCCCCTAACTTGACTTTTCAGGATGAGAAGTTAAGTTCTTCAGATGATGCTTCCAAAACCTAATCATCAACGCATAAATTTGGATCCAATCCCAGACTTTGAATGAGAATCGTTTTTACAAGGTATCTTGCCATCTTAGAGTCTTTGTCACTCACCAACTTAGCATGCAGCATTCCATTCAACTTTTTCATGTTGTGCTTGTATACAACATCCACCAAATAATATTCATGAAATGTATTGTCAAGAGAGATGACATACACTCCACAATTCTCAATGAGCATCCAGTTGGTGATGACTTGAAAATTCCTTGCCATCAAATACTGAACTGCTTCTGGTTTGAACATTAAGCACAAGTATTCAAGAACCATCTTGGTAATAGACATACCTTGCTCTGTCAGCATGTTTCCATATAGCCTCATTCCCACCTTGAACATCTCTTCCAAGTCAGATCTAGAGCATGTTCTGATAAGTTTTCCCCAAGTAGGACAAACTTCAAACTTTCCATCTGCCCTTTTGATTCTGATGAACTCCTTTCTTCCATCTTTCAATGTGTCCCAGAAGATGATTTCAGGAGCCATAGAAGATATTGGTTCAGCTTGGATTGGATTAGTATTAACCACAGTAATATACAAATCACTTTGAGCATTTGGCAGTGATTGTACATTGCTTGGTTGGCCTGATGGAGTTGACTTTGTTCTTGGCCTCTTTGTTCTTTTGAAAGATTTAACAGCTTCAGGAGTGGTTTCAGCTGTTTCTTCTTTGTGGCTCTTAGCAGCACTAACAGTTTCTGCTGCCTTTTGTTTTTCAGCAGCAGTAACTGTTTCTACTGCTGGTTCTGTTTCTGCTTCTTTTATGACCTTTAATACTGCTGCTTCGACACTGTCCTTCACAATCCAATATATCTCTTCATCAATCTCTGTTTTAGTTACTGTAGGAACAGATTCTGCTTTCTTCTCACTTTCAGCTTCTTTTGCAACTTCAGCAGCAGTAACCGTTTCTGCTGCTGGTTCTGTTTCTGCTTCCTTTGTAAGATCAGCAGCCTCCTCAGTCTCCCCCTCAACCTTATACTCATACTCCCCCTCAATGTTTGCATCCTCCATGTTTAGATCTGAGTCTGACTCCCCCTTTTTGGAAGCATCATTGGTAGGGTTTCTTCTCCTGAGGACAAACTGAGCTTTCTTCTTTCTGTGCATCAACTTAGTGATCATCTTCCTTTGCTTCTCAAGCTGTGAGTTTTGATAGAGGACCACTTTCTTGAGTTCATCAATTTCCTTTTTCTGATCCATGACCTCAATGTTGATATTTGCAATAGTTTCCATCAATTCCTCGTACGTATATCTATCCTCACCCTGTTTAGGAGTTTTTACCTCCCTTAAAGGATCATTGGAAGTGTTAGCAGGTGTCTCTTGCCTAGCAAAAGCACTACCTACCCCCTTGGTTTCTTGGCACCTGGGACCTCTGGATGATTTCTCACCCTGAGTTGCCGTGAGGAAGGGCTTAGTTATTTTACCACTGGCCTTCTCTTTGCTAGCAGAAGTAGTGGCAGCCTTGCGACTCACATGCTCAACCTTCTCCTTAGTGAGCACCTTCTTGGGGTTGGGAGACACCCCTGTGGTTTCCCTTTCGATATTCTCTAATGGAGAATGCTCCACTAGAGGGCTCAAAGGCTTCGGGCTTTTAGGAGATACATCAAGGGAAGGAACCTTGTGTACCTTTCTTCTTTCAATCTTTTTGGTTATTATGGGAGTGGGTCGTACAAGAATGGACTGAGGGATTACTTTTGTGATGGAAGGTTGGGATTGGTCATCAGTGGGTGTGTCTAATGAGGGCCTTGACCCTGATGCCATACCTTCATTTGTGTGGGACACAACCATCATTGTAGAGAACAATGGTGTGTCAACTCCTTCCGAGTCCCTAGGAAGTCTCCTCATATTTGAGAAAACCTTCCCTTTAGGGGATTTTGGTACATATACCTCATCAAATAGAGGTATATCCGTCAATTCCTTAGTTATCACTTCTTGAACAAACCTTGGATACATATAAAACCGCTTTTTGGATTCCAGGTTTGACACAAGATCATTAAAAATCATTTGTGAAAAATTAAACTTCCTGGCAGTGGCCAAGCAGACTAAAGCATAAGCAATAGTACTGCTGAACTCACTCCATCCAGTAGTTTTCCTTGAAATACAATGCATTAAGGTATGAACAAAGAATCGCCATTGTGTATGAAATTTAGACTTGTAAAACTTAAAAACTCCAATGGGACCTTCATACCCCATTCTTTGTAAAGTTGAGTATAGTTCTTCATTGGAAATAGAAGTTATACCTGAGGCATCATCTAATCGAAGAGTGATGCGAAGGAGTTCTTCTGAAACTTTCAAGGGTTTGTCACATACCCTTGTTTGGATGACTTTCTGCCCATCTTCGGATTCCACGGTGGCATTGGCCCAAAATTGCGTCTGATGCTCGATGTATATTGTCGGATTCACCGTTAGGGCATACGAAATATGAGTGGACTTGAGAAAATCCACAATTTCATGAAATCCTTCGGCCTGCTTCGGCTTCTGAAGCATTGCAATCTCATTATGCTCGTCGACAAACTCCATAATCGTTGTGCTTCCTGAGGATTTGTAAAGAAAACACAGAGATTCTAGGGAGAAGAGGTTAGAACGAGAGAGAGAAGAAGTTAATGCGAAGAGTCGTTATGAACTTTGGCGGGCAAACAGGGGTATTTATAGCAGTATTTGCCCTAGATTTTCAAAAGCAGTATTAACGACATAAGCAGTATTAACGACTGAGCAGTATTAACTACACAAGCAGTATTAACTACACAAGCAGTATTAACTACACAAGCAGTATTAACTACACAAGCAGTATTAACTACACAAGCAGTATTAACGACTGAGCAGTATTAACTACACAAGTAGTATTAACTACACAAGCAGTATTAACTACACAAGCAGTATTAACTGTGCACTAGCAGTATTAACTATGCACTGGCAGTAGTAACTCTGCACTAGCAGTAGTAACTCTGCACTAGCAGTAGTAACTCTGCACTGGCAGTAGTAACTCTGCACTAGCAGTAGTAACTCTGCACTGGCAGTAGTAACTCTGCACTGACAGTAGTAACTCTGCACTAGCAGTAGTAACTATACTTGCACTTTGCAGCACTTGTCAAATCCTCAAATGTCATCTTACCTTCTGACATCACCTTTACTTTTACCACTTATCTTACCTCCTGCAGGATTATTTCCAAAAGCAACATGTCCTCCATTAATTCTTTTGAAATTCTGGAGGCAGGCCATGTTACCTGTCATGTGCCTGGAGCAACCACTATCAACATGCCAGATGCTCTTCCCCTTGAGCTGTTGGTTGCCCTGCACCTAAGATAAATCAATTAGTTTTTATTGGGAACCCAAGCCGAAGTGGTCTTGGGTCTCCCTTGCTCATCAAAGTACTTGCATTGAGTTTTGATGAGGTTTTTAAACTTAGGTACTGCAGTACTGGAGTACTTTGTCAATATGATTGGTGTAGCAGCACTAGAAGCAGTATTAACCTTAGAAGTACTAACAGAGTTAGCAGCACTAACAGAGTTAGCAGCACTAACAGAGTTAGCAGCATTAACTGAGTTAGCAGCACTAACAGAGTTAGCAGTATTAACAGAGTTAACAGCACTAACTGAGTTAGCAGCATTAACTGAGTTAGCAGCACTAACTGATTTAGCAGTACTAACACTGCTAGCAGCAGTATTGGCAGTAGTATTGCTTCTAGCAGCACTAACCTTGTTAACAGTATTGCTTCTAGCAGCACTATCCTTTTCAGCAGTTCTATCTGAGGTATTAGTGCTTTTGGAGACCCACATATTGACACATTCCTTTTCAGTCTTTTTCCTCATGTGGCTTTTGGATTTAGCTTGTTTCTTAGCCACATGGTTCCTTGCAGGCTTCCTATAACCATTGGATTTATGAAAAGGTCTTTGAAAATTTATCCTTTGGTTAATAGGATTGAAATAACAGTGTTTGGCTAGGTGATTCAATCTGCCACAGATAAAACATGGTTTTGGTCTGTTAATCCTTTGCAGATTAACTCCTTGCTTTTGTGCCCACTGGTTATTCCAATTTCTTTGATTTCCCCTCCTTTTATCATGTCTTTGGGGCTTATTCTCTTGAGATTTCTTGCAAGAACAATGTTCACAAGTTTTAGAGTTCACAACAGTGGTCTGTGTATAATGAACTCCCTTTCCCTTGTCAGTCCTTTTCATCTCATTGTTCTTAACACATGGACTTTCACATTCCTCATCAGATCCTTCTTTTTCAGTCTTCTCCTCAACAACTACTTTATCTAATGGATCTACTTCAGTGGCTCCTTTAGGTAAGTCCTTCCTATCCTTGGTTTCTAATAGGTCTGACTTAGGAGGGATGTAGTTGTTGTTATAGGGTGGGGGTGTGGCATTGTACCCTATTCCTGGTTTCAACTTACTATGGATTTGAGAGTTGATTATGTTGTCCATGACTTTGGAGGCACAAGTAAACTTTTCTACATCAAGTTTAACTTTCTCAAGCTCTCCTTTTAGTTTCTCACACTCTTCCCTAGACTCTTTCAGTTGGAACTCCAGACCACCCTTTTCCCACTTCCAGTAGTTTGTATCATATGAGTGTTGAAGTTCATTGGCTTGAAAAGCCTTAATTTGTTCTTCAAACCTCTCAACAATCAATACATAATCTCTTATGTCCTTTTCTAATCTCTTAAGGTCATCACACATTCCCTGATTGTGATCTCTATACCTTTTAACAGTGTCTATACAAGCTTGAGAACAGAGATTAGATTTTACCTCCGTAGGAATATCTGAAACTTCTGCCATGAGTGCATGATTCTGGATTGCCTCTTCTGCTTGATCACTCCAATCAAAAGTACTGTTTGATTCAATAGAATTGTCCATAATAATTGTCGAATTCTAAGAAACACAAGCTCTGATACCACTTGTCAGGATCGAATCTTAACAAGATAATTAATACTTAGAATTCAGAATTAAAGAATCTGCGGAATAGAACTTTAATTCTCACAATCAATGAACAGAATATCAGAAAACACACAATTTTTGTATTCACTGTTTCGACTCACAATATTACAACCAAACCTCAATCTTGTTGAACAGGCTCAACAAGACGACTTCTACTTCTCTAGAAATAGGGTTCTTAAACCTTGAGGTTAATTCTCTCTAAAACACAATCGAATTCCTTTTCACATGTGTATTATTACGTTAATAGCTATCTATCAATAAATATATATACTGAATAATTACAAGATAACTATCAAAATAAGATTGATCTTCAGAATATTCTTTTAAGTATATCTTCAATCAATCCATCTTTATCTCCTTCAATCTCGCATTCCATGTTCTGATCACAAGCAGTAGTAACTTCATTCTTCTCAAGCAGTACTAATAATCTTTCAGCAGTAGTAATGTTTGATATGCCCAAGCAGTACTAACAGTTTTCGTAAGACACCAGCAGTACTAACTTTTGTTCAGCAGCATTAATGATATTCCAGCAGTAGTAATATACCAGCAGTATTAACTTTGTTCAGCAGTATTAACCATGTACCAGCAGTACTAACCTTGACTTGCAGTAGTAACTTTGACAAGCAGTACTAACCTCACATAAGCAGTATTAATAATGTTCCAGCAGTATTAATATCTCAGCAGTACTAACCTTGAACTAGCAGTAGTATCTTTGTTCTGGCAGCACTAACATTGATCTGGCAGTACTAACTTGATCTGGCAGTAGTAATGTTGTTCTGGCAGTACTAACCATACTTGGCATATCTTCAGTTCCCAACATATAGGGTGCGTTTGGTACACTGGACAGGACAGAACATAGATCACTGTCCCATGTTTGGCATAACTTTTATGTGGAACAGACAGGAACATAGTGGAACAAGCTGGAACAGGCCTGTTCCACTCCCACCCCATGGAACAAGCTGGAACAAGAACCTAAAAATAAAATCAAATTCTCTTTTAAAACATCAAATACATGTTATATTTTATATTTTATTCATTCTTTAAATTTTATTTATTTGTATTTTGTCTAATGTTATCTGTTCTGTTATGTCCAGTTCTGTCTACCAAACGTTGAACATCTGTTCTGTTCTATCCTGTCCCGTCCTGTTCTGTTCTATCCTGTCTGCGTACCAAACGCACCCATATAGATAAGGTTGTTTTTGATGTTGTTGTTTACTAATTATTAGCTTTTTATAATTGTAAGAGCGTTGTCTGTTTTCTGTCTCATTCTTAGCACAAATCTAATGCTATGGAAAATTGGTCACAAGAATCTTATATTTTTCTCTATATGTATAAAATGCATGAAATTTATACCAAACAAATATTTATTTTAGCAAAATCGGTTATGTTTTTTTAATTATCTTTAAGTTGTAGTTCACTAAGCTCTTTTAACTCCAACTACTATTACTATGCTTTGCATAATTTGTAACTTCTTAAATAAAAATATGTTGTCCCAAAATTCAATATCCTCTTGCTTCCCTACCAATCAGGTAAAGACACGTCATTACTTTTTATTATATAACGTTATCTAATTCATGTTTATCGTCTTTTCTTTGGTGATATGTCTTCACATGATCGGTGGACAGGAAATAAACAAAGAGTTTTGGGATGACAAATTTTCTTCCATCATTTAACCTTCTCAACTTTGATTACGGAGTTGATAGACTGATGAGTTATATTGATAACGGGTTGGGTTCACGTGATCAGAAGTGTCCAATTCGGTGAGAAGCGTGAGAAGTGATTATCAACCGTCGGATGAGAAATGAACGAACATTAGAATGAGATGCACCAAGATAAGATGCAACAGACTAGTTCCTTTTTAAGCCGCAATTCATGGGAGGGTATTTGATCAACAATTTAAAAGCACTTCTCACATTTTTCACCAAAAATGGCAATTATGACATGATCCCATGCCTATTGATAATATGGTAGAAGATGGAGTCTTTCTTTTTAGTAAGCACCAACTACCAAGTATTCCTCCATCAAAGTAAATTTGAGGTTATGGTTTTTGTATGGTCTAGTCTCTCTAGGAAATGTTCTAATTTGGTTATCTTTTTCGATCTTGTAGTTTCAAATTGATGAAAAAACAAGATTAAGCATAATGTAAATAACAATTTAGACAAATTATTTGATTTTGGTAGGTTCTCAAAGATAACGTTAAAATGGTATTTTAGAGTGTTCCGTTGGTTTATTCAATATCAACAATTGAGTTTGACTTAGATTGACAACTTAATACAAACAAACAAATTTTAATAAAGAAAACCATTTGTTGTATTTCTTTTAAGAGGATATATATATATATATATATATATATATATATATATATATATATATATGTGTGGAACTATTCATGGGAGAACTCTATATTCTACGAGAACTGCGAAGTCATGCCACAACCATAAAAGTTGAACCCATACATGGTAATTCACACTGAGATTATTTAATCCAAACCAGTGTGTGTTTAACACTCTTAAATTTGAAAAGAACAACTAATCTAAAATTTTCAATATTACATCAATTAAAGGTTAGAGCCTCATCCTACAAATCAATTCTTGAAAATACCTCAAATTAAATTCTATAATTAATGTCAACATTTATTAAGTAAACTTTTATACAAAGATTAAGTCAAGGTCGAGTGTTACTAAAACCCCATATTAGTCGCTCTCTTCGAAAGCGGAATCATCACTCAATGGCTACTTCCTTCTCTTGCATCAAACTAGCACTTCACTCTTCACGGTGTCGCTAGTAACACTTCCCCAACAAGGACCTGATGCACATGCCGAAAAATAAAAAGAGTTAGGCTTAACTCCTAGTGAGTTCAAGAGTTTTCATCACTATACATAATCATTTAAAACGGAAAGAATATTATTTAAGTCACATTTGCCACTATGCAAAATATTTAGAATAAATAGTGATGTCTTTTCAAAGAATCCCATTTTTCGTGATTAAACGATTAAATAGAAATACTTCGAAAACATGGAACTAAACCCAATAACTCATGCGAATAAATAGGATAAAATCGAAACACCAAAACATGAAAATATCTACTTCATTCAAACCTATATATTTATGGTGGAGATCCAATATCAAAGTTACAAATTGTAGTTACTTACCCAACCCACATAACATAAAAAACATGGATATTACACTATCCAAAAATAATATATCCAAAACTCACCATTCGGTGATGGGGAAGACCCAATTCCATTGAATGTGACGAAACACAAAAGTAGGTCACATACACATGTTCAAGAGTCCCACTACGAATCAATATTTTTTCCATTGATTCTAGATTTCACTCATTCGCAAGAAATTACATTCAGCTGTCTTTGGCCGTTGCCCGACTTTGAGTCCACAACTATTATCCATCTTGACCCGATGCCTATTTCTTGGTACATTACGAGAATTACAATCATTGGTCATTGGCCGTTTCCCGACTCTTAAGTCCATAAATATTACCCATTAAGACCCCATGCCTATTCCATGTTACAGATGAGGATGTTCATCCCACTCAAACTAACTACGATGCTTATGGATCCATTGCATTACAATCTAAAACATTACATGACTCCAAACACACTTAAAACATGAATTCTCAAATAAGTGCAATATATGCATATCATAACCAAAGCTCTATATTGAGCTATTAAAACCGGACAAATGTCTTCAAAACTCTTTAAAGTCAAAATGCGCCAAAATACTCAAAACTCAATTGACCATCAAACAAAGGTCATCAAATAATAAAACGCATTTAACTGACGTTTATGTAAACACATACTTCAAAGATATGATTAACCTAAAATTCATCATTAGTTGGGACAAACCATTTTCCAAATGAACTCATACCCTTATGTTTCCAAATGCCTCATAACACGATAACATGCATTTTCCAAACGGTTTATAAAACAAAATACACCAAAAATACATAAATCATCAAATGGACTCTATTTGTACAATAAATCACTCAAAATAACATGTTTATAAGATTTACTTGTCAAAATATCCAAAAAAACGCATTTCATAAAATTTATCAACCCAAATTTACCAAATATGAAAACTTTGTCAAATGCTCAACACATGGATAATTATCAAGTAAACACATTGTTATTTCAAAATACACATTTTGGCATGTACATTGTTTTCACAAAGCAACTTGAACTCACCTTGCTAGATTCAGGCTAAATCTAGATTTTTACTCAAAACTTGAGTTTCCTTGGAGAACTTGGATCTTCAAGAAAATCTTCCAAACCATAGATTCACAAGTTTCCAAACATAAACATACATATCCAAGTGCTTAGAATCATTCCCCAAACTTCTTATATCAAAATCTTCATTTTGACCAAACCCTAATTTTGACCTAACTTTCCAAAAAGTTATCTAAACCGATCTTTGCGAAATAGGAATACTTACAAATCACAAATGAAGCATTATTAACTCATACAAAAGTTTAGAAAGGAGGAGGATGAGCTCACCACTTCGATTTTGAGCAAAACCTAGAAAACCCCCAAAATCTCTAAAGTTGATGATGAAAACTTGACCTTGCATCTCAAGATCAAATCACTAGCTTATAGTGGATGAGGAACACTTTGATATTCATGAATGAGTTTTAAAATGAGTTAGGGTTTGTATTGGGTGAAGGTAATTCTTTTTGGGAGAGAAAGGAGAGAGTTAAGAAGTGAGAAAATGAGAAATGGCTGAAAATCCTGAATTTATCACTCTGGTACATTGTGCTACATTTCCATGCGACTATGACATGGAAAAGTCGCATGTCATAGTCGCTCCAATACCCCAGAGAGTGCCCACTCTTCTGCTACAATGCAGACTACAATAACATTTATCATAGTCGCTTGACATTGTTGTCGGACCCGTACCGAGCCTCGAAATCCGACTTCTCTCGCACGAAACACTCTTGATTTGCCTAGAGACTAAAAATAATAATTCCTTATCACAAAATCTATGATCTAGAAACCACCATCGAACACGGGGTGACTTTTACTTACCGAAATGTTCGGGTGTTACAATGTACTTTCTGTTTCAAAGATTTGCCCCAAACACGGATAATCCATACTGTTAACACTCATTGATCTTAGACATGAGTTTTTTATGTCTTTAACATTAAACCCATATATGGTAATTCATACAGTGAATACTCATTAAAATGGTGGACATGGTTAGATGTCACAATTATCACAAGTAACTGGTTCCCAAAATGATTACCACCATATCAAATGTGATTTTCCACTTAAATCACTTGAGATTATTGAACACGGTCAAGACAAGGGTGTGCAGATAAGGTTGCGCAAATCACATGCATGTGATTTTACACCTGACTTTAGTGAAAAATCACATGTGATTTGACCGTTCTCATGTTTTCTAATTTGGTCATTATCTCTTATGTTGTGAAAGTCCCTTTGCCTACGAATCAATAAATCACCGTACGTACAATAATAATAAATCGCATGTAACAAATGTCGTTATCACGATTATTAATCGTAAACCAACCGTACCAATACTATGCAACATTTAGGCATTGTTTGGCAAAAAAAAGCTAGCTTATTTTTAGGGTACATGTTTGGATGACCAGCTTTTTGAAAAGCTACTTGAAGTAGCTTATGGGTAGCTTTTTGTAAATATTTCAATTATGCCCTCATTAATATTAATTATTATTTATTAAATATTTTTTTAATATGTTCTTTTTGGTTATTTAAATGCTCATAAGCTACTTTTTGCCAAACGTGACTTTTTCATTAGCTAGCTTATCAGCTACCAGCTAGCTTATCAGTCAACAACTAGCTTATCAGCTACCAGCTAGCTTATAAGTCATAAGCTAGCTTATCAACTAGTTTGCCAAACATAGCCTTAGGGGATGTTTGGGATTGCTTATTTTTTTGACTTATTTGCTTATTGCTTTTCCTCACCGCAAATAAGCTATTTTTAGTGTTTGGATTGAAAAAAAGAAAAGTACTTATGACTTTTCCCCACCACAAATAAGTTGTTTTTGATAAAGCTTTGTTTGGCAAACTAGCTGATAAGCTAGCTGGTAGCTGATAAGCTAGCTGTTGACTCATAAGCTAGCTGGTAGCTGATAAGCTAGCTGATAGCTGATAAGCTAGCTGATGAAAAAGTCACGTTTGGCAAAACTAGTTTATAAACATGTAAAATGACCAAAAAGGACATCTTCAATAAATTATCAATTACAATATTTAATTATATAATTAAAAAATTATAGCAATATAATACGTTAATTAATACAACCAATGTAGTAACAAAAATTAAATAACATAACATGTTAATTATATGTATTTAAAATTTATTACTACATATATACTATAAAATTTGAATTTGTTAAAACATGTTTTAAAGAAATATATATTAATTTATGATTTTAAATAACCGCTATATACAATATAAAAAAAATAATCATAAAATAATTGACAAGATTTATAGTAATTGACAATTAAAATATATTTATTGTTATTTAAAAATAAATAAAAATAATTTATATAATTAACAATAACTCTAAATAAATAAAAATTAATATTAAGTAATTAAAATTTAATTTAATAATTTTCAGTTAATATTTAATAATTAATAATAATAAAATAAAATAAAATAATATTTATTTATAATAATAGTTAATAAATAATAATTGATATTAATAAGGGTAATATTGGAATATTCACAAAAAGCTAGTGAAAAGCTACTCCAAGTAGCGTTTAAAAAATCTAGCTTATGGTCATCCAAACATATATACCCAGAAAAAAGCTAGCTTTTTTTTTGCCAAACAATGCCTAAGTTGATTCATTTTAACTTATTTGAAAGTGCTTATAACTTATTTGTTCAAATTACATTTTTACCCCCAACTCTTTTTTATCATTACAGCACTTTTAAAATAAGCATAAGTTGTTTTAAATAAGCAATCCCAAACACCCCCTTAAATGAATAAACATTTATCAATATATGCATTTCAGTTGAAAATGGTTAAAATAAAACTCACCTCATGTCTAAATATTTCACCCCGAATCTTAACGGTTAAAATATTCTCAAACCGAACACCTTAAGCGAAACAACCCAAGTAAAACTTCTTGAATTACCTTCCCAAAAATCTTTAACTAAATCAATTCCTCCAAAGATTTCACTCCCAAAGATACACGAAATGAAGCTCTCGATTTGGACATAAAGAGGAAAGAAATTTTCTTTTTTCCTTAACTCTCAATAAAACCCATATATGAGAGCATAAGTCGGCTAAACCAAATTGAAAGAATAAGATCCTTAAAATTTACTCTTTAACCCCTTAAAAAATTAAAGAGTTTACACTTATAACCCAATCTTTTTATAAACAATCCTTAAACTTTTACTAAAACATCATTTTGAGTTATTACAAAAGGAGAGTGCCCCACATATCATAGAGTCATCATGAACAATGCATCATTTATCATTATTGTGTATCAATTCATCATAAATCATGAATGGTGTATCATTTATCATGAATAATTTCCAGAGTGTTCACCTTCATTATTAATGATAAACGTGAACAAACGAGGACACGTGTTGCGCTCTCCTTTATCCCTAGTGGCCTAGTAGTTCGTAATGGAATAAAAGTTTGCAATTGAACCTTACCCCCTCTCTCTCTCTCTCTCTTCCTGTCTCTAAATATATGAGAAGTAAAGAAGTGATCTTAGCCATTCATTCGGTCAAGATCGACGGCTTTAACCGAGAAGCAGCGGATAATTTCTCGCGTGGTCTGCACAAGATAGAGGGGTAGTTTGGTAAAAAAATACGCGGGACGAGTTCATATATTAATTTGTGTGATTCGCATATGAACCTTTTTAATTCACATATGAACTCTTTTTAACTAATTCATATATGAACCTTTGTGATTCATATATGAATCAGTTAATTAGTTCATATGAGAATTAGTTAAAAAAAGTTCATATATGAATCACAAAGGTTCATATATGAATCGGTTAATTGGTTTTAACTGATTCATATATGAAGCTACAGTTAATTAGTTTCATATATGAAACACAAAGGTTCATATATGAATCAATTAATTGGTTCACTGATTCATATATAAAACTACAATTAGTTAGTTTCATATATGAAACACAAAGGTTCATATATGAATCACAAGGTTCATATATGAATTAGTTAAAAAGAGTTTTGTTTTTGAGTGTGAGTTTAAGTATGTGTTTCATGTATAAAGATATTTTTGTGTCTTTTTAACATATAAAACATTATGTGAATTACATGGGTTCATATATGAACAAATAGTTCATACGTGAATCACACAGGTTCATATATGAACTTGTCCCGTGTTTTTGTAAAAGTTACGAAATTGCCCTTCTATTTTTGGAACAGCCGCAAACTTTTGACCAATTAAAATCGATCTTGGCCGAATAAATGACCAAGATTACTTCTCTACTTCTCATATATTTAGCACTTCTCATTTGAACTTGTGGCTATATATATAGAGGTTCACTATTTTGTAAACTTTTTTTCGTGTAAACTTTGGATTTCATAGGTTTTCTTGATGAAATTGTTTCATGAAATTGTTTATTTTGATGAAATTGTTTCATATCATTCATTTCTTGATAAAATTGTTTCATATATTTGTGTTTTTTATGTAGTTTCATATAATTTTTTTTCATTCCTATGAAACTGTTTCATATATTTTCTTAGTTTGATGAAACTTTGTCGTTTTTACATAAAAAACACAAATGTATGAAACAATTTCATCATGAAACGAATAATATGAAACACTTTCATCAAAATAAACAATTTCATGAAACAATTTCATCAAGAAAACCTATGAAATCCAAAGTTTACACACATTTAGAGGTTTACAATTTATTATCCCTCTCTCTCTCTCTCTCTCTCTATATATATATATATATATATATATATATATATATATATATATATATATATATAGAGTCCCTTTATTATGAAACCCCCTAAAACAATGAAACCTGTGAAACCCAATCTGGACCGTTGATGAGTTAGATCAAAGGCTAATATGGGCGCGGTGGCATGAATGGTAATTAAGTATGAAATTGATGGCACGATCGTCCGTCTAAGAATTATGAAAGGGTATAATGGTCAATTAACAAATGGAATCAGTTTAGGAAAGATTCTGAACCGCGGTAAATTAGGGCTCGATTCTTTTCCGGTGAAATCAAGACCGATATCGACGGGATACATTATACGAAACAAACTGATTTCATCTTCGGATTGGTGAAACACATTTGGAGACGAACAACACCGAATTGAAACATAACAAATAGGAAAAAATACGAAACAAAAATGGCGGACAACGAAGATCCACCAAGAAGAGGTAAGGTTTTCAAATATTTTTCCACAATATATACTTCCATAACAAAACGATGAAATATAACACCATTGATTTTGTGAAACACAACCAGTTCGAAGGCCCATCGAAAGAATACGACTGAAGACATCGTTTTCAAACTTTAAGAACACAACAGACAACCCGGTTTGCCTCGACGGAACAGGGACAGATACGAAAGAAGGTAAAGGTACTACTTATAGTTGTTTCAAGATTATTGTTTTTTAGTAAGTTCATTATGTTATCTTTTAATTTTTTTCTATCTTTTTGAAGTGGGGGAAAGTGTGAAAACTTTAATGGAGCCAATTAATGGAGTTGTTTACTACGGGGATGCACAAACTCCAATGGAAGTTGTTAACGAGATGCATGAGGGTTCGATAATAGAAGGTATGCAATTATGAGTTTTATGTTTACAGTTAAAAAATTTCATTTACCATGAGAAATTTAGTATTTTGAATGTGTAAATCGAAACAAAACAAACTTTATGTAAAGTTTCATATGCTTTATTTGGTGAGATACGTATGTGAAACACAACCAGTTACAAATGTAATAATGTATTATGAAAAATGTAAATAAAATAAAGTAATGTGTGTTAGAAATCATTGATTGGTTAAAAACAATTGTTGGGAATATATGATATGATCCATTGATAATTGTTAATATGACTATTAATTTTTTATTGTTAAATATGTGAATCCAACATATTAGAGGGTACATTGTGTATAATGAACTCTCAATTTTGTTAAATTCGCATATGAAACGTTACATATTTAACAACAAAGTCGATGTAAAACATACTACAGTGGGAAGCAGTACCGGACCAACAACCAAGGTTTCAGGACATGTGAAACAAGGAGAAAAAGGTATGACGTGGTTACTATTAACTAAAAAATACATGAAACCTTAGTGGCATTGAACTATTGATATCATAATAATTCTAGATTTGACAAGCATATTGCAAAAACTAGATAGGGGATTTAGTACAATGGCATTATCGGATGTAGGGCAAGGCAACGATATGCAAGGTACGCGACTATCGGTTTAACTATTGATAAAACCATGAACGTGGCGTTACATTTCATACATTCTGGCTTCATGCTTGTGTTTCGCAGTTGACAAAGTCGCGGAGAAGAGGCAAACGAGGAGCGCATAAAAAAAAACAAGCTGAAAGGAAAAGACCACGCCCGAAGAATTTACAGATAATTTGTTACAATGAAGGTGTAACTCGTATTTAATGTTTTCTTTAATAGTCATGTATCACGTCATTTAAAAAATTTCTTTTTAACATAAAAATAATTAAATCAAGATTTGAGGATGATGACGATTTCACGACGAAACCATCTGACAGGGTACGTGTAGCAAAAGAACACCCAAGACCTTCGAAAAAAGTGAAAAGGAATAAGGAAAAGAAGGCAAATAAACGAGAAAATGTAGGGGGGATAAGAACACGAACATCTCCAATGATTCTGCAGGCTACACTTTCAGAGCTTAATGATGATCAAAAGGTATCATTATGTGAGATGGGTTTCGAGTCGATGCTAGGGATGACAGTTGATGGTATACCCTCAAAGCTAGGGTATTTTGTGGTGGACAACCTGGACACTGAAAGGATGGCGATAAAGGTTGGAAACGCCGAAATACCGATCACAGAAGATGCGGTTCATAGCGTGCTCGGAATTCCAAAAGGTGGCATAGACCTTGATACTGTTGATATAACAACAAGAGGACTGCGCTCTTTTGGTATTTGGAAGAAGAATTACAACAAAGACAAAATGAGGCCAACGGATGTAAGTAATGCGATAATCGAAAGTCAAAGCGGAGGTGATGCTTTCAAATGGAATTTCATAGTTTTGTTCGTCAACTCAATGGGTGAGTGTAGCCCAACAGGTGGCTGCAGCGCAAACTTTTTGTCAAAGGTGGGTAACGTAGACATGATTAGACAAATCAACTGGTGCAAGTACATTTGCAATTGTGTGGAACGCAGCAAGCGGAACTGGAAATGAGACACACACGACAGTTTTTTCTGTGGGCCGCTGACATTTCTTATGGTACGTGAAAAAATATTCATATAAATAAAAATGATGATTTAACTCATAATTTAACACTTGCTTCCGCAGCTCTTGTACGTGAAGCGTACCGTATTTCATATGGCTGATGTGAATCCAGCTTCGTTGCCAATCGCGGAATGAACGATGGAAAAGTTACGAACAAGGCAAAACGATGGCATCCGGACGGGGGAGGGGGGGGGGGGCTGCATAATACAGTATTAGCATTGAATAATGAAGTATCTGAGGTTCCAACCGTAAGGGCAAACAATGATGAGGATCGAGCACAACCCCATTTGGAAGTTGCACAAGAAGTGGAAGGCACGGTTGATAAAGGGTTCGTTAACAATTCCGAAATCACAACACCAGCATATGATATGACTAATGGTGTGCCAAACCCACCTGGTGGGGTGCCAGAAATCGAACCAATTAGAGTAAACACAGACGCGGAGGAAGATGGTTTGCTGTACGATGAAGAGGAACTAAGCCGGGTAATTTGGATCTGTTTCGTAGTTTACGTGTATAACAAAAATTACTTTTGAAATGAATTTAAAAAATAGTTCACTACTGATCTAACAAACAAATATGCAAGACTACATGGAGAGGATTGACGCAAAATTCTTGGAGTTATACGCAACGAAGTGGGACCTAGAGCAACTAATAGATGAAGCAAGCGGTTTATTCCCGTATGAGGAACAGTTCATCCAATATAAAAACGGCTTGGGTTCAATATTTAAAGACGAAGATCCAGTGCCCGAATCAAAAGAGGATCAACCTAAAGATGGCGATGAAAGAAACGAGGTTGTTGACGACATCGGAGTAATGGAGAATGCAGGTACAGTGACACCGGTGAAACTGGTTTTCGCGGAGGACGACTCGCTGGAAAAACAAAGCCCATTGTCACAGATATGGTACAGCCAGACGACGTACGGAATAATTGACGAGACAGTGAGGCTTAACTCGGGAGAGAAAGACGGTGGAAATAAAGAAAAGGCGGTGGAGAAAGATGTGGCAAACACTAACGACGAATCATCACCGAGTTTCGATGTGGGTTTCAGCCAGTTTACGCCTTTAGCAAATGATAGATTTCATGACAAGGGTAAAGCAGTTTATGAGCCATCAGACATAGCGCTGAGGTTAAGGAAACGAGAGCTAAAGGTGGGAGAGCAACTAAAGTCCCCGTACGTGAAAAGACATGTTCTTTTAGGGAAAGGTTTATCAAGCGGGGAAAAAAAGATTCACGAGTGGGCGATGTCAGCTAATGGACTTCCAAGGTAAACAAAACTTAAAACGCACGACAAATTGACATTTCGATTATTTCGCCTTATGCGCTTACATGGCTGACACTTTGTTTTCCGTACTGTAGTGAACTGTTGTTCTCGACAGACTCAAGTCAAACGATAACTAGAATAGCTATCGAAACACTTGCAACAACGGAGAATGTGTTCAACAGCGTCATAGACGGATGGGTTACAGTGTTAAATAGTGAGGAACGTTTACGAAGCCACGAGTCAAGGAAGCGGTTATTTGTGAAGACAGGAACAACGGTAATGTCATAACTAAATTTTCTTTCACGATATCAAAAAATCTAACTTATAAACACTTCATTAATAACAGGACGGAGAAGTGTTGTTGTACGATATGCACGACTTCAACTCAAGATTCAAATGGTTTTCTAGGAACTTTGCAAAGGCATGCGAATTCAACACGGCCAGCATTAACCTGCAAAACATAGATATGGTAATTTTTATTTAATGAGCAGAAATATCATCAAGATATATTCACATACAATCTAGTGTTAGCATGTTTTATTAATGTTTCACATAAAATATTGTATGGTTTAATTTTTTTACACAGGTTTTCATACCAATGAAACGGAGGCAGTATTTCTACTGCGTGGTATTTGATTTGAAATACCACACGGTTGAGATTTTAGATAACACGGCAGATTCCGGTGAGGTTGACGACTTGTACCATTATGATGTTCACATACTGGTGAGCATTGCGTATAATATTGAATTCGTATAAACACTTGATTTTTTATGTTTGCCAACTAACTATGGTTGTAACAGCATACGATGTTCCTTCGTCACCTGCGAAACCTTAAGCACCCTTTGGAGAAACAAATACAAATTGCTGAGAAGACACGTGTTTGCATGACTTGGAAAACATCGAAAGACGAAGTCAACAGTGGAATTTTCCTTATGCGGCACATGGAAACCTATATGGGAGGGGGTGTTCATACATGGTACACCGGGATTGCAAAGAGGGGCCCAGACAAGATAAGCAAATGAAGATTTTGAGGAAAAAATACACGACTAAGATGCTGCTGAGTGAACGAAACAAAAAAAGGAGATACGTGGAGTCGGAGGCAATTGGTTTTAGCCTTCTCGATGCATCCGAAAGGGAAAAACAACTAACCAAGGCAGCAACTACGAGGAAGGAGAGAATTAGAGGTTTTTGAATGAGTGGGTTTTCACACGATGATCGGTTTGGGACAATAATTGACGTGATGGTGGTTAACAACTATGACAATTTTTTTACGTTTTGGTTGACTTTATTTTCTGTTGGTTATCTGCTTTTTAACATGGGTTTTGGTTTTGGGTATTTCAATCGTTTTTAAGGTTCTTATGTTGAAAAGAATTGTTATATGGTTTGCATGCATATATAACTTATATGACCAGTTGTGTATGAATATTTGGTGGTTTAATACCTTTATTATAATGTTATTCATATGTTAGTATTATGGTCTACATACATGAACACTCGCCGTGAAAATTGTTGGTTTCATATCAACATACTCTAACCCTTAATTTTGAAAGTGAGTTAAACAATATACTATTTCATAAGACTTTACGATTTTTATAAGATTGTTATAAAAAAAACTAATATACCATTTTTATAAAAAATGAACAAAAATAACTAATTTCATATGTATGTAATTTTTTATAATTACTTTACATGTTTTCGTATCCCTATGGTTTCATGATTGAATGTATGACATGAAAGGGATTGTTGACGACTTGCATTAATTATAGGATTCAAAAGTGATTATACCACACATGGGGACAATAAGAATTTTCATAATATTAACCTTGTGGAAGCTTCTGCACAACAGATGAACTACTGATATCCAAATAAACAGTGAATAATTTCTGGAAAATTGATATTTCTTGTACAAAACCTAAAGCAACAATAGAAACACATCAAAAAATGTGTAAACAAAACTGGATATGTATCTAACATTACTGTGACGATTATACCACGCATTCACCATAAAAAACATAAATAACAAAAGATCTAACCCAACATTTCATATATTATCCATTAATTGTGGGTTTTCCAGAAAACCCCTTCAAAAAAGTTTCACAAAAAGGATTGTTCAGTACGTTAATATCAACAACTAAAAAAGAGAGCATCGGTGATGAGTCAAGAGACATGATCAAAACAAAACATATTAACACAACCAAACAAAAACATAACCGCATGCAATCTGCTACCTACACCCCGTCAATCCCATCAAACGCCTTGCAGTAACACCACACTTTCACCTTCTTGATCGCCTGTGTCTGCTTGTCCATGAGCACAGTCTTGTCCCATAGCTTAACGGAGATGTGATCGTAGTCGTCTTTTCGCATGTTAGAAATGGCCTGTTCCTCCTTTATCTTCTGTTTCTTCTTCTGCAACTTGGCTTCCAGGCACTCGATTCTCGCAGTCAATTCCCGATTTTCAGCCAACAAGTCGAGATTGTGGTTTACAAGTGAACGAAGGAGGTATTGGGGAACATGGCGTTGCGGGAGTTGAGGGTTTTCATCATCAGAAGAAGAGTGAGCATCCATGGATTCAAGGTTATGAAGGAGAGAAAGGGTTAGGTGTGAGGAGCTAAAAAGGTATGAAACCCCAAAATGGCGGATTTCGTATATGAAAGAGAAGGGAATGATTTTAGGGTTTCTTGGGAAACATATTGGGCAATTATGACAGCCCACTACCCTTTAATATATGAATTAAGTATAAAGATATTAATAAAAAAAACCATGGGCGGGTAACAATGTCACATACACACAGATTTTTATTTGTGTAAATGTACATTACAGTAATTACCATAATATACGAAATATGAAAATTAACAATATTTCATAAAACAACTAATATTACGTTAAGTTTCAAAATTAAAAATACTTGCAATCAAATCAAATAAACATAAAACTCCTGTTAAATAAAAAAAACTCGGTAACGTAACTTTAAAGAAAAAACAACTAAGCATTTTTGGAGCGGTGTGGGCAATTGCGGGAATCGTGATTAACCAACTGCTTACAACATCTACATATACGTTTCGGCCTCTTGGCACTAGAAGACGCTTTCTCAAATACCCCAATCAACCGCTTCCCGGTTCCACAACCTTTGTTTCGTATACCCGATGGAGGTAAAATCTCTGCTTTTTCAGGAACATCGACACCATGACATTCCCTCATGGCTTCAGCTTTATCTACTGCAGGACAAGGCACGTAATTCTCAACATCATAATCAACTTTCATTTTATCCAATGTTGACGAAAATGAAGAAAGTTTTTCCTTGTCGTTCCTCAATCGACTAACTAGAACATCGACCTTCGCATACACCTCATTAATTAAGCGCTCCTTCTCAACATCAACTTCACCATAACGTGCCTTAGCAGCTTGTATGTCTACAGGAACCAAAGATCTAGTCTAACGGCGTACTATGAGGTAGTCTGGAATCGTGACATGCCCGTCATTCATCAAAACCTTGAACATGTGACGACATACCAGTCCATTTCGTACAAAATAATTACATTCACATTCCATATGTTTCGCGTCGAGATCGTGAATAACATACAATTATACAAATGCTTTTAAATTTATTACAAATATTAAAATAACTTGATAATAAAAATCATAGAAAATACTTACAATGTAGGTCGCTTTAGGCGCAAACTTCTTGTTCTGCTGAGTAACACGATATCGTTTACCACCTATAACATGAACAACACAGAAATATAGACCTTTACTGATGTCTTTCTGGACATCAAAGAAAACCTTTCGCGTATAAACCTCAGACGCATGCTTCTCAATCGGCATTGGTGTATCACTCCGGGGGAATGTGTTTCTTGTAACAAACTCCAACGATCTATGCTTGTTTCTTTGCTTTTCTGTCGAAGCATAGAATGTATGTATGAATTTCACCAAATCATTTCGAAAAGACGCAAATAACCTAAAAAAGCATGTGAACTCTCGGATCGAGATGTAGTTCGCATAAGCCCAGACATGCGATCTTCTTTGTAATACGCGGGAATCCAAAAATTTCGGATTTCGTACATGTACTTCAACCACTCGTTACGGTGAAGCGCAAAATCCTCAATGATTTCATTCCATCCAGATTCAAAGTCATCGACCGACGTGTTGTAATTCCAAACCAACTTGTTGAACCTCCTAGTGAACTCGTCATTTTGATCAACAGGTAAGGAAACCTAAGAACGTGAACCTTATGAAATAATAATTACAAACTGAATAGTATTTGTTTAAATACTATAACACGAAGAAACCATACCTTATTAGGAACTTTCTTCGTAATGTGCCACATGCACAACCGATGCTTCGACTCAGTGAAAACCTCAGGAATCGCTTGTTTCATTGAAGCACATTGGTCCGTTATTACAAACAAAGGCTGTTTCCCATGCGCTTGAATAAAGGCATTCAAGACCCATTTGAAGTTGACAACATTCTCGTGACTAATCAACGCAGCTGCAACTACAACGGACCGCTTATGGTTGTCGATTGCTATAAATGGAACAAAATTCATAGCGTGCCTACATCAAAAAAAAAAAAATTGCAAAACATTTCAGAAAAATAAAAATTCATATATAACATCTTACCTGTTAGTCCGGTTAAAAATGGTATACATGTAATATGTAAAATGTATGTGAACTAGAATAATGTGTGTATGAAATCGTGGCTTGTTTAAATAAAATTGTTGTGAATATATGATACGATCCATTGATAATTGTTAATATAATTATAAAGTTGTATGAAAAAAAACATCTTACCTGTTAGTCCGATATGTGGCATCAAATGACACCGTGTCTCCAAATTCTTTGAAATTTAACTTGGCAATCTCATTGGCCCAAAAAATAGCTTGGACTTCGCGATCCTCGACTAAATAATCAAAAAAAAATCAGGGACGTTACACCTACGTTTCGCAAGCAGATTGATGAGCATCTGCGCATCTTTAATCCCAACATATGTCCCCATATCCCTTCTAGCATTCTCATAATCCACCGGTGTCGGACCAACATACTCATACCCTCCTTTTATAGCCGCGTTTATTGTATGGGCCTTAGAACCACCTATGCTTGCAGCAGACTGATTATACAGGTTCCTATAATCAGTATACTGCAACTGCCTTCATGATTTGCAAAACAACTTATCGTGAACATTGTATAAAGCATGGTTATGCCTTTATTCAAATTTGTAAACAACAAATGCATTATTTTCTTTCTTCAACCGAAATTTGACACAAGCCTTACAACCGGATCTCCTAAAATTTGAATTTCGCACTTTGCGATCACAACCACTGCTATCATATTCTACCTTTTTTTTCTCGGGAAATCCTTCACGACTACATAAAAGGTACCTAGACAAAACGGTACCATCCCTATTCTTCTTTTTATTCGATCTCCAAACATCAAAACCTGCTACTTGTGCATATCTCATATACGCCGCCTCAGCTTTTTCAATACATAGATACTCGTGCCCCATAGGTAGCTTAATTTCATCATCAACACGCGTAATCCAGTATTTCGTCCCCCCAGGAGTAACAAATATATCAACCACATCTAGAATTATAATAAAATTCATAGGAAAATCAAAATCTGGTACGGATATAATTTAAAAACAACATACAACTAATTCACATAGATCGTATGTTTTTAACATTCTTCGTTCAGCATAAAAGTAATAAAGAAATATCTATGAAACCGGTGGACTATTAGGAAAATAAATAACACAACAGTAATAAGTGTTGCTCCACATTTTCATACACACAAACCAAATAATACAAAGTTTTGAACAAAGTCATATGCCCTTTAGCGACCATCCACGTATATGAACAAGTCTTTTAATCATGTTTCATAATTTAAACATAACCCAAAACGTGAAAGTTTTAACGAGACGTGTATGAATAAAAGTAACATATAAGAAATGTGAGAAGGGAACGCAAAAAAAAATACTACTCACCATCGTCTTTTTCACCACTTACAGATATGTCATCATCCACAACCCTATCAACATTGTTTTGTTTAGAACAATCATCCCCAGAATCATTTGACGTTTCATCCGTCGCAACATCATCGACTATGAATTGTGAAAAAACAGACGACGCTATTGTATCATTTTCAATGGCTGAATTCACTGGATCATCGTCCATCATCGTCGAGTTCAGAAAAAACAATACGACTAAACATATATGTGAAGAATCAAGAACAAAAAAAAATCATATTTTTTGAAACAAGAACTAACCATGATTGCCTAAAATTCGGGAAATCGAATCTATCCATAATTAACTACCTATTTAAATTAATAAAAAAACGGGATAAAAAATGATGAAAATGACTAAATTGCCCTCTTGCGTGATTAATGGAGAATTAGTGATCTAATGGTCCAGATTAGGTTACATGGTTTCATCCTAATATGGTGGTGGCATAAGAAGCCACCCCTCTCTCTCTCTCTCTCTCTCTCTCTCTCTCTCTCTATATATATATATATATATATATATATATATATATATATATATATATATATATATATATATATATATAGGGTCGGGTTCAAATGAGGAGCGCATCAAAACGTGAGAACGTGAGGAGCACCGTCCATGTACAAAATCAAATGTGATTCACAACACAAACCGCGGGACAAGCCGCGCGCTTTTGCAAACCGCGTAACAAACCGCGCGTGTCCAAAATGTTAATCACATATGATTTTTAGTCCTGTGTTGTGAATCACATGTGATTTTGTACATGGACGGTGCTCCTCACGTTCTCACGTTTTGATGCGCTCCTCACATGAACCCTCCTCTATATATATATATCAATGTTATAAAAAACTCATCGCGCAGCCACCATGGCGCGCCATGACACAAGGCTTGTGTCTCACGCCACGTTAAGCCTATGGCATGCCATGGCCTAATGCGCAATTTTTGTAATACGATATTTGATTTTTCTTTACGTTTTTAAAGTCTTATTTGCTAATTTTTAATATATATAACCTAATTTAACTTGCTTATTACTATTGACTCATTGAGTAACACTACAAAAGACATGTTTTTAACTTGCTTATTACTAATTCGCCGTGGCTCCTAAGGCTTAAGGCTTGGCCTCGTTGCCACGCCACACCTCGCGCCATTTAGAACCTTGATATATATTAGGGAAAGTTAATTAATAGAACCACTCATGTGCTACAAACTGTGAAAACCAACTTTTATGTGTTGTTTCATGTATGAAAGAACACATGAACATGCAACTTTTATGTGTTGTTTCATGCATGAAAGAACACATCAACATGCACTGTCCATAGAGTGTTGTTTCATAGAAGAAATATCAAGCAAAGATTCAACCCCATAAGGAATCATTACAAATCTTGATAATTGAGAAATATCAAGGAATGTTTGGCTTGTGAAAAGAAAAACAAAAAGAATACATTTATACATGAAACACACGCTCATATTCACACACAAGAACATAACATGTAAAACAGTATTAATCATAACTTAAAAATCAAACTCGTTTCGGATGAGTTTTGGTTGATTTTCACGAGTTTGATTTCACATGTAATGTTTCATCTATGAAACAATAAATATTTTTTTTCACAATTTTTGTAACTTGATGGATGTGGTGTATATATTAATATACATATAATTTTCTTTCTTGAATGTTTAAACAAAATTAAATCTAGAAATACTAAAATTCCTCTCACTGTAATGGACTTTTTTAAAGGGCTCCAATAATAAAGATCCAAATTTGAAATGTCTGTGTAAACACAACCATGAAAATTTGAAATGTCCAGGTTGAAGTAAAAATATCAATTGGAAGTATATGCACAAATGCACAAATGCTTTATTAAACGCTGATTCATCTAAGGCTCTTTATGTGAGTACTGCTCTTAACTTCTTATGTAGGATAGATGAATTGTCCTACATTTGTTTGTTGTGTTTTCACTTTGTATGAAATATTTATCAGATGTGCCAATGAGTTTGATTTACTGGGAAAACAGAATTTGAATATGTAGTCTCATGATACAAAACACCTTTTCTAAGTTTCTCATTGCCCATCAACAATGGAGGCAAGGAGGAAAAGGATAACTAAAATAAGACAAGTGAAAGACTCACATAATATATAGAGGAAAGTTCATCTAAAAACTCAAATTCAGTTGTAAACGTAAGGACAAATCTCGTCCATTGATCGCAGACATATTTAAGCCATTTCTAAAATTCAGCTTTAGGGGTATTTTCGTCAACATTAGAATCAACGCCTCATTTGTTGACTTTTTATTTTCTTTTTTAATTAAAAAACTTTTACCCCCTTAAATTTTAAAATAAATTATCTCAAAAATTACTAACATTTTAATCAAACAAATTACATAAAAAAAACGAGAATTTCGTGCTCTTCGATATGACATCCATCATGATATAGTTTTTTTTCGTTTTAACCGTTTTTTACGTGAAATCGTGTATATGTGTTATATTCAGAGTGAATAATACAACATTCGGGATGAATAATATCTACATTTATTCGGACTGAATATATGGAATTATTCAGACTGAATAAAGGTAGATATTAAAAAAGAATAAAACTTATTCATGTCTTGATATAGTTTTTTTACGTTTTAACCGTTTTTTACGTGAAATCGTGTACATGTGTTATATTCAGAATAAATAATATAACATTCTGGATGAATAATATCTACATTTATTCAGACTGAATATATAGAATTATTCAGACTGAATAAAGATAGATATGAAAAAATAACAAAATTTAAACATTTATTCGTTTTGAATATCTACTTTTATTCAGTCTGAATATATAGAATTATTCAGACTGAATAAAGGTAGATATGAAAAAAGAACAAAACTTAAACATTTATTCGTTTTGAATATCTATCTTTATTCAGTCTGAATATATAAAATTATTCAGACTGAATAAAGGTAGATATTCAAACGAATATAATTATTCAGACTGAATAAAGGTAAATTATTCAGACTGAATAATTCCATATATTCAGTCTGAATAATTCTATATACACAGTCCGAATAAATGTAGATATTATTCATCCCGAATGTTGTATTATTCACTCTGAATATAACACATATACACGATTTCACGTAAAAACGGTTAAAACGAAAAAAAAACTATATCATGATGGATGTCATATCGAAGAGCACGAAATTCTCGGTTTTTTGATGTAATTTGTTTGATTAAAATGTTAATAATTTTTGAGATAATTTATTTTAAAATTTAAGGGGGTAAAAGTTTTTTAATTAAAAAGAAAATAAAAAGTCAACCAAGGAGACGCTGATTCTAATCTGACGAAAATAATTACCTTTATTCAGTCTGAATATTTACCTTTTATTCAGACTGAATAATTTTTTTTTCCAATTTTACCCCTGCGCGCTAAATATTCATTAAGCCATGGACAGAGTTTTCAACTTATTTACAAAATTGCCACCGCGTTTTTTTGCCACTGATCTCTTCACCGGATTATTAATCAACGGTTGTGGTTTGTCCTCACGTTTACAATTGAATTTGAGTTTTTATTTGAACCCAACCATATATATATATATATAGAGAGAGAGAGGTGGGTTCAAACGAGAACGCTAACTATTTACGAGAACACGAGAACGACCGTCCATGTACAAAATCACATGTGATTCACGTACAAAATCACATGTGATTTTACAATACATGGAAATCTGGACGTGAATCACATGTGATTTTGTACAAAATCCAGGTAGTGTAAAATCACATGTGATTTTGTACAAATCACGTACAAAATCCAGGTAGTGTAAAATCACATGTGATTTTGTACGTGAATCACATGTGATTTTGTACATGGACGGTCGTTCTCGTGTTCTCGTAAATAGTTAGTGTTCTCGTTTGAACCTAACTATTTACCAGAAAGGTTCAAACGAGAACGCTAACTATTTACGAGAAACACGAGAACGGGCGCTCATGAACAAAATCAAATGTGATTCACATACAAAATCATATGTGATTAAAATTCTGGACACACGCGGTTTGGGCCGCAACTTGCAAGTCGTGTGGCAAGCCGCGCGTATCACATGTGATTTTGTACTGTGAATCACATGTGATTTTGTACATGGACGACCGTTCTCGTGTTTCTCGTAAATAGTTAGCGTTCTCGTTTGAACCCACCTCTCTCTCTATATATATATATGCATGTATGCATATCAGCATATATATAAAATATGTACAATTCATATCCTTATATTTTAACGTAATTATGTATGTTAATGTGATATGTTAAAACGTATTTTTTTAACATATTTTAGTTAATATATGATTATTATGTTAATGCGATAAGAGTGTAAAAAGAAAATTGAAAAAATAAGAAATGTACCATAAATTAAATAATTAACTAAAAGAATGTGAATTGTAAATATTAAAAATATTTTTATGTAGTATATATGATATATAATAAAATACTTAAATAAAAAAATATTCAATATTGAGCTCATTTCGAAGGTATCGAAGAGACGAGTACAATGGTGTAACTTGTTAAAATTAAAACGTATTTTTTAACGTATTTTAGTTAATAAACGATTATATGTGTTAATATGATGAAGGTGTAAAATTAAAATAGAAAAGTAAAATGTATAAAGTAAACTAAGTAAATAATTATAGGGGTATAAAGTGTAAAATTAAAATCAAAATCACCAAATTGAAGGAATTGAGTGTCCATCGCGGGACATAGGAGCTCCAATCGCGGGGCATCTTTTTTGGGTCCGCGATCGGGGGTTCTACCGTGGAAAAATGGGTATTTTTGCAAAACCAAAGAGATTTTGGGTATTTCTGCAAAACCAATTATGAACTTTGGGTATTTTAATTAATTTCCCTATAAAAATATATACAACACATATACATATGCATATAAACATATATACAACACAAATACATATACCTACAACAATATATACATACCAATCGCAGTTAGCAACCAACACACACACACACACACACACACATATATATATATATATATAAAAAGAGAGACAGAGAGAGAGGGAGAGAGGGAGGAAGGATCAAACGAGAGCAGTATCTAGTTAAAAAACACGAGAACTAACAAATCACATATTTTTTTACATTAACGGGCGAAAAAAGTCACGTGGGCCTGAGGTCGCGGCCAAACTCGTCTGTGTGGCTTTTTGGCCTGTTAATGTAAAATCATATGTGATTGTTGGTTCTCGTGCTCTTTTAAATATGTATTGACCGGCGGATACATAGAACACGTACACATGTGTACACACAACACATACAAATGAGAAAATAAGAAAGTTAGATAAATTCGTCGCTAGTCCATCGCTAATTAGAGACGAGTTGGCTATAAACCCATCCTGTAATGAACGGGTAAGTTAATTGTTTATTTATTTATTTATTTTATATTTGTTAGTTTAGGGTAACTTTGTGATATAGAGGAGATAGCGGCAAAGATCGAAAGCCAGGTGATCGAGCGACACGGAGGAAAGCAAAAACGAAAGAAAGCCGGCGGCGCTAGTGGCGGCACCACCTGACCCGTGCCACAGCCCGCGCCGGGAACTGTTTGGTAGACGGCGCCCACGCCGGCGCTAGATAACCCGCGCCACAAGGAGCGTCGGGCACTGTTTCCGTTTCCTGACCCAATTCCATCGTCACGTGATTAGTTTTCATTTATCTAAGTTTATCTAAGTTATTTTATTATTATTAGGCTATCTTCTATTTGAATAAGGTTAAGTTAATTAATGCTTATCGCTTTCCAATTTAGATTATAAATAGGGTATTAGTTTTCTTTTGTTAATCAGTTATCAATAAATCAAAGTTCTTTTAAGAGTTTTCTCTTAATTTTCCTGAGTTTACTTTTAGTAACATCGTTATCAAAAGGGTTTAGACGCTTGTCGATCCTTCCGCAAACCGACGCTGCGTCAAGTGGTATCAGAGCAGGATTTGCCTGTCTTTTCACTATCATGGCAGATCAACAACTCGCTACCAAAGCAGACCTAGTCGAGATGAACGCGGCCCTTACCGCGGCAATCGCTGATCTGACGGCGGCTGTTACCAGGCTTCAACCCAACGTCCTCCACGACAACCGTCGACGAAGAGACAGGTTTGAAGAACCGATTACGAGGCCACACAATGGCAATCATAACCGGAATAACCCTTTTAGCTCTGAATCCGAAGAGGAGGAGGAAGAAGATGAACTGATCAACGTACGAGGAAACGAGCACGATTATCGTATGAAAGCGGACATCCCGTTCTTCTACGGAACCATGGGCGTTGAAGAGTTCTTAGACTGGCATATCGAAGTCGATCGATTCTTCGACATAATGGAAATACCCGAGCATAAACAAATAAAGATGGTTGCTTTCCGTCTCAAAAGCATCGATGCCGTGTGGTGGGACAAGCTCGTGATCCAACGACAACGACAACGAAGGGGTCTGATTCGATCATGGTGCCGAATGAAACAGTTGATGATCGAACGTTTTCTACCGGAAGATTGCGAACAGATCCTCTACAAAATGTATCTCAATTGTAAACAAGGTCCGAGATCCGTAACCGATTACACCACCGAATTCCTACGGTTAACCGATCGTAATGAAATTGGGGAATCCGAAGGACAAAAGGTAGCCCGATACATCAGCGGCTTGAAACCCTCAATCCAAGACAAGATTGGGCTCCAAAACGTGTGGACCGTGACCGAAGCTTCGAGCTTGGCTCTAAAGGCCGAATTAATGGAAAAGTCTGCACGCACCTCTAACTCGTATCGACGATTTCAGGGATCCAACGAGAACTCAAACAACACCGTTGATAAAGGCAAAGGCATCACAACCCTGCAAGACACAAACCCGCCTCCCAAGGCTAATACCAGCAATCCCGTTGGAGGACCATAAGGAAAGTCTATGCCTTCCAAGACCCCCAACCCGTACGCCAAACCGATGAGTTCAAAATGTTACCGATGCGGCCAACCGGGACATCGATCCAATGAGTGCACTAATCGAAGAACAACAACACTAGTCGACGACGAAGAAACCGAGGAAGACAACACCTATGAGGGTGCCGCCTTTGCCGAAGAAGAGTTTGAAGAGAGGATCAACATCGTGCTCCAACGAGTACTTCTCTTGTCCAAAGAAGAGGGCCAAAGAAAGAATCTTTTCCGATCTCATTGCTCCGTTCATAAAAAGGTATGTAACCTTATCATCGATAACAGAAGTTGTGAAAATCTAGTGTCTCGAAAGCTAGTCGATTATCTCAACCTACCCACTCAACCCCATGAGGCTCCCTATTCTCTCGGGTGGGTCAAGAAAGGCCCGCAAGTTAGAGTCACACAAACTTGCCGGGTACCCATATCGATCGGGAAATACTACCAAGAAGAAGTTTTATACGACGTTCTTGATATGGATGCATGTCACATCCTACCAGGCCGACCTTGGCAATTCGATAACGATGTCACCTATAAAGGGCTAGACAATGTCATGTTATTCCAGTGGGGTGACCGAAAGATTGCCATGGCACCCGTTAGTGATTTCGGAAAGACCCCCGACAAGAAAAGCAACCATTTGATCATTATGACTAATAGCGAGCGAGAGATGGAAGAAGATGCCAAGGAAGTCGAAGTCTTTTGCCCTATTGTCGTTAAAGGGCTGATGAGTGCAGAAAAGGTCAAGACCGAAATCCCAAAGGAAGTAAACAAAATACTAGAAGATTTCAAGGAACTAGTTGCGGATGATTTACCTCCCGAACTACCACCCATGAGGGATATTCAACACCAAATTGACTTGATCCCCGGAGCTAGTTTACCAAACTTACCCCATTACCGGATGAGCCCCAAAGAGAACGAGATTCTAAGAGAACACGTCGAAGACCTGCTAAAAAAGGGGTTTATACGAGAAAGCATCAGTCCGTGTGCCATACCCGTACTCCTAGTTCCAAAAAAAAACAATCAATGGAGGATGTGCATCGACAGTAGATCTATCAACAAGATCACCATCAAGTACCGGTTTCCTATCCCACGACTAGAAGACATGTTTGATGAACTATCCGGCTCCACCGTTTTTCCAAAATCGATCTTAGAAGAGGCTACCATCAAATCCGTATTCGACTGGGGGATGAATGGAAGACGGCCTTCAAAACACCATTCGGACTCTACGAATGGTTGGTTATGTCGTTCGTCACATCTAACGCACCAAGCACCTTCATGAGGACGATGAATCAGGTACTACGCCCTTTCATTGGAACTTTTGTAGTTGTCTACTTTGACGATATCCTCATCTATAGATGAGAAGAGTCCGATCACCTCGACCATCTTCGTCAAGTCTTAACGGTTCTCCAAGAGAATAAACTCTACGTTAATCTGAAGAAGTGCACTTTCTGCACCAACAAACTTGTGTTCCTTGGTTTCATAGGTGGAGAACACGGTATCGAGGTGGATGAAGAAAAGGTGAAAGCCATCCGAGAGTGGCTGACACCCAAGACGGTTACCGACATCCGTAGCTTCCATGGGCTAGCGACTTTCTATCGAAGATTCGTCCGAAATTTCAGTACCATTACCGCCCCGATCACGGAGTGTCTAAAGAAAGGTAAGTTTCAATGGGGGCCCGAACAAGACGAAAGCTTCGCCCTAATCAAGGAAAAACTCAGCACCGCACCCGTCCTAGCACTACCCGATTTCGACAAAGTTTTTGAAGTAGAATGTGACGCAAGTGGCATTGGGATCGGTGCTGTCCTAACCCAAGAGAAGTGACCCGTCGCCTATTTTAGCGAAAAGATTAGCGAGCCCCGACGAAAGTGGAGCACATACGACCAAGAGTTCTATGCGGTGGTTCGAGCCTTACAACAATGGGAGCACTACTTGGTCCAAAAGGAATTTGTCTTGTTTACCGATCATCAAGCCCTAAAGTTTATCAATAGTCAAAAGACGGTCAACAAGATGCACGCTCGTTGCGTAAGTTTTCTGCAGAAATTCCCTTTTGTGATTAAGCACAAATCTGGCAATCTAAACAAAGTGGCCGACGCCCTTAATCGAAGGGCCAACCTACTCATCACCTTATCAAACGAAATCGTCGGTTTCGAAACATTGAAAGAGCGTTACAGCGACGATGGCGACTTTAAAGATATATGGGGAAAATGCAACAATGGTACCCCTAGCAGTGATTTCTATGTTCGAGACGGTTACCTTTTCAAAGGCAACCAACTATGTGTTCCCGACTCCTCCCTACGGGATAAATTGATTCGTGACTTGCACGGAGGAGGATTAAGCGGTCATCTCGGACGAGACAAAACAATCGCTAGTTTGGAAGAGCGGTACTATTAGCCATGTTGGTCCCGAAAGGGTTATACAAGTTTGTAGAAGGGGGGTTGAATACAAACACACAGATTTTACTTTTCTAAATTGTTTATTGATATGTATCAAACAATTTACAACTTGTTGCGGAACAACATTAAGGAATAAACCTAATCTAAACAAGTTAAGAGAATCACTAAGATTTCTTGCACTAGAAATAAGTTAGAAAGGAGATAAGAATATTAAGAATAATATTCTAACACAAAGTAGTAGAGAGAAGAAGATGGCCGAGCACTTCATTTCTGAAGTAGGGTTTCTTCTTATATATTGCATGCATTTAATGCATATTGGTATTACTTTACACGTGGCAGTAGCTGATTGGTTGCATGTTTTGACTTTGGTAGACAACCTAGTAGCCGCATGATGAACAATGTAGAATCAGAGTTGGTTGTACGATAATGGACAGAAGGGATGTCCATTCTGACATTTCGTACGAAGGCATGCAAGGGGGTAAGACAAAAGTAACTTGTAGAGGAAACTTCATGATCAGCGTTCACTAAATAGTACTCTATCAGCGAGTGATAAGGTTCAGCGTTCGCTGAAGTCTTCTACTTGTAACTTCACGTTGAGGGGACAGGTCTTGGCTTCGCTGATATCCGCATCAGTTCTTTAGTAGACTTGTCCCTGGTTCTTTGGCTTGATCTTCGACTTCAGCGTAGAACATTGTTGACGTGAAACTTGTCTTCAGGGATCATAAGTAAACAACTAAAAACTATCAGCGATTATCAGTAAGACTGAACAGGCTCAGGGCTTGCTGATGAACAATTTCGCTGAATGTATAAATTAAAGAACATGAGTTTCCTATCAGCGATACTGTAGAGACATAGTACTTATCAGTGATAGTGAAACTCTAATACATATTGTCTACTTACAATTTTCACTAAGTGATTCTTAAAGAGTCATTATCAAATCACTGAGGGTTTGGATCAACAATCTCCCCCTGTTTGATTATGACATAGCAATAAAAGAAAATTGCTAAGTAAGAAAATATAAGGATAAAAAGAACTTATAAAATATTGGTCCCTCTTACTGTTTTCTGGGATCTTTTCAGTACTGATGGAGTAAAGTACATTCGCTGAAATTTTTCTTTAAACTTCGTATAAGGTTACAAAGGGAAGTGGAAAAATTACAAGTACAACAAATAATATTTACAAGTACAAAAGATACAGCTGATAAAAATAGAAGAATTACAGGGAATCCTATCAGCTATACAGGTTCATCCTTAACGAGAAGTTCATCAAGGGATTTTGTGGTAGGGATCATCCAGTCAGGGACTTTTTCTCCAAGATCCCGTCTATTCTTTGCTTCTTTGAATATCAGGGGCTTCATTAAGTATCCGAGAAGATCATCTCTGAATCCGCACCAATAGATGAGATCCCAGAGCTGTTCGATAGGAGTGATGGGTAGCTCAGAGATGTTTTGGAAGCATTCTCGTCCATCGTAGTCTCTGAAGAAAATACCATAAGGTTCGCTTAGGACTTTTCCAGGGATGAAGCGTTCACCAGGGGTAGGGAGATGTCGAGAGCTGAGAGATCAGGTTCAGGACCAAGAACTTCAGCGCATGAGAAGCCAATTCCGGTTTCATTTCGGATAGGAGGACCTGAGTCAGAAGGAGTTGTCTTCTTCTTTCCAGCAGGCCTTCTTCTTCTTTGAACTGGAGCAGGAGGAGGAGGAATATCCACAGTAGATGTAACCAAATCAATCTGTTTATTTAAAACTTTCTCGACATGGTCTTTGAATGTTGAGCGTGATTGCTGAATGGCTATTCTCATCTCCAACCACTCAGAGAAACTGTACTTGCTGATCGATGAAGCATAAATGGTTTCTTTAGTACCATTTTCTCAGAGTATGTCGACGTCAACAACTGGGACATCTATTGACATTCTTCCCTTGATGTACACGTTGTTGATTCTTGAGACCTTTTATCGATAGTTCAGTCTTTCTTTACACCATTCCAGTGTAGAGTCAGATACCTTGGTTTTCTTCTCGATGATCTTTTTGGCGTCCTTCCACAATTGACGTTGGATATCAATGGGAGTCTTCTTCAGATCAGGATCTTTCACAGAACGTTGAGCGAGCTCGATAGCATAAACTTTATCTCTTTCTTCAGCTCTTCTTCGTTCAGCGAGTTGTCTTTCAGCTTTGTGGTGTTCAGCGATTTCCTTTCTTGTGATTTTGAATCGAGGTGCACGAATGATTCGCTGATCCTCAAGCTGTTTGATCATTGCTTCTCTCCTTTTCTGTTCCTCTTTACTTAGCTTTTGAGGAGCCAAGGAAGGTCTGTTTTTGTGAGAGAGCAGTTCTTCTTCAGGTTCATCAGTCTCAGTGAGGTCTAAGACTGGGATTATTTCTTCAGCAATTGGAGCTGGATTTATTGTTGGTGTTGCTGGAGGAACTTCAGCTGGATCCTCAAGCAGGGGAGAGGACTAGCTGAAACATAGCGATCGTTTAAGTAAGATCATTTGGGAGAAGGAGATAGAGAAAAGAATGGGGTTTAAGTGTGTAGAGGTTTTATGGAGAGTAGAACTGAGGTTGAGAAGGGATAGATGAGGGACGCAGTGTAAGGGAAGAGAGTGTATGTTACCTGACAGACTGGCTTGCTGAAGAGAATAGCCAAGTTGTCTTCAGATGAAACACCTTTGTTTTTGCCTTTGTCAGCTTCAGTTGCTGCAGGCTTTTTCGTGGTCCCCTCCCCTGAAGTGTCTCTGATGATTACCCCTTTTTGAGCAGGGGCTCTGGTGATTGACTGGAAGGAATAGTCGATACCATCATCATCGTCATCATCATCATCATTATCAGGTGATGATGATGGTTCGTCGTCAGCGATATCGACGTCTTCATCATCTTCTTCTTCTTCATCAGCATATGGTTCTACGACATCAACATCAGCTTCCTCATTGAGTTGCTCCCCCTCAAATTCAGAGGGAGGTTTCTCGGTTCCCTTAAGGTTTTCAACTCCCTGAGGTTTTTCAGCATTTGTAGAAATAATACCCTCCCCCTCAGAGTTATGGGGAAGGTCTTCAAGATACTTTTTCTCCCCCTCAACATTATGGGGAAGATCTTCTTGATTCTTTTCCCCCTCTTCCACACGATGAATGGGGGAGGTAATAGGAATATCAGCAGCAGCAGCATCAGTATGCTTTGGGTCACTGTCTTCCAGGCCAGTGATCCCAACGCATGTTTCAATCCTTTCTAATCTTTCTTCTAGGCCAGATATAGTAGGATTGATCTTTTGAAGATCCTCTCGATCCACCTGAGTAAAATGCGATGGAGCGCATGTGGCAGCATTCAGGCGTTCGAGGATCTGCTGCAGAAGATTGGTTGCAGTACTTACATCTGTCTTCAAGGAAGATACCTCTCCCTGAAGATTACCAACCACTGTCTTCAGCGATGTGACTTCGCCGGACAGGGTTGAGAAGTTGGTTGAGAGGGTGCCATTGGTGAAGTTGAGATTGTTGATGGATGTGGAGTTTTCAGCAAGAGTAGTAGCCAAATTTGAAAGGCTACCCTCCACCTTCTCCAGATCAGCACTGTAGGCTTTTCCTTGCACCTCGGTGGCGAGTGTCTTGAGGGCCTCTCCAGCGTTTGTAACCGCTGAAGAGTTCGAGGAGAGAGTGGTGGTGAGAGATTCCACCTTTGTTGCTAAATCCTTGAGGGAGGTGTTGATATATTCCAAAATCTGTGTGTTTGTATTCAACCCCCCCCCCCCCTTCTACAAACTTGTATAACCCTTTCAGGACCAACAAGTGGTATCAGAGTTGGTTGTACGATAACGGACAGAAGGGATGTCCATTATGACATTTCGTACGGAGGCGTGCAAGGGGGTAAGACAAAAGTAACTTGTAGAGGAAACTTCATGATCAACGTTCACTAAATAGTACTCTATCAGCGAGTGATAAGGTTCAGCGTTTGCTGAAGTCTTCTACTTGTAACTTCACGTTGAGTGGACAGGTCTTGGCTTCGCTGATATCCGCATCAGTTCATTAGTAGACTTGTCGCTGGTTCTTAGTAGTCTTCTACTTATGATATCCGCATCAGTTCATCAGCGTAGAACATTGTTGACGTGAAACTTGTCTTCAGGGATCATAAGTAAACAACTAAAAACTATCAGCGATTATCAGTAAGACTGAACAGGCTCAGGGCTTGCTGATTGTAACATCCCAGACCAACCGTACCAGATATTGTCCGCTTTGTCCACACACCTGGACTCTGATAGGGGAGGTATCAAGTCCCTCTTATAAGGCAACCTTAGTTCTCCTCCCAAACCAATGTGGGATCTTACAATCCACCCCCCTTGGGAGCCCAGCGTCCTCGCTGGCACACCAGTCCGGTTCCCGGCTCTGATACCATCTGTAACATCCCAGACCAACCGTACCAGATATTGTCCGCTTTGTCCACACACCTGGACTCACGGTTTTAAAACGCGTCTGATAGGGGAGGTATCAAGTCCCTCATATAAGGCAACCTTAGTTCTCCTCCCCAACCAATGTGGGATCTTACACTGATGAACAGTTTCGCTGAATGTATAAATTAAAGAACACGAGTTTCCTATTGTCTACTTACAATTTTCAGCGATAGTGAAACTCTAATACATATTGTCTACTTTAATTTTCACTAAGTGATTCTTAAAGACTCATTATCAAATCACTGAGGGTTTGGATCAACAGGCCACACTTGAAGAAAGACGCAAGCTCGATTGTGAGAAAATGCTACATTTGCCAAACCGCAAAGGGACGATCACAAAACACCGGTCTCTACACCCCACTCCCGATTCCCGAAGACATTTGGCAAGACCTTTCGATGGATTTTATGTTGGGTCTTCCCCGTACTCATAGGGGGGTGGACTCTATTTTTGTTGTGGTTGATTGTTTCTCCAAAATGAGCCATTTTATCGCTTGTAAAAAGACCGCCGATGCGAGTAATATTGCGAGACTTTTCTTCAAAGAGGTGGTACGTCTACATGGTGTCCCAAAAACGATCACATCCGACCGTGACACAAAATTTCTCAGCCATTTTTGGATCACCCTTTGGCAGCTATTCAGAACGACTCTCAAGAAAAGTAGCACCGCTCACCCACAAACCGACGGCCAAACGGAAGTTACTAATAGAACCTTGGGAAACATGCTTCGAAGCGTGTGTGGTGACAAGCCAAAACAATGGGACGTGGCATTAGCTCAAGTCGAGTTTGCCTACAATAGTGCGGTCCACACCGCCACCGGTCACTCTCCTTTTTCCTTGGTTTACACATCACCTCCAAGACACGTGGTTGATTTGGTCCAACTCCCGCGATACCCCGGAATTAGCATCGTAGCGGGTAACATGGCTAGAGACATACAATAAACAAAAGACGCCGTCAAACTACGCCTCGAGGAAACCGGTTTGAAGAACAAGGCGGCGACCGAAAAACACCGTCGGATGAAAGTATTCGAAGAGGGAGACGAAGTCATGTTTTTTCTCCGGAAAGAACGATTTCCTATCGGGACTTACGGGAAACTCCAGCCCAGAAAGTACGGTCCTTTTAAAATCACAAAGAAAATCAACGACAATGCGTATGTCGTTGCCCTCCCAGATTCGTTACACATATCGAACACTTTCAACGGTGCCGACATCTACGAGTACCACAAGGATGATTCAATTCCTTTAGACGAGAACTCAGGGTCGAGTTCCTCCGAAGTGGAGGAGACTGATATAGAGGAGATAGCGGCAAAGATCGAAAGCCAGGTGATCGAGCGACACGGAGGAAAGCAAAAACGAAAGAAAGTCGGCGGCGCTAGTGGCGGCGCCACCTGACCCGCGCCACAGCCCACGCCGGGAACTGTTTGGCAGACGGCGCCCACGCAGGCGCTAGACAACCCACGCCACAAGGAGCGTTGGGCACTGTTTCCGTTTCCTGACCCAATTCCATCCTCACGTGATTAGTTTTCATTTATCTAAGTTTATCTAAGTTATTTTATTATTATTAGGCTATCTTCTATTTGAATAAGGTTAAGTTAATTAGTGCTTATTGCTTTCCAATTTAGATTATAAATAGGGTATTAGGTTTCTTTTGTTAATCAGTTATCAATTAATCAAAGTTCTTTTAAGAGTTTTCTCTTAATTTTCCTGAGTTTACTTTTAGTAACCTCGTTATCAAAAGGGTTTAGACGCTTGTCGATCCTTCCGCAAACCGACGCTGCGTCACTTTGTGTCGGTTTGTAAGTTCAAGGGTGTATTCGTCGTTTTAGTATAGTTTGAATTCTTTATCGCAATTGGCGGTGATATAAATTGAACTGCCTCCTTACTATTTTCATTAGAGTCGGTTCCAAATTTGGTATGTGTGTGTGTGTGTTTTAGAGCCGAGAGAAAAGAGAAAGAGAGAAAGAAGCTGTCGATCGATTAGGGCTCCAGAGAATTTCCAGTTGAGATGATTTTGAGGTAATCTACTTTTTTTATTTATGTTCGTATCGAGTAGTAGAAGATTTCTATCCGTGTAGAATCGTCAATTTTAATTCCTAGATTGGTTTCGATCGAGTTTGGGGTCGAACTATCTGGATTGCTCATCCGGATGAGGTTTGATTTGGATTTCTTGAGTTTCCTGATGGAATATTATCCGGATTCCTTAAGCTTTCCGATTGCGTATTATGTCCGGATCGATTTCCAGATTGGTTTGTCCGGATCAATTTCCGGATAGGGTTGTCCGGACCGGTTTCCAGATGGAGTGTTTCCGGATTGGATTATTTTCCGGGTAAATGTATCCGGATTATGGTATTTTCCGGATAATTTTTCTGGGGTAAGTTCCGGATGGGTTTTTATCCAAATTATGGAAGCATTTCCGGGTGTGGGTTACTTTGTGTAACATCTCGATTTTTGTATAAAGTGTTAAGATGAGTTTTATTGATAAACTTATGATTTATTATAGAATAGATTAATTTTAGAGTTTAACCCCGAATAAGATACGTTATTTGTTTTATGGAGTTATAAGTTAAGGGGTAAACTTTATTTTAATTTATAAGTTGGAGGGTGGATTTTGTTATTTGATGAAAGTATGAGGGACTGTTTGGTTAAGTGGTGAAAGTACACCACCTCCACCGCCTCTTAATTGAGAAAAGAAATAAAAGTGAGAAACCTCCTCACTTTTCATTTTGGTGTCTTTATGTGTGTGTGTGTGTTTTGGTACGGCAAAGAGAGAGAGAGAGAGCCGAGAAAGAAGGACAAAGAAGAAGAAGAAAGTTGAAGTAATCAGCTGGAAATTGTAGTTACAACCTGTGAGAATCAAAGGTATTCATCTTACATAAATTCTTCATTTTATGTAGTTAAAGTTTTCTATGGGTTTAGAAATTGGGTTATGTTGTTTTTGAATGATATGAGAAATCTGGGCTTATAAATAGTTTCTGGTAGTGATGTTAAACATATCTGCACTTTTGTAGAAATTAATATGGTTTAAAAGTATAGATTTCTGGGTAAATTATGATTCCAGTGAGTTGAGACAGTTATGAATATCGCGACAGTTAGTTGCGATACTTATGATAAGTTGCGATAAGTATGAATGTCGCAACCTTGGGTTGCGACAAGGTTGGTTGTATCGCAACAGTTGGTTGCGATAAGTAGGGGATGTCGCAACAGTGGGTTGCGATAAGTACTGTGTCGCAAGTAATAGGTTGCGACAAGGGTTATCGCAGCTAGTGGGTTGCGATAAGTGTCGTGAATTTTGGATATTTTAGGATTCTTAGTTTTTAAGGGTCCTGTACAGTAGATTAATACCAGTACAATATGTATTTGGGTATTTCAGATATTTGTGAAGTTGGTGACGGAAATCCTTACAGCTTTAAGAAGTAAAGTAAGAGTGACGATACTGCTGTCAGGTGAGTTCATTCTTACCTTACCTTTTTATAAAGTATTTAAATTACGGTAAGGTATATTTTTTTATAAAGAGATATTTCCTGAATGAGTTTTGGATGGACGATTATACAAGCTTTAACTATTTGTTCTAATGGGCAATTGGGTACATAGATTGATATCAAGGAACCGTGAGTGATGATAATAATTGTTGGACTTATGTTATGAAGAGTTGACATATTATATAGAATTTGCTCATACTGAATGATATGAGGAATCTATGTGGTAGAAATGTGATTTGCTCATATTGAATGATATGAGGAATCTATGTGGTAGAAATGTGATTTGCTCATACTAAATGATATGAGGAATCTATGTGGTAGAAATGTGATTTGCTCATACTGAATGCTATGAGGAATCTATATTAATTAATAACATGCACGAGTAAGAATAAGTGTAGTGGATCCATAGGCACTAGTATTTTGTAATCACGTGAAATAGGCGTGGCGCTAATCGTAATTCCCGTGATTTGGATAAATGTGGAATAGGCCGGGCTCTAAAGGTAATTCCCATTTTGTGTTATGATGTAATAAACGTGGAATAGACCGGGCTCGTAATGGTAATTCCCGTTGGTTGAAATGAGGATTAGACCGGGTGCTTAATGGTAAATCCCATTTCATTTTATGATGTGAATTCGTGGAATAGGCGTGGCGCTAATCCTAATTCCCGATTTCTATGGAAGATAAGGGATAGGCCGGGCACTGAATAGTAATTCCTACTTCCACTTCAAGAAATAGGCATGGCACTAATTGTAATTTCTTGATATGAGCATTGATCTAGAAACCATGGAGATTCGTAGTGGGCTCTTGAATGTGATATCATGACTGACTTAGTGTTAGTCATATTCATATTCCTGTTGACTAGAAATGAATGAATAGGCAATATAGAACTGCTATTCATGTTGATTAATTGAATAGGCAAAGTAGAATTGCTATTCATGTATATATGAGAGAATAGGCAAAGTATAGTTGCTATTTGTATTTGAGATGTGGAAACATGAATTAGACGAAGTGTAAGTGTTGTTATTTCTGTGTTTTCGACGGATTAGAAATAGGCAATATATAAGTGTTATTTCTGTTTCTATTCCAAGGAGAAGGTATGGTGATTGAATGTAAGTCTTTAGGCTTGATCGATAAACTAGAATCCGTGATGATTCGTAGTAGGCTATTGAATATAGTGTTATGACTTTTTGAATGATAGTCATACTCATGGGATTGAGTATGATTCTGTTATTATGAGATGAGTATGAGTATGGTAAGAACGAGTGTAAGTCAAGTTTGATAAACCTTGTTTACATTGATTTAAAAGTATTATTTTGAAACTGAATGTTCTCACTAGGCGTTAACCTAATCGTTTTAAATTATATTTTTTTACCAGGTATGAGCTCAGGGAAGTAATGGGATGAGTGAAGAGTTTATGGTGACGACAAGTTGATGTAAAATTAACTCTTGTCATTATTTTCACTAGTTACTAACGTTTATGTTATGGATATTAGTTATGTAAACCCTTTTAATTCAGGTTTAAATTTGCCCTGATTTTTAGGGTGTTACAATATGGTATCAGAGATGTAGTTTAAGTGAAATAGGCATGATTTTGTGATACCTAGACTTAAGCTGAGATGAATTAAGGTATGATTTGTGAGATATGGGTAGAAGCACTAAGACGAGATGGTCTTACGAATTGACGGAAATGCGAGAATTAAGAATTGTGATGATGGTAACAAGGATTCTTATGTATAGTATGTTCATAATTTCAAGTAGCTACTGTTATTATGAATATATTGTTATGTAAGTATACTTGTTTCTAATTGTTTTGGCAATTAGAGGTGATTTCATTTGACGATGATGTAGCACATAAAAAGAGTTTCAAGTACCGCACAATTAGTTATGCTATTTAGTTAGCTCGTCGAGCCCTTCAAATGAGAATCTTTAGGGCAGTGTGTGTATGTTTGACGATGAAATCGGTAACAAGTAGTAGATAAAGTGGACAGTTGGATCCCGTATTGATCTACTAGTCTTCAGTAGAGGTTGTGATCTAATCCGATTATAGACTAGTTTGTTTCTTGGTAACCGTATTTTAGAGATAAGCTTACTAGTGAATTTCGATTTTTAAATTCCGATCAAGGAATAGATACTGATCAAATAGAGTTTTGAATAATAACCAAAGGAGGTTAATAGAATTTTATGTTGTTTCAAGTTGGGGAGTGGGTAATGTTGAAGGATATAAGATCCAGAAAATGTGGAAAGGTGAGTCCTGACCTTTATCTGTGATTAAGTATGTAAAACTTGAAATTGAAGGGACACACGACATATTTCATGTTGATATGATGTGATTCCACTTATTGAAGTAAGAGTGGATGAGAAGAGTCGTTGTGTGGAGGAACCGGAAGCGATGTTAGAAAGATCGGTTAAGAAGTACGATCTAAGAATGTGGTTATGTTAAAGGTACAATGGAAACATCATCGAGGTGCCAACGTGACGTTAGAGCCGGAAGAGGATATGAAGATTAGATATCCTCACTTGTTTACCTAGCTTTGATTTCGAGGACGAAATCATTTTCAAGTTGGGGAGTATTATAACATCTCCATTTTTGTATAAAGTGTTAAGATGGGTTTTATTGATAAACTTATGATTTATTATATGATAGATTAATTTTAGAGTTTAACCCCGAATAAGATACGTTATTTGTTTTATGGAGTTATAAGTTAAGAGGTAAACTTTATTTTAATTTATAAGTTGGAGGGTGGATTTTGTTATTTGATGAAAGTATGAGGGACTGTTTGGTTAAGTGGTGAAAGTACACCACCTCCACTGCCTCTTAATTGAGAAAAGAAATAAAAGTGAGACACCTCCTCACTTTTCATTTTGGTGTCTTTATGTGTGTGCGTGTGTGTTTTGGTACGGCAAAGAGAGAGAGAGCCGAGAAAGAAGGACAAAGAAGAAGAAGAAAGTTGAAGTAATCAGCTGGAAATTGTAGTTACAACCTGTGAGAATCAAAGGTATTCATCTTACATAAATTCTTCATTTTATGTAGTTAAAGTTTTCTATGGGTTTAGAAATTGGGTTATGTTGTTTTTGAATGATATGAGAAATCTGGGCTTATAAATAGTTTATGGTAGTGATGTTAAACATATCTGAACTTTTGTAGAAATTATTATGGTTTAAAAGTATAGATTTCTAGGTAAATTATGATTCCAGTGAGTTGAGACAGTAATGAATATCGCGACCGTTAGTTGCGATACTTATGATAAGTTGCGATAAGTATGAATGTCGCAACCTTGGGTTGCGAAAAGGTTGGTTGTATCGCAACAGTTGGTTGCGATAAGAGGTGTATCGCAACAGTTGGTTGCGATAAGAAGGGGATGTCGCAACAGTGGGTTGCGATAAGAAATGTGTCGCAAGTAATAGGTTGCGACAAGGGTTATCGCAGCTAGTGGGTTGCGATAAGTGTCGTGAATTTTGGATATTTTAGGATTCTTAGTCTTTAAGGGTTCTGTACAGTAGATTAATACCAGTACAATATGTATTTGGGTATTTCAGATATTTATGAAGTTGGTGACGGAAATCCTTACAACTTTAAGAAGTAAAGTAAGAGTGACGCTACTGCTGTCAGGTGAGTTCATTCTTACCTTACCTTTTTATAAAGTATTTAAATTACGGTAAAGTATATTTTTTTATAAAGAGATATTTCCTGAATGAGTTTTGGATGGACGATTATACAAGCTTTAACTATTTGTTCTAATGGGCAATTGGGTACATAGATTGATATCAAGGAACCGTGAGTGATGATAATAATTGTTGGACTTATGTTATAAAGAGTTGACATATTAAATAGAATTTGCTCATACTGAATGATATGAGGAATCTATGTGGTAGAAATGTGATTTGCTCATACTGAATGATATGAGGAATCTATGTGGTAGAATGTGATTTACTCATACTAAATGATATGAGGAATCTATGTGGTAGAAATGTGATTTGCTCATACTAAATGATATGAGGAATCTATGTGGTAGAAATGTGATTTGCTCATACTGAATGCTATGAGGAATTTATCTTAATTAATAACATGCACGAGTACGAATAAGTGTAGTGGATCCGTAGGCACTAGTATTTTGTAATCATATGAAATAGGCGTGGCGCTAATCGTAATTCCCGTGATTTGGATAAATGTGGAATAGGTCGGGCTCTAAAGGTAATTCCCATTTTGTGTTATGATGTAATAAACGTGGAATAGACCGGGATCGTAATGGTAATTCTCGTTGGTTGAAATGAGGATTAGACCGGGCGCTTAATGGTAAATCCTATTTCGTTTTATGATGTGAAATCGTGGAATAGGCGTGGCGCTAATCGTAATTCCCGATTTCTATGGAAGATAAGGGATAGGCCGGGCACTGAATATAAATTCCTACTTCCACTTCAAGAAATAGGCATGGCACTAATTGTAATTTCTTGATATGAGCATTGATCTAGAAACCATGGAGATTCGTAGTGGGCTCTTGAATGTGTTATCATGACTGACTTAGTGTTAGTCATATTCATATTCCTGTTGACTAGAAATGAATGAATAGGCAATATAGAATTGCTATTCATGTTGATTAATTGAATAGGCAAAGTAGAATTGCTATTCATGTATATATGAGAGAATAGGCAAAGTATAGTTGCTATTTGTATTTAAGATGTGGAAACATGAATTAGACGAAGTGTAAGTGTTGTTATTTCTGTGTTTTCGACGGATTAGAAATAGGCAATATATAAGTGCTATTTCTGCTTCTATTCCAAGGAGAAGGTATGGTGATTGAATGTAAGTCTTTAGGCTTGATCGATAAACTAGAATCCGTGATGATTCGTAGTAGGCTATTGAATATAGTGTTATGACTTTTTGAATGATAGTCATACTCATAGGATTGAGTATGATTCTGTTATTATGAGATGAGTATGAGTATGGTAAGAACGAGTGTAAGTCAAGTTTGATAAACCTTGTTTACATTGATTTAAAAGTATTATTTTGAAACTGAATGTTCTCACTAGGCGTTAGCCTAATCGTTTCAAATTATATTTTCTTACCAGGTATGAGCTCAGGGAAGTAATGGGATGAGTGAAGAGTTTATGGTGACGACAAGTTGATGTAAAATTAACTCTTGTAATTATTTTCACAAGTTACTAACGTTTATGTTATGGATATTAGTTATGTAAACCCTTTTAATTCAAGTTTAAATTTGCCCTGATTTTTAGGGTGTTACACTTTGATTTCTGGTCTTTCCTGAGTGGGTTTGGTATTCAAATCTTTGAGTATTTTCATGAGTAGTTTTGGTTCTCCCAAATAGTTTTAGGATTCTTAACCTATTAAAGAGTTTTATGTGTTTAGCTGGTAATTGTTATGGTATCTTGTATAATTCATATTTGATTATGTTTGTTGAAAAGTAAGGTTCTTGCGAGTTTTCAAAGGAAAGTGATAGTTGCGTTATTTCCTTAGGTGAGTTTTACTTTAACCATTTTTGAACTGGAATACTTATAAATTGGATATTATGTGGTACGTAATATGATAATGTGCTAATGATTGGAATGTGATATATTGAGATGCGTATTGTAATTATATAAGCATTGCACTACACGATTGCATGTTGAACGGACTTAGGTCCGGTGGAGTTTGGCTGTACTTGAGGGACAGCGGAGTTGGCTGTATTTTAGTGCAGCGGAGTAAATTGATTAGTTGGTTTAGCGCAACCAACTAATATTATGGCCATGTGAAAGAGTTGAGCACTGTGCATACGAGTCATGATTGGTATTGTGATACTTGTTGTATATCAACGTTTTTACAAAATGTTTACTAAACTGACAAGGATTTTCTCACTTAGACCAATTGGTCTAAACCTCATTTTGTTTTCAAAAATCTGCATTCCACGTCAAGGATCAAGTAGGAGTAAAGAAAAAGATAAGATGTAAATATTGTATGAAGTCTATGTGTTTTTGGAAGCCATGCTGGACAGTTGTATTTAGTTTGTAATATAGTAAGTTAGCAGGAAATTTGTATTGAATTTTATAATGTGTATTTTGGACTATGAAGACCCTAAGTGATATAATATGTATCTTTTGTTGTATATGTTTGGCATGTAATTTGTGTTATATGGTGCATGTTTGGGGTGGGGTGTTACAGATGGTATCAGAACCCTGGTTTTGAGGGATTAAGGTATTCGGATCCATACCCAGACTTAAACTACATGTGAAGTAGGATGCCCCTGTTATGTGTAGAACCTTGGGATATTAAAAATAATTGGGTTAAAATAACGACATGTAAGGTAAATTCATATTACATCTGGCCAATGTAATTCCGAGCTTACAAGTGCACGTTTGAACTGGAATACCTTATTATATTGGGTATGTGTTAAATGAATATCTATATATAAATTGTGAATTGACAGGTTGGCTACCAGTTCTCGTCGAGTTGAGAGGAATGAACCGGATAATCAAGATGGGACAAATGCTAGAACTGGTAATATTAATGAAATAAGTCGGGAAGCACCGTGGAAACATGAACGTATAGTTCAAGAAGGATTAAGTAGTGGCGGAACTAGAGGCAAAAGTCAAGTCAGACATCGGGGTCGAGCACCAATTTATGAATATATTACACGAGCAGATCTAGCCGCAGAACTTAGTAAATTCCAAGAAAATTTGCAGTCATTGTTTGGAAGGCGTCCAACAAATGAAGCTGAAGGACCAAATGAACCTGAAATTACTACTGAAGCTGAGGTAATTACTCCAACTATCCTTGTTCCGAAAAGGTGTGATTATAAGATGTTTTTATCACGTAAACCTCCAACATATTCCGGGGAACGTGATCCAATTAAGGCAATGCGGTGGTTAAAGGAAGTTGAATCAATTTTCAAAACCAGTAAATGTGCAAATGAAGATAGAGTATTATTTGGTTCAGTTGTTTTAAAATCAGATGCTTTATACTGGTGGGAGGTTTTGGCATCTTCCAAAGGGTCAAATGTTTATGAAATCGTGACTTAGGAAGATTTTTCAAAAGCATTCAAAGACCAGTTTTGTCCATCCGCTACAGTAAAAGAATTGGAAGAGGAGTTTTTGAACTTAGAACAGGGTAATATGACAGTTCGGGATTATACTACAAAGTTCCAACAGAAATCCATATTTGCTAACTACTATGTAGCTTCGGAGGATCGTAAATTAGAGAGATACATTTTTGGGTTAGAATCATCCTTTAGAAAATATGTAATGGCTATGGATCCAAAGACCTTTACATCTGCAGTAGACGCGGCAGAAGCTACTGAAAGGGATCAAGGACGAGAACTCAATGAAGAAAGAGGAGAGAAAAGAAAGTGGGAAGAATCATCTTCGGAATCGGAAGAATCGAAGCAAAACCAGTACGTTTAATGATCGTCAAAGTTGGGAAGACAATGAAGAATTATGTCAAAGGTGTAATCGGGTACACTGGGGTGGATGTAATACAGAAGCCCACTGTTGTTATAGATGCGGAAAACCGAGACATATGGCTAGAAATTGTCGGACTATCAGGTTTTGATATTATTGTCATCTTCCAAATTATCTTCAAAAGGAATTCCCTTAAAGAAATGCTCGGGGAACAAGAAGTTCAGAATAATCAGTAATTTCCATCAAGTTAAAAGGAATTTAGTTAACAAATACAATTGGAGAAAGAATATTAACCCAAAAAAGTTCAAGTCGTTGTCAAAATAGAGGCCATGATAGAGTTGGAGCTAGAGTCGAGTATAAACAAATGATGGGGTCACGGGGATTGATTTAATTACAGAATAAGAAGCAGAAATGGAGATAGAATATTATTCAGAATCCTTGTTTCAAAAGAGTGGAATATCGGTGTAGCTTGTATTGTCGATGGAATGTGGCCTACTATCACGATGACCATTGATGCTGATTTAGGGGAGGCAACTTGCTATTTAGATGGCGGTTTCGATGGGTATCAAACAGGATTACCAGTGCGTTTGGGAAATGGCATTTGGGAGCAGGTAACAAATTCATCCGAAAACAGTCAAGATAATAAAAAGACCTCTGATGTGAAGACATGTATATTTCTATAAACTCTTTGTGTGATAAGATGTTATTTGATTAGGAAATTAAAAGGGTTAGTAGTTAGGCTAATCGAATTCCGGGACATAATTCTTTTAAGGGGGAAATAATGTAATGACTCGGGTGAGTTAATTGTTTAATTGTTTATTTATTTATTTTATATTTGTTAGTTTAGGGTAAGTTTGTGTCGATTTGTAAGTTCAAGGGAGTATTCGTCGTTTTAGTATAGTTTGAATCCTTTATTGAATTTTGGTGGTGATATAAATAGAACCCCTCCTTATTATTTTCATTAGAGTCGGTTCCAGTTTTGGTCTGTGTGTGTGTGTTTTAGAGCCAAGAGAAAAGAGATAGAGAGAAAGAAGTTGTCGATCGATTAGGGCTCTAGAGAATTTCCAGTTGAGTTGATTTTGAGGTGATTTCTTTTTTTATTTATGTTCGTATCGAGTAGTAGAAGATTTCTATCGGTGTAGAATTGTCATTTATCCGGATGAGGTTTGATTTGGAATTCTTGAGTTTCCGGATGGAATATTATCCGGATTCCTTAAGCTTTCCGATTGTGTATTATGTCTGGATTGATTTTCGGATTGGTTTCTCCGGATCAGTTTTCGGATAAGGTTTTCCGAATAGGGTTGTCCGGACCGGTTTTCGGATTGGATTATTTTTCGGGTACAAATGTATCCGGATTATGGTATTTTCTGGATAAGTTTTCCGGGTAAGTTCCGGATGGGTTTTTATCCGAATTAAGGAACCATTTTCGGGTGTGGGTTACTTTGATCTCTGGTTTTTCCTGAGTGGGTTTGGTATTCAAATCTTTGAGTATTTTCTTGAGTAGTTTTGGTTCTCCTGGATAAGTTTTAGGATTCTTAACCTATTAAAGAGTTTTATGTGCTTAGCTTGTAATTGGTAATTGTATCTTGTATAATTAGGATTTGATGAAGTTTGTTGAAAAGTAAGGTTCTTGCGACTTTTCAAAAGAAAGTGATAGTTGTGTTCTTTCCTCATGTGAGTTTTACTTTAACCATTTTTGAACTGGAATACTTATAAATTGGATATTATGTGGTACATAATATGATAATGTGCTAATAAGTGGAATGTGATATATTGAGATGCGTATTGTAATTATATAAACATTGCACTACACGATTGCATGTTGGCCGGACTTAGTGCCGGTGGAGTTTGGCTGTACTTGAGGAACAACAGAGTTGGCTGTATTTTAGTGCAGCGGAGAAAATTGATTAGTTGGTTTAGCGCAACCAACTAATATTATGGCCATATGAAAGAATTGAGCATTGTGCGTACGAGTCATGATTGGTATTGTGATACTTGTTGTATATCAACGTTTTTACAAAATGTTTACTAAACTGACAGGGATTTTCTCACTTAGACCAATTGGTCTAACCCTCATTTTGTTTTCAAAAATCTGTATTCCAGGTCAAGGAGCAAGTAGGAGTAAAAGAAAAAATAAGATGTAAAGATTGTATGAAGTCTATGTGTTTTTGGAAGCCATGTTGGACAGTTGTATTTAGTTTGTAATATAGTAAGTTAGCAACACATTTGTATTGAATTTTATAATGTGTATTTTGGACTATGAAGACCCTAAGTGATATAATAATATGTATCTTTTGTTGTATATGTTTGGCATGTAATTTGTGTAATATGGTGCATGTTTGGGGTGAGGTGTTACACATCATGTCGCTAATCCATCACTAATTAGTAAGGGATAGCTATAGATTGACCACAAGCCTCTATCCGTTGCTAGTTAGCTAGAGATTAGTGACGGATAGATTTTGTGGTCTATCAATCGCTAATCCATTGCTAATTAGCAACGGAATAAAACCGTTGCTATGCCCAATTTTCTAGTGGTGTATTGCATGCATTCATAGATAAAACCATAATCAACCGTCTCGCGTATAATACATTTACTGTTAGTACCAAATATATTCAAGATTTAGGGTATAATTGTAATAGTCAACAATAGTCAAAGTCTAGTCAGAAATGGTCAAAGTCAAGGGTATTGTCTAGTAAAGTCAAAGGTATAAATACCTTATTGTAAGGGAATTGTAAGTGTAGGTCAGAGAGAGGTCATTAGTGAGTTTCCATACGTATAGTGTGTGTAATAGAGAGATGACCCTCTAGAGAGAGAAAAACTAGATCTTATTCATCATCTTTGTATTTCTCTCAATCTATTGAAGATCATTGTGCTAAATCATTGTTATCTGAAACTCTCATTTACAAAATACAAATTTAATGATATTTTTGTAATGCTTTAAAATTCAGAGTAGTAGACTAACTGTGAGAATGTAATTCTTTAATTGCCTTTCAAACGATTGCATACAAAGATATTGTAATAACCGAGACCAAACTGGAAGTGTTTAGAGTCTTGTGGAATAAGTTAATAAAGCTGAAAGTTGAGGGACTAAATTAGTAACTGTGGCAATAGAGTATAAAAGCCCCAAAATGGGCTCAAAACCCTAGGAAGCATTTGTTGGTGGTGGCTAAGGGAATTAGAAGGCAGAGAAAGGAGAATTGGCGTTCTAGTGCAAGTGAAGAAGGAAATCACCATTTATTAAAATTGGAAGGAGTAGTGGGATTGGAGTTCGTTTCTGCAAACAATTCTATAAGGTAATTTCGAAACCCAATTCTTATCTTGTTGTTATGATTGGATTGATGAGTTATATAGAGTTTTACTTAAAAGTTGTAAATGATACCTTGAGAGGAGGATTAAGAACTCTAATCGTGTTTGTTTAGCAAAGAATTGTAAGGAATGGATTAAGGATGTTTATGATGTCGTATATCGCTTTATCGTTCTGTTTAAGGGGGCTTCGAGTGAGATTTTGTCTCCAAAATCGTCCCAGCACCGTACCCGGTAAGTCGTCCGGTAAGCTCCCTGTGATGAAGGTTACTGGGAGAGAGAGAGCCCGGATAATACCGGTAAGTATGTGTGATCCGGTAACCTTGTGCTCGGTAAGTTGTCCGATAAGTTTGTGCCCGGTATGTGTAGTTTACCCGGTAAGTTTAATTTGACCGGTAAGTGTGTGTGTCCCGGTAAGTAAAGAGTTCCGGAAAGTCTGGTACCCAGTAAGTAGCTGTACCCGGTAAGTTAGCTCATTCGGTAACCTGGTGTGCGGTAAGCTGGTTTTAGGGTCTGAGCAGTTTGTATTTCATTCATTTCCTAGGTAGATCAATTGAAAGTCAGAGGCACAGTAAGAAAGGATCTTAAACGCACCAGGTGAGTTTTTCTAACTAAAATACGTGACTTTTAACGTGTTTTCTAAAGTAAGTACATGATGAGAAATGTCATGTTTTATTCCTATGCTTTTAACTGCATGAAAGTTTATTTAAAGTTTTATATTAGATGTATGCATACATTGTGGTAGACGTAAATTGGCTAAGGCAGGGGGAGGTTCCGCCAGTACTCACGTCGGGGGGAGGTTTCGTTTATGCCATGGAAGGGAGTATCCAGTAAGGCAGCGTGAGACTGACTCGTTGTGCTTTCGAGTGACTTCAGGGTGCCATTTACGGGAGCGGATTTATCCGTGAAAGTTTTATGTAAAGTTATATGATAGTTTCATGAAAAGTTATGTGAAAGTTTTATGAAAAGATATTTGAAAGTGATGAACTGCTTTTAAATGATTTTGAGAACTGTCAGGAGGGAACTCACTAGACCTCATGGTCTAACCCTCGCATTTTCCAAACTAAACCTTTTCAGGTAAACAGATAGTAGAATGCTCAGGTAAGTGAGCAAGAGCAGGATAGAGCACAGATGCAGATAGAGACAGTGTCAGTGACACTTATAGAATTTAGTATGTTCTCAGTTGTGTATAGGTTGTTTCCGCCAACCTAAGTTATGAGACAGATGTACGAAATTTCTGGAACCCAATATTGTAATTTTTAAATTTAAATGCTGTGTATGCTTTATTTAGACTGGGTTGTTACAGATATATACAAAGAGAACCCCACTATACATACAAAGATATACAAATCAGTGATTCTTGATAATCTACAATATTATTTACTAAAGAGTAAACTTCAATTTTGGTCCTTGAAGTATGTTGATTTCTTTGAAACTGGGACCTATGGTTTCATAATTCGACTTTTCGTCCTCAGGGTTTTGATTTTGCTTTGAAACAGGACCTGGCCACTAACTTCGGTAAAATTGGCAGTTAGTGCCAAGAGCAAATTCGTCCAATCACATTTTTGTCCCTTTTTGTATTCTCTTGAGTTTCTCTTTAATTTTGTGAAAAACATAAACCTATAGGGACCAATTTGCCAAAAAACTAAAAAGAATCATGAGGGATTCGAAATTGTAACATGAAATGCATATATAATGACACTACTAATAGGTTGGAGTTACTTTTTATTAACTTAAGAACCACACATCAAATTAAAGTTATGAACCTTTAATTATAGTGGTAGACCTACTTAAGGCCATACGGTGCGAACTACCGCTTCACGACTCCCTAGTCCACTACTAAACAAATGACCTTTTTTGACAGACATTTCCGGTGGATTTTCAGTTCGAAATACTTCCGATGGATTTCCGACGGAAACGAGAAAAGTCAACAAAAGCGTTAATCCGTCGCAAAACCGTCACTGAAGTTCTTTAACAAAAGAAATCAGGGTTGACGGAATGTTTGTGACGGATTTATGACGGAATTTGTATCCGCCACAAATCCGTCATAAATATTTTTTTTAATTACGATTAATTTACTTAATTAATGTAATTAGCAATTAAATAATAAAATTACAATTAATGGATTAAAATAAATAGCAATTAAAAATCAAATAAAAAAACATATTAGTTTTCGACGGATTTTCAACAGCCTTATCCGCCGAAAATCCACCAGTGATGAGAATTTTCGACGGATGTTTCCGTCGGAAAAGCATGTCTATCTAGTAGTGGTAGTGGGAAAAAGTTTATATTCCTCAAGGGTACTGATTAAAACTCTTGAAGATTTCCACGACATGAGCATGATAGAACGTAGGGGTATGTAGAAAGTCATTTGATTCAATTTAAACAATTTGATCCAAATAGAATGAACCAACAAGATCGGATATCCAATTGTAATTGGATCGGATCATATCCAATATTTCAACATCCAAACTGGATCGCAAGGTTATTGGATGGTAGTCCAGAATCCAATAAAACCGAATCAATCCAATCCAACGACTATTCATTAATCATCTAATTAATAACTATAAATAATTATTAACGTTTTGCGATATTATTTTAGTGATATTTATACGTAGTGGTTTAGTAGCAAATTGACAAAACACATGAATAATGGGTTGAAACAGTTGATTAACTTAACTGAAAGTTGTATCAAAATATTGGATGGATCTAATTATTTGATCTAGTGGATAACCAATAGTAATATCCAATCGATGAAACCAATGCAATCTAATTAATCATTAATTAGATTGAAGTGGATCGGATGATAAAATCCATCATCCATTAACTGACCGACCATGTACATCCATTAGATTTCAACCGATAAACAAATCAATAACACAAAATACCTTCCTCTACTCTTAGGGTGCGTTTGGTACGCAGACAAGATAGGACAGGACAAGGTGGGACAGGACAGAATAACTATTTCACGTTTGGTAAGACATAACTGGACAGAACAAAACAGATAACATTGACCAATTTACCCTTACTAAATTTAAAGAATGAATAAAATATGAAATAGAAGGTTTATTTGATGTTTTAGAAGATAATTATATTTTATTTTGAGGTTATATTGGTAAAACATAAGTCTGTTCCACCTTGTTCCAGCTTGTTCCATGGGGTGGGGGTGGAACATGCCTGTTCCAGTTTGTTCCACCTTGTTCCAATTTGTTCCACATAAAAGTCCTACCAAACATGGAACAGTGGACTCTGTTCTGTTCTATCATGTCCAGTGTACCAAACGCACCCTTAAAGCCGCCATTGTGAATGCATGCCTCACGGAGACTTTCTTAATAATAACAAAAAACAACTTTCATGTAGATTTCATAAATATTATATTCCAAAACCCAAAACAATTTTTTTTATTTCAATTGGATGCAATTATAAACCATGATCTATGGTGTACCTTTCTAAATTTATTGATATTAATTGTGAGGTTTTGTTTTCTTATTCCATTTGCACTTGTAGTTAAATAAAAATGTTTGGAGGTAGCGTCGGCCGTCAAACATGATTACAATTTTTTGTATTTGTTTAATTAATCCATTTTAGAAAAATAAAAAAATAGATTATTGTATTTACGAAAATTAATAGATGAAAAATAATGGTGAAGGTCAAATTAAACACTGTATAAAAGAATAAATGCAGAACTAATAACTTAAGTGAACACCTTGGTTTCGAAAACACACACTAGCTTTTTCATTCTACATTCTCATTGTGAGAAAAATGAATCAAATTAAGCACAATTACGTCCAAGTGAATGGGCTGAAGCTCCACGTAGCCGAGATTGGGTTGATATCATCGCCAGTGGTGCTCTTCTTTCATGGATTTCCAGAGATATCGTATACTTGGCGCCATCAAATGATTGCCGTTGCAAACGCCGGTTTTAGAGCCATTGCACCGGATTACAGAGGATATGGACTATCAGACATCCCTGCAGAACCTGAGAAAACGTCATTCGCTGATTTGGTCGCAGATACTGCCTCAATCCTAGATTCTCTTGAAATATCAAAGGTACACATTATATATATATATATATATGACGATAATAAAAAAAGAACCACAAATGTGTGAGAACTAATATAAAAATATTTTTACATGATTTTTTTTCATCAAAACTATGATTTAAGATATTGTTTCACATATGTTCGTGTTCACATTGTGAAAAAATTACATGTGGAATTTTTTATTTGATTCACCTGGTGAGATGAAAAATACACGTAAAAAATATTCACATGGTGAAACAAATCCATGTGAAACTATCATATTATGAAACAAATATACGAGAAACAAAATATCTTAAATCATAGCATTTGATGAAACATTATCATGTAATAAAAATATATTTATATCGGTTCTCACGGCTTTATAACTCTAGTCACGGGTTATCTGAAACACCCTGAAATTCACAATGAATTTAAACCTTAAATTTATCAGAGTTTACCACCCCAATTTCAAACTTACAAAATTTTATGATAAGAACAACCAATCTAATCCATAATCAACAGAAATAGATTATCATAGTTGTTCACAACCTCTTTCAAAATATCTCCTATAACACTAAATTCTCCATCACCAATCCAAAAGCACAACTCTGGTACTCCTCGACACTCATCACTTTGTATCCCATCCCGAGCTAGTACCTAGTAAGAAAATTTAATTTGAAACGATTAGGCTTACGCCTAGTGAGAACATCCAATTTTCAAATCAAAATCTTTATAAGCTTTGAAAACCAACTTGTAAACAAAGCATATAAATTAACCTGATCCCAACTTTCTTACCATACACATAGCATCTTTCGATGACGAAAATCATACCCGATTCCATGAATATGACAACACTAGGTATGTCATAGTTAGGGATGTAAACGAACCGAACGTTCAGCGAACCGTTCGTGAACTGTTTGGCGGGAAGTTCGTTTATGTTCGTTTATTTAATAAATGAACGAACATAAACACGTTTTTTTGTTCGTTTAGTTAAATGAACGAACATGAACAATGGTCTCGTTCGTTCATTTATGTTCGTGAACGTTCGTTCATTTATGTTCGTTAATGCTCGTTCGTTTATGTTCGTATATGCTTGTTTATATATAAACATGTTTATATAATATTAAATTAATGTGTAAAATCATCAAGTAAATTGATCTTTTAGAATTTATTTTTCATACCTACTAGTTAACCCGGTTTTTCATTTTGTTCATTTGGGTTCGTTCGTTTATGTTCATTTAAGTTCGTTCGTTTATGTTCATTTAAAGTCGTTCGTTTACGTTCGTTTATGTTCATTTAAGTTCGTTCGTTTACGTTCGTTTATCTCTTAATGAACGAACATAAACGAACACGAACAAACAAAAATTCTTAACGAACAAACATGAACACAAAAAATCTCGTTCGTTTACCGTTCGTGTTCGTTCGTTTGTTCGGTTAAGTTAAACGAACTAACATGAACAAGCCTCCGTCCGTGTTCGTTCGGTTCGTTTACAGCCCTAGTCATAGTATCATGTTCGAGAGCGCCACTACGAATCACCACGGATTCTAGTTTAAGCTCATATCCAAAAATTACAATTTAACCAAGCCTATTTCTTGGTGTGGAAGTAGGACTAGCAATCATCCTTACCTATTCCTCATCTTCCAATAGAAAACGGAAATAGCAATTCCTCCTTGCCTATTCCTCCTCTTCAAGGATACACGGGAATAACAATTATACCTTGCATATTCCCCCTTTTCAAGGAAACACGGGAATATCAATTATACCTTGCCTATTCCTCCTTTTCAGGGATACACGGGAATAACAATTATACCTTGCCTATTCCTCCTTTTCAGGGATACACGGGAATAGCAATTATACCTTGCCTATTCCTCCTTTTCAAGGATACACGGGAATATCAATTATACCTTGCCTATTCCTCCTTTTCAAGGATACACGAGAATAGCAATTATACCTTGTCTATTCCTCCTTTATAAGGATACACGGGAATATCAATTATACCTTGCATATTCCTCCTTTTCAGGGATACACGGGAATAGCAATTCTACCTTGCCTATTCCTGTGTTACAATACGAATAGCAATTCTACTTTGCCTATTCAATCATTTCAACATGAATAGGAATTCTACTTTGCCTATTCAATCATTTCAACATGAATAACAATTCTACTTTGCCTATTCAATCATTCCAACATGAATAGCAATTCTACTTTGCCTATTCAATCATTCCAACATGAATAACAATTCTACTTTGCCTATTCAATCATTTCAACCTAAATAGCAATTCTACTTTGCCTATTCAATCATTTCATGAATAGTAATTCTACTTTGCCTATTCAGTCATTTATCAAATACAAACGAGAATAACAATTATACCTTGCCTATTCTACGTTATCAAATAATACTAGTGTCTCTAGATTCATTACACTTCTTAGCATACGTGCATAATAACTCAAATCACATACCGTCTCATTTAATTAAAATTTTACCCGGAACTACACTATCCAGATATCCCCTCCGAAGGTATAACTTCTGGAATATCCCCCTCCGGGAATACAACTTCCGGAATATACCCCTCCGGGAATACAACTTCCGGAATATACCCCTCCAAGAATACAACTTCCGGATTCCGGTATCCCCACACGGAGATACACTTCCGGATTCCGGTATCCCCACACGAAGATACACTTCCGGATTTCAGTATCCCCACACAGAGATACAACTTCCGGATTCTTTAAATCCTTAACCTGTTTCACTTATTTTCTACCCAGAATTCCAAAATCAGTTTGTGACCATTTCTCAAAGATAACAATAAGCTTAATAGACTATTTCAATTCGCAAATAAAACTTATTAAGCCAAAAACAAACAGATGAACTCACCTGTATAGATGGGAATCCGAAATTGGTATAAACTATCTCAAGCTTTCAATCCCTTCTTGCTACTGAATCCGTATCCCAATTGAACGCAGTTCTTCTTTTTCTCCTTTCTGGAACCGACTTTACAAAAAGGATTCAGATAAAAATCCCAATGGTAGCCGACTCCCTTTCTTTATACAAAATCAACTATCCTTAATGACAAAATCAACCCAAAGTTTCAATATTCACAAATAGCTTAAACTTTGGTCAATTACACTTTGAATCCTTCCATATCAAAATATAACATAACTTTGATCATGGAAATTCGGGGTGTTACATTATCACTGGTTTATAAAAAAAATTATATATATATATATATATATATTGTGTTTTATGTCCATACATGCAATTTAATTTTGAAAGGTAAATCATCGTGATTAGAGATTCATATTATATGTGGACAAATTATGAAATTATGGATACTAACATTGAACACCAATTTACCTCTATTTGTGTGGAAATTCTTAGGTGTTTGTCGTTGCAAAAGATTTTGGAGGAATGGTTGCCTACATATTTTCTCTTTTCTTTCCAGAGAAACTTGTAGGAATCATAACAATGGGTATTCCCTATATGCCTTCGGAGGCTTTGCAACAACTTCAAACCCTCCCTGAAGGGTTCTACATGCGACGATGGCAGGTACACACCCTTTAATTAACTTCTCATCGTCTCTGCCATCAAATAATTGACTTCATCGATCTGTAAATCTATGGACATGAATATCCAATGCGATTTTATTAATCAATATAACTGAAATACTTTTTAGGAACCTGGGAGAGCAGAAGCTGATTTCGACCGGTTTGATGCTAAAACAGCTGTGAGAAACATCTATATTTTGTTCTCTAGAAGTGAAGTGCCCATAGCCAGTGAAAACCAAGAGATAATGGATTTGGTGGAACCATTAGCACCTCTACCCTCTTGGCTCACAGAGGAGGATCTTGAGACCTATGCTGCATCATATGCGAAATCTGGATTTCAAACCGCAGTCCAAGTTCCTTACAGGTAATTTATCAAAGCAATCAAAATACGACGCATTTTTAATATTCTAGAACTAACTCCATGAGGGGGGGGGGGGGGGGGGTTCTTGTAGCTCTTTTTGCACCTTGGTTTCCATGTTCTCATTTTGTTAGTCGTTGTAGGTCATTATTGGAGATTGTTAAACCTCCAAACCACGACCCGAACGACCCTATAGTTGTAGCTCCGGCACTTTTTATCACAGGTGATAAAGATTTCTTTTACAACTTCCCCGGTATGGAAGAATACTTGAAGAGTGGGATTAAGAAATACGTACCCAATCTGGAAATCATATACTTGCCCGAAGGTTCTCATTTCATTCATGAACAATTCCCCGACAAGGTAAACCAACTCCTACTCAAGTTTCTCAATCAAAACAAATATTAGTGCCTTCGAGCTTCCCAGAGAGATCCAAAAGTCTTGAATTTGAATTTGAATTTGAATTTTATGTTTATGTATTTTCCATGTAATCAAAATGTGTCAATCGGCATACGATAAATAACTTTAGCCATACTTTTTTACTTCGTTACTATGAGGTTAATTTCTTATGCTCAAATACCTCATCGTGTAACTTTTCCTCAAGTTGATTGATATCGTGTAATAAATATTTGAACTACTGCATTTATCGGTATATCGCGGGTCACTAATTCACGATATTTAAGCAAAACTCCTTGTCCACCAAAAGTTTAAAAAATTACCTCAAAGACTAATATGATTCCATCGATGACCTTGACAGTAGCATTTGACACTCGATTGAATTACGAGTTTGGCTCCCTACATGATCATAAGATTACAAAGATAAATCTGAATGTTTTTAGGTTTTGGCTTCAAACATCAAACTATTATTTTCAGATAACAATGATCGGTTTGAAAATGCACATTCAAACTTTAAACCGAAGCCTTGTGTATTTGGTCTCATAGGAATGGGACATTGTTTAGAACTCCTAAGCCCACGAAGGTGGTTGTAGGATAATATTGTGTCTCATTTGTACTACTGGGTTACTACTAGGTGTAGTAATGTTAAGATTAATGGAGTGAAGTGGTTACAAAACCCCCTTCTCTCGCCATTCTGATATGTAATTTCTCTCTCTAGCGTCTTGCTAGTTTTAATAAAATTTCTGCCGGCTTTTAAAAAAATTATTTAACCAATACAAGGTCAACAAAAGAATCATGCATGCAGTTATCCAAGGACTTGTCCTAGCTGTAATAACTAGGTTAGATCCAATGCTTTAATCCACTCTTATGTGGATAAAATATCTGAATACCAAGATCACCCATCTCATCCATCTCATGAAATTAAGACACATTAATTTTTTTACGTATTTTAAATTTATTTTATTCAAATTCACATTTTCTTTTTGATAATTTATATTCATGTGATTGATAGATACAAATATATAAAATAACAAATTAGCCAAAAAGGATATGAATTGAATATGGATTTTAGCTCATAGATAAATAAACTATTTTTGTGGGGAAGATTTTTTTGTCATTAAGTTATTAATGCTTATTTAATAATCCAAAAGTATAAGAGTCGAATATTGGGATTTTAGGTCATACATAATAAAAGCATCTTTGTCAAATCAAATGCTAACCTTTTAAGAAAAACAAATTAAATAATTTTCACCGAACCTATCGAATAAAATTAAGTACTACTGCCACAAGTAAAGATCAAAATCTTGAGCTATTGTGTCGCAGTCGTGAGAAAGGGTTGTCTACCATCTGTGATCGAAAATCGTTCATCACCTCTCGACCCACCTTGCATATTGAATCATAATATGATAAACACCATCATGACAGCGTTCAAGACGTCTAGTAGTGACAACTGAAGTTAAAAAATGTTAAGAATGTGTAGTTCATCTCTTACTTGTAATTGTCCTTTCTAGCTTCTTGCTAGTTTTTCTTTATTATACTTCTGCCGTTCAAAAAAAATTAAGACATGAAATAATTACAAAAATGCATTGTTATTTTCGACGTGTCTACATCTTTTTACCGACGTAATTCCACCGTTTTGAATGATGTTTAAAACTTTTTGCTTGATTTCAAGGGAATTTTAAGTTTTTTCTTTTATTGATTTTGAGAAATATTTTCGGTTTTTTGTTAGTTTCAAGAGTTTTTTTTTCATGTTTTTTGGTTGATTTCAAGAGTTTTTTTCGGTTTTTTTACGAGGTACGGTTGCACCTTCTTGAATATCCAAAATAATACAGCAGGGTTAATACAGTAGGTAGTAGCACATTCCAAAACGATACGATTACACCTTTCACGAACTTAAAATTAATTTTTAACCCATTGCTGGAGAAATAATATGGTGGCACGTGACACCGTATCCAATATACTAGGTCCGCCCAATCCCATGCAACAAACCCCCTCAATTGTAGTGTGCTAGATAGGAGCTATCCAACCCTTGACGTTTTGATCCTTGCAACTCAACCCCCTCAATTTCATTGTTTGTTGATTTTTGTTTGTATGGGATATCGACTATCGAGTGGTCTTGTTGTTGTTTAGTAATTGTTAGCCTCTTTTGTAAGATTGTCATCTATTTTTTGTTCGATTTTCAGAACGAATCCAATGGTTTCAAGATTTCTATATTTATCATATATTTTTCTTCTAACCCCTAAATTACGAAATTAGATTAACTGAATTACATTTATATATATATATATATATAGAGGCGGGTTCAAACGAGGAGCGCACCAATTTAAGAAAAAGCGAGGAGCACCGCCCATGTACTGAATCACATGTGATTCACTACACAAACCGCGGGACAAACCGCACGCTTTTGCAAACCGCGGGACAAACCGCGCGTGTCCGAATTTTAATCATAGTTGTGAATCACATGTGATCCACTACATGGGCGGAAGCCCCCCGATCAGTTGTGAATCACATGTGATTCGGCGGTAGTGAATCACATGTGATTCAGTACATGAGCGGTGCTCCTCACGTTTCTCATAAATTGTTACGCTCCTCGTTTGAACCTTTCTATATATATATATATATATATATATATATATATATATATATATTCCAGCAAATGATAAGACTATCCTTCCATTATATTAATTGTTTGTTTTTTCTGACTTGACCTTACATATCTTTGATGATTTTTGTGAGTCTTTGTTGAGCACTAAGGGGCCGTTTACTAAACGCTTATCCGGTAAGTGTTTATTATCAGGTAAGTGCTTACCAGCTCAACCTTATCTTATTCTAGAACATGACAATGGTTGAGAATCTTACCCGGTAAGAGCGATAACAATAACCAAGAGTCTTATCCGGTAAGTGAGAGTGACTACTCTTACATACGATACCGTTTTAATGGATTACCGGATAAAAACCTTACCAGGTAAGTTAAGTGAAAGTGTTGATTGTTACTGGTAAGCGGTTACCGGATAGGCATTGGGTAAACGACCCCTAAGTCATGTTCAAGTAAATTATTAAATAAAAAGTAAATTAATTTGACAGTAAGATTTCTTAATGGTGGAAACCTTCTTTGTTGAATTGATAATACTTTTTTTTATTATATTATCTTTGAATATTTGTTACGTCAAGGGAAATTTTTTCTTGTATATATGGCTAAATATTTTCTGCAATTGCCTAGTTCAAGATGAAAGACTAAAATCGAGCATAATGAATATTAATATTATAGATAATGTAATTTGATTTTGACTGGTTTTCAAAACTATGGCTAAAATGGTAACTATATAATATTAATATGCTTTTATTTCAATGTTCTAAAAAACTCGCCGCACAGCCGTCATGGCGCGCCATGGCACCAAGGCTTATATGTCACGCCACGTTAAGCTTGTGGCACACCATGGCCTAATGCGCAGTTTTCGTAATGTCATATTTGATTTTATTTACGTTTTAAATGTCTTATTTGCAAGGTTTTTAATATATAACCTAATTTAACTTGTTTACTACTATTGGCTAATTGAGTAACACTATCAAACATATGTTTTTAATATATAATATTATATATGAATTAGAAAATTGACGACATAAGTCACGCGTTGCAAACGTCATGACTTCGCCGTGGCTCCTAAGATTTGTGGTTTGTCCTCGCCGCCACGCCACGTCTCACGCCGTTTAAAACCTTGTTTTATTTAGCATCTAAAACAATTAACAAATGATTTTAATCGAAACAAACGTTTTGTCGAGTTTAGAGAGATGGCATATAAAGAAATAATAATAAAAAAAATCCCTTTAATGTATGTATTTTAAGCACGGTTCTAAAAGGCTCGCCGCAACAACCGCCATGACTTAAGGCGTGTGCCTCACGCCACGTTATGCCTGTGGCACGCCATGGCCCAATGTACGGTCTTTTGTAACGCGATATTTGATTTTTCTTTACGTTTTTAATGTCTTATTTCCTAGTTTTTAACATATAACCTAATTTAACTTGTTTATTATCATTGAATCATCGAGTAAAGGTACAAAACATATGTTTTTATATATAATAATATTTATGATATAAAAATTTGTTGCCATAAGTCGCGCATTGATAAACGCCATAACCTCGTCGTGGCTCCTAAGGCTTAAGGCTTGGCCTCGCCGCCACGCCACGCCTCACGTTATTTAGAACCTTGATTTTAAGACGAAATAAATATAACGTATTAACGACAAACTTTTGTCTAGTACATACTACATACACCACAAATTACGTCTTTAAAATGAATCGATGTCCATATTTTTGAATAATACTAAAAAGATGAATAAATAAAAGTTCAATGTCATTTTAAATCAAGTGATCATAGCTGCACTACAGCAAATCTAACCTATGGCGACGACAAAAGTCGTCGCTAAGATCTTGCAACGACTATCGTCGCTAAAGAGTTTGTGGCTGTTGCACCGTGGCTGTAGCTCCCTTTAGCAACGACATTTTGTGCCTAAAAGATAGAATTTTAACTTTTGAAAACGATTTTAACCCTACTGTGACGACTTTCAGTTGTTGCTGTAAGTGTCAGTCGCTATAGATGCATTTCCTTGTAGTGTATCGGAACTAGTCCTTTGAGGATCTTTATCCTTGACCGAAACAATCGTTTTAGATTGAACTAAAATCACATATACGATTTGATGTGATTTGATTGGATTTGCAATTTGTGTGTATAACTAAGAGCATCTCCAATGGTATTTGAAGAAAACTTGATGAAGACTTGAAGATGACTTGATCATTGTAGACAAAGACTTGAAAATGACTTTACTCATCAAAGACTTGATGTTCCTCAAGTCATTGAAATAATGAATGTCAGAGGCAAAAGAGAGAGAGAGTATATATTGGTCGGACCAACATATTTTTTTTATTTTTTTCAAGTCTTTCATAAAGCTTTACCATTGTGGATGCCATTACCCCATAAATAAAACGCTTTGTTTCCCAATATGGTGACCGAAATTTTGTTAATTCTTAATTTGGGTCAAGATTTGATTTCGTCAAGAAAACGAATAAAGCATACACAAGGTTGAAGCAATCCAAACACAAGGTTAAATGGGTTGTTTGTTTACCTCTTAGTAGTTTCGTTAAGAGGCAACGTAAATCTTGTTTGAAAAAAAAGACTGTCTCTTAATGGTTTCTGAAACCCTCTAAATGATTTTGTATTTTGGGTCTTGCTTAACTATTCAATACCCTAATTTTATTCTGAACAATTACCAGACAGCCATATATACGAATAAAGCATTTGAATCTTTGCAACACTTCTTCAAATTGTTACCAATCCCAAAATTTTCTTTTTCAAACTTGATCATCTTCCAAAGTATTTTAATTGCTGGAAATGGTTAAGAAGCAACGACTGAAGAAGGTGGGATAAAATAATATTTTATATTTTTTCAAATGGTCAAGGAAAAGTAATCACCTTAGAGTTTAAAGTCACATTTGGATTTCGTTTGAATTTATTTATGTATTTATGAATTTTGATTTAAGAATAAAATAAAATCAAACGGAAATCTTACTAAAAAGTAAAGTGATTTTTAGGATACTAGAATCTACTCATGCAATGCAGCACGATATATCTCGTTTTTAATGTTTTAATTTATTTTAATGTGTGGTTTTTGAGAAAACGACCATGTTTTTTTTATTAATTTGTTTAAAAAATGACGTTTTAAGGAGTTCATGATTTGAGAATTTGAAAGTGGTTAGAGATAAGGATTAATTAATAAGAGTCCACGATTTAAGGATTCAAAGGTTGTTAGAGATAAGTATTCATCAAATAATTAGCATTAAAAGCAGTACGTAAAGTTTCATTAGTTGTTTTTAGAAGATTTTAAGTAATTAACATTAAATAGCGGTACATGAAGCTTTAGGAGTTGTTTTTATGAGTTTTTTTATAAATGCTTTATAATATAGTATAGATTATTGTGAAATTTTTTATAAGAACCCCCTCTTCTTTAGGTTCTTAATAAAATCTTGATGTCGGCGTGAAATGACATATTTGCTAGTTTTTTATTGACTTTATAATTATTAATATTTTGCATATTTATTTATAAATAATGATTATTGAAGTTGAAAAAAATACACGTGACCCATAGAAAATAAGTTTTTATAAGAATTACCATTATAGACTTTTATGTGAAATCTAAATTAAAAATAAGATGACAACAAAAATAAAAATAAAAAAATAATTAAGTTCTTATAAAAACCTCCTTTGAAGATGCTCTTAGTTTAAAGAACACCCACTACTTACAAAATTCATAAAAAATAAATATTGATATAACATGGATGAAGAATATCCAAGATTGAATAGCTTAAAGTCATGTTTACTCACAATCCCTTCCAACCCAATTTTGTCCTTAATTATTACTCAATCTTAAGAGCATCTCCAACAGGTTTTCTGTAATTTTTTTAAAACAGAGAATCAAATGTTAAAATTTTCAAAAAGAGTTACATTCATCTCCAACATATTTGCTATTTTAGAGATTTTTAACACAAATTATATTAATATAATATTCTCTCATTTATATTTCCAATACACTTTAAAAGAAAAACTTAATATATAATAAAAGATTTATGTTATTGGTGGGTTGAATAAAATAATTTTTTTTTTCTTCTATTTAGAAAATTATAGAGAGTTCTCTATATTTAGAGATTTTTTCATGAATCTTTATTTTAGCAAACAAGATAGCAATACTATTGAAGAAAAATAGCAATCAAAAACCCATTTTTTATTTTAACAATGATGTTGAAGATGCTTTAATTAGTCCGAACTCAAAAGTCAATAACGTTTTTCTAGAGTGAATTACAAATTTTGTCCTAAACTATTACTCAATCTCACTACTAAACAAAACCAGATTTCAGGCGGAAAAATCCGCCGGAAAACACTATTTTCGGCGGATGCGGTCGCCGGATAAACGGGCGCCGAGATGGACTTTTTTCGGCGGATACTATTTTCGGCGGATTTGGCCGCCGAAAATCCGTCGGAAAAAAATAGAAATAATTAACAAAATTTTAATTAACAACATGATTACAAAATATACTTTCGGCGGATTTTTCCGCCTGAAATATTTTTTTTGTTTATTTATTTATTTATAAATTAATAAAAAATATATAATTTCGGCAAAATATTTTCTGAGGATTTCAGGCGGAATATTCCGCCGAAAAGAATTTTAATTATTTTTTAATTTATTAATTTAGTATTTATTTTTATTATTTTCGGCGGATTAGCGAGGGTCTCCATTAGTGACATATTAGCGAGGTTTCCCATTAGCGACGGATTTGCAACGAATCACTACAAAAAAATTGATTTTTAAAAAAAATTAAATTTATTTGCTTTCATGATTAGCCAACTAAGAATAATATAAATTGCATAATGTTACAAACTAGCAATCATCTCCAAAATCTGTTCGCATAGAATCATTTTCAAACCCAATATGACCATGTGCTTTCTTATGCAAACAAGAACAAGATAAAAAAAAGCTACAGGAACAAGAACAAGATAAAAAAGAGCTACATGAAAACTCTAACCCTAGATCCCTGCAAAAACAAAAATAACACGTGTTAAACAGATTGCACAACAGAAAACAAACACTACATGTGTGTATTTTACCATATATGCTAAAGTTTTCATATATGTTTTTCGAAAATACCTAAAAAAACTCTTAAATGAAAATCTTACCGGTCTAAATGAAAAACTCTTAAAAGGTGGTCTCTTGATCTTCAAAAAGCATTAAATTTTATTCCACTTAACAAAATACCTGAAATTAAAGTGGATAGGTAGCACAGAGAAAAGAATCATGTTACAAAATAATAAACAAATCAAAATTTCAAAATTGAAGCCAGTAAACACAAAAACATACTTGTAAGGATCAACAAAAATTACCTGTTTAAATTTTAAAACACATAGCCACTAAGGGCCTGTTTGTTAGCAGCTTATTCAGTAAGCTTCCAGGGAAGCTTTATGCAGAAAGCTAAATTCTTTGTAAACCTGCACTTCCCCGTTAAGAAAGCCAAATTCTAATTAACAAGACATCTTAGCCAAAATCAAGAAGTAGATCAACACCAACACATGAACAACTTATCTAACAAATGATCCAAAAAAGTTACAAACTTTATACCCATGATAGAAATACATCTCAAAATGGAAAACCAATAGCTCCAGTTGCAGAAAAATAGCTACATTATTTTGCTTTGGATGTCAAACCTAGCACCTTTTTGATGCAAGATACACAAACTAATTGTTGCAAGTTAACACAAATGCTATCCTTGTTATAAGGTTTAATGGCTGCAATGCAAAAGCATTGATTTAGTTAAGCAAATTTCAGTCAAAAACTTATCAAATATAAATTAAATTGTGAAAGCCTAAAAAGTTGTAAATATATATGCACAATTCAACACAAAATCAACGCAGATGGTAGCAAACAAACCCTCCTATTCAGGGGAGTATTGCTGGTTTTTCATAATATCTACTCGGATCTCCTCGAAATCTATCCCATTTACCCTGAAAATAACATCCAAAACAGCCATAACAAACACAAATTTAGATTAGCATCAGCTAGAAATTTACTTGCAGATCAAAGACAAAAATAAATACAACACTTAATGGATTCAGAATCAATTTAACAACAAACCCATAAACCAACATATGCATACACATTAATTTACAGAAACTTTAAAATATGTTGTTTGTTGTGTACAATCGGGCCTGCAAACAGTTTGTTTCATTAAAATATAATTTACGTGGTTAAATATGATCTAGTTAAAGTACGTCCAAACAATTAAGAAACATATATAATAATAAACAATTAAATGAAACCCACCACTTTTCGTTTGATGTGTTTTCATGGAATCCATTTAAGTTGGCTTTAACCATTGAAGATTATTTATAATAATAACTATATAAATCATGAAGGACAAATAGAAGGCCATGATAAAAGAAGATTATTTATAATATTAACATGATTGTGTGCATCCAGTACGAATCCATAAAAAGCCAAATTAACCCTATTCTTCAACTTCAAAAAAAACCCTCTTTTTTCATTCCTTCAATCTCTTCCAATTTAAGGGATCTGTTGAGTTTCTTCATACATATACATATACATTAACTGAATTGGAAGAAAAAATTTTAAGAAATTACTGGAGCACATTTTTTTCTTTAAGTGAGTGGGAGTTCATTTTTAGGGTTTTTGGTTTTACCTCTTTCGGTCGTGGGACGGAGACGGTAGTGGTGTCTCGTTGTGGTGACAGCGACGATGGCGACGTCGACGGGTGGTGGTGGCGACTGGTGGCGACAATGACACTTTCTTCTAGATGAAGGCGATGTCGGCTGGTTGTGGTGGCTCGTGGTGGCGACTGTTGGAGGCGACGTCGGGTGGTGGTGGTGGGTGGTGACTGGAAAATGAATCTAGGGTTTCATCTTGTTTTTTAACTTAATAAAACAAAATTTGGGGGAGAGAGGAGGGAAACAATTGGGTAGATGAAAGAGTAAAATGAAAAGAAGAGGGAAACGAAAAAATAGAGGGAAACGAAAAAAATAAAGAGGGTAATTTTATTTATAATATTTAATTAGGTTTAGAAAAAATTCTAATAATAACTTTTAAATATTAAATATATACTATATAATTTTCAATAAAATATAACAAAGTTTATAAGATAAATAAATTATTCTAAATGATAACTAACAATTGTGACATATCATCTTGTGAGAAGTTAAGTTAAAGTGAGAAACGTGATAAGTGGACCAAATCCTTTATCATTTATAATCTCAAACTCACCCATGAATCGCATCTTAATGTGCATCCAACGGTTGAAACGTATTGGGCCTTTATTGGGCCATTGAAGCGCAAAATTATCAATTAAAACTCAATACGATCCATTATAGCACAATACGATCCATTATAGCAAAGTACGATCTATTAAAGCTTAAAAGAATATATTAAACCATAAAAAAACCCATTAAAGTTCAATTGAGTTGATTAAACACCTAGTAGATCATTGAAATCCCAATAGGATCCATTAACGACCATTTGGAGCCAATAAACCCCTATTGGACTCATTAACGACCATTTGGATCCAATAAACCCCTGTCAAATCCATTTGGCAGCCGAATATGGTCCATTAAAGCCAAAACCGTTCCATAAGCCCATAATGGTCAATTAATGTCCAATACGATTCATTAAAGCCCAATACGTCCCATTAAAGCCAATAACGGTCCATTGAAGCCCAAATGATCAATTAAAGGCCAATACGGTCCATTAAAGCACAATACGATCCATAAAGGCCTAATACGGTCCATTAAAACCCAAATTGTTCCATAAGCTCATAATGGTCCATTAAAGCCCATAACGGTCCATTGAAGCACAATACGATCCATTATAGCACAATACGATCCATTATAACACAATACGATCCATTAAAACTTAAAAGAATATATTAAACCACAAATAAACCCATTAAAGTTCAATTGAGTTAATTAAACACCTAGTAGATCATGGAAACCCCAATAGGATCCATTAACGGCCATTTGGATCCAATAAACCCCTGTCAGATCCATTTGGCAGCCCAATACGGTCCATTAAAGCCCAATACGTCCCATTAAAGCCCATAACGGTCTGTTAAGCCCATAACGGTCCATTGAAGCCCAAATGATCAATTAAAGGCCAATACGGTCCATTAAAGCACAATACAATCCATAAAGGCCCAATACGGTCCATTAAAGCACAATACAATCCATAAAGGCCCAATACGGTCCATTAAAACCCAAACCGTTCCATAAGCCCATAATGGTCCATTAAAGCCCATAACGGTCCATTGAACCGAATATATATACCCGTGTATACTTCAGCTTTGTGAACCGAATGTATATATACTACGCATTTTAATTTGAAAACTGTGTATTCGCCGATATGTTCTACAATAAAGTAAATTAAGTTTGATTTATCATTAAATATATCTAAACAAATTAATTTTCTTTAATATTTATATAATTAAAATTAATTTTTTAATCATATTTTCGGCGGATTTTCGCATGATTTAAAAAAAATTAATTTTCATTTAAATTTATTAGATTTAGATTTTCGGCAGATTTTAAAATTTATTTTTTTAAAAAAATATTTTCGGCGGATTTAAAAAAAATTAATTTTCATTTAAATTTATTAGATTTAGATTTTTCGGCGGATTTTAAAAATTATTTTTTTTAAAATATTTTCGGCGGATTTTAAAAAAAATAATTTTCATTTAAATTTATTAGATTTAGATTTTCGGCGGATTTTAAAAATTATTTTTTTATTTTTTTTAAAAGTATTTGCGGCGGATTTTAAAATAATTTTTTATTTCTTAATTAATTTTTAACTAATTAAAAAAGTTCCGACGGATCATAATTAAAAAATAATTAATTATATTCCGCCGAAAATCCGCCGAAAAAATGTCGAGATTTTTAAAAAAAATAAGAAAAAAATTCTTTTTTTGGGATTTTCGGCGGAAGTCAACGGATTTTGACTTTTTTAATTTCCGCCGAAAATCCGTCGAAAATCCGCCGGAAAATTTCAGGCAGAAAATCCGCCGGAAATCTGGTTTTGTTTAGTAGTGTCTTTAGTTTTAGTCCAAAAGTTTTATATATAGTAATAAATCTCAATCTAAAAAGGTTTATTTGGAAGTTAGTCTCTAAATCTTTAAAGTCAAATAATATTTGGTTCAAAAATAGTAGGATCTAAGATGATTAATATTTACAAGTCATAAAGTTATTTCAAAAATACCCCTAACTTGAAAAATTCATATAATATAAACATTGAACTGTTGAAGAGTTAAATAGTCAAAACTAACCAAAGGGTCTTTAGCCTAGCGGTATTGGAGCTCTTGACCTTATAGGAGGTCATGGGTTCAAACCTCACCAAAGATGAGGAGTGTGTTTGTTTCAGTTTATTTGTTTCATTTGCCGTATATAAATATTATATATACTTCAAAAAAAATAGTCTCTCTTAATATCTCACATATGTATATTATACGTGTGGAATAAAATAGCATTCTCCAAAAACCTATACTCCCTCCTTCCTAAATTAAGTGTCCACATTTTTATTTTAGTTTGTCCCAAAATAAGTGTTCACTTTTAAAAGTAATATTTTCACTTTCCTATTCTACCATTAATTATGAGATGAAGAAAAATTCTCTCACTATTATTTAGGGTAAAAATGTAACTTGGTTATTTAAAAAGTATAATAATTACACAATCCTAAAACTGTGTGTCATTTTCATTGTGGACATTTATTTTGGGACAGAGGGAGTATATAATTGTAAATTTCCGTTGAACCTAATTAAATATATAGTAAATACTTTTCAAGATTAAATCGTTGGAAATGGTAACGAAGCAATGACCAAAAGTGCGCCCATGAATATTGTTTAGGGTCAAGGACAATATTTGATTTCGATTTAACAATCTATGAATATTATTGAATATGGATGAAGAAATGTGTGAATGGTTAGAAGTGGTCCATTGACGTACACCAACGTTTTCTAGACGAAATTAGAAAGTTTATTGCATTCTAAGTTGATAAAAGCTTTTTTTAATGATGGTATGGTTTCTTGGTTTCTTAATTAATCATAACGACTTTAATATATTATATTGTGTATCATATGTGTTATTTTAATGATTTAAGGAAATATATTACAACAAGTGTCATTTTGAACTATCATTTCATTATACTATTAATGTGCGTGGATCCCAAATCAGTGCAATATCGATAATAAACAACAATCAATAATCAATAACAAGAATTGATTTCAAGTTGTCATCCATATCATTCAATCAAAGTGTTTTGTCGTTCAAAGAGTTTACAATAAGCAATAGGAACGATTCTCTTGGCTAACCTTAACTAGGTTTAAAAATTGAGTGGTCGGGTGGGGTGACACGAGTTATCAATACTGAGTCCTTTTCTGTTTCAATATTCATCTCCAAAGAACGAGAATGAATAGATTGTGTGGTTACCTGGATAACTGACTCGGTTTGGTAAAGACCAATGTATTCTTTTAAGTCCTGTCACATCCTCACCATTTTTTATTTTCACTCCAAACTCATATATCAAGCTAGACACTTCATTGATATCTATAAATATGGTGTGTTTCTTGGGTAGGTCCTTCCGGTTCTGGATAGACCATATAAACAATAGAAATCCTATCACTCATTTCATTTATCAAATAAATCATTTAAGTAAACATTGAGGTACGAGTTCTAAACTGAAGTGTTTAGAAGTCAAAGCATTTAAGAACGAGTCCTGGTCTGAGATGATCAGAAGTTATTGTTGAAATAACAAAATTTCAATGAACAAGATCAAACGCTAAATAGAATGACTCAGTAAGCACAATATGTTCAAAAATGAAATAATGATCAGAAAGTTTAATTGTGAAGAACAAGTCACAATTAATGTGTCAAATAAGAATTGAACCATTAATAGAAATGATGTACTATAAAGAACAAGTAGGAATTCAAGCGAGTGTATTTCCACTGAAATAATTCAACGAATATGTGAGACGTGGAAATAACTAAGGCAATGAGATATAACACGTGCCAATCATGGAAGTTAAAATCAGAGAATAACAAACACAAGTAAGTTATTCAGAATGAATACGGTATTTGAATTCACTTAAAAATTCATTTATTGAGCAAAACCTGGTACCCCCCCCCCCCCCCCCCTCTCAAAAATAGCATAACCTTTGAATGTAGTCATGTGAAAAGAACTTTCTGAACTATACGCACATGACATTCCTACAAAACAGATTAGAAAGATTTTGGTATCCATACTTTGATGGATCCTTGATGGTTAGACGCCTTAACTAGAAAATGAGGACCGGGATACTATAAGTACCATACCAACTATTTGCGTACCTTGGATTCACAAAGTCATTCTTCCCACAATTGGTGCAACATTTCTTTGCTCGGCTCAGACTGATTAGCTTCGCTGTAGAGTAAACATGAGTAGGTGAATCAGACTTAGAAATAAATGCATTTATATCAACTACAGGAGATTTATAAGACGCGTTTCCATCACTGCCTTCTGTAGTTGACTTCTTTTTCCAAACCATCTTGACTTTTCGAAAGAGTTTATTATCATAATTATCAACACGAGAATTATAGAAAAGATTGGAAGGTCGAATCTGATCTTTTGAAAACTCATTCGATTTGGCAAAACTCTTTGAAGAACTATTTGTAGAAATTGAATTTGAAACATAAGAAGGCTAAACACTTTTGAACTTGCTTTATTCAAGTTTCTTGACTTTAACGGATAAAGCATTTCGTTCTTCGAGAATTAAGTCAAATTTCTTTTGTAGATAAGATTTAACCATTTGTTCCTTCAAAATCTCGGTTGCTAACCCGGATAATTTCTATGTGAGCTTATGAATTTCTGTTTCAAAAATGGTCCTTTCACAATAAAAAATCTTTTTCAATAGTGTTGCGTTTGTCGGATATTTCTTTGAAAAATACAACATTTTTCTTTTCAAGCTCGTTCTTTTCACTTTCAAAGGATTTTCTTTGATTCTTAAAATTTTCTCTCTCAATTATCAAAACCTTTTCAAAATCAGATCTTTGTTTTGAAAGTTTTATGCATTTGAGCTCAATAGCTTTCTTTTCCTCAATTCATTTCTTCGAAAAATCAAAAAACGTTTGTCTAAACATCTTTCGTTCATTTGCAAAAGTATTTCGTTCATTTTCAAAATCTTTTCTCTCTTTCGCAACGACTTGTGTTTTTATTTTAATGTCGTCTCTTGCTTTCTGAAAATATTCTTTTTACTTGACAATATGGAATTGCAATTTAGAAACTTCTTTAGCAAACTCAGAATTCTTATGCTTCATATCAACATTTTCGATTTCCAAGGCTTTTACTTTTTCCTCAATCTCCTTTATGTCGTCTTTTGATGTCAATTCAGAAATCTTCTTTTTCAGCTCAGTGTTTTCAGTTTCTAATATCGTTGCATTTTCTTCACATTTAGCAAGCTTCTCAGAACTTTCAGATATTTGCAATTTCTGTTCCTTCAGTTCTTTGAAGTACTTTCTATAGTATTCATTTGCTTGATTGAGATTCCATTCAAAGGATTTTATCCTTTCTGCACACTCCCAAAATGAACATTTAGGTGCTAAATATAGCGACATTGTTACTTGAAAAATATGACCGTGATACAATTGAAAATACTGATCCAAGGAAAAAAAACAGACAATATCAAGAATACTCAAATGTCTCCCTCCTACGACTTAGCACGAGGGCCCCGAATATGTAATCTGGGTGAGGTTTCCGGATAAGGAATCCGGAAAAAGAAAATCTGGATGAAAAATCTGGGTGTAGGAGGTGTCCGGGTAAAAATCCGGATGAAAGGTTTCCAGATGAGAGTATTTCCGGATAAAGAGTCCGGATATGTGCGAATTTGAGAGTCCGGATCAGGTGATAATCCAGATAGGATGCAATCCGATAGAAATTCGGAAATGAAAGATCCGGAAAAGATGCAGTCCGGATAAGTGGTTTCCGAGAAGGATCCGGATAAGGTTTCCTGGTATAGAGTAATCCAGATAGGAATTCCAGATATTGAGTAATCCGGATAGGAATCGGATGTCGAGTTCGGAAAGGCTGGAATCCGGATATAATTCGAATAGATGCTAGAAACTTACCCGGAAAGATACGTGCGGCGTCCGAAAACTAATGTTGTGCGAAGAACGCGGATCTGGGGATGAATTAGGGTTGATGATTGTGCTTCCTGAAAGATATGAAACAAAAGGAGACACAAAAACACACAAACCCAAATCGAATTTTATCTAAAAAAACAACCCTTTGATGAAAAAGAACCCATATTTTGATGAACACATACTATAGACCAAAAATTGATTTATATCAAATTGACCAAGCAAACGATTGAATTAGACTATGAAAACTTATCAAACTCGATTAATAACTCAAATAAATTGATTGAAGCAACTAGAAATCAACAATTTTATCAAACTCAACAAAAGATCATAAAACTTACTTGTTGGCCGTTTGATGAAACAGATGAACAAATTAATACGTTTGGATCAAAATATTTTTCTCTCTGCTCCGATACCAATTGTGGATCACAGATTAGTGCAATATCGATAATACACAACAATCAATAATCAATAACAAGAACCGATTTCAAGTTGTCATCCATATCATTCAATCAAAGTATTTTGTCGTTCATAGACTTTACAATAAGCAATAGGAACGATTCTCTTGGCTAACCTAAAGTAGGTTTAAACAAACATTATATACCTATGTCTATTACTATTAAGGCCCAATCCCATAAACACACTAAAGCCCATTTAAACAATATAAGGCTTTTACAAATAATATAAAACTTTTTATATAACTTTCTATCTTATAGGACATTTATAGTCCTAACAATGTGGACCCAATGGTTTTTGAACTTATATAAATTATTTGCATACATCATGCACATAATTTCACCAAAATTGACTTAAATAGCCATTTTAACCAATAAAAATGGTCTCCTAGTCATTTCTCTCTTATTTTTATCAAAATATCACTACTTCTACAATATATAGGCTCGTAATTGCAAACTTGGCTCAAAATACAAAAAATACGAATCTAATCGATTTAAAAAAGTTATTTTTTTTTATGTTGCGGACCTGGGTCCGCAATTGCGGATATGGGCCAATATTTTTTTTATAAGAATAATTGATTTGATTCATATTGTTTTTTGTTTTTAGTTAGGTCCGCAAATTACAGACATATATATTGCGAAAGTAGTGACATTTATGTAAAAATATGAGAAAAATGGTTAGGAGACCAATTTTAATTGTTAAATGGCTATTTGAGTCAATTTCCCCATAATTTTGTTATAACAAACAACTAAAATCTTTCTAAAAATTAATTATTATAACATAATTTAATATTACTATTCACTTTTAGTTCCATTTTAATTAAGAAACTACTTATTCAGCCGTCGGTGGAGAAAAAGGCAGAGTTGTCGAAAGGAGGGGGACTAGGGTAGACCGGTGTTGTTGGCGATCATCAAGAAATTGGAGACCAGATCATGACGGAAATTTACCAATCAAAATCAAGTATTATAACCTAATCACAAATTTAAAGTTTAATTGTTTTGTCTAACCTGACGGTGGAGTTTGAATAACAGCCGCTGGTGGAGATTGAACAACTGCTGCATCCGGAAACCCAAAAAGCCGCCACAGGAGTAAAGAAACTAGCATCACCGCCCCATTATGTATTAAATTCAGGTCCAAGACTTCTTCAAGAGCAAGTGCGGTAACCCTAAGACACCCATTGGAGAAAAACACTCACTTGAGCCTGGTTATTCTGGCAATCTGCAGTCGTGTAAGAATCATATAGCCATGGATGGTCAGCAGTGGCAGGATGTTCTTAACCGTAAGGATGGCTGACAATTCGCTTCTCATCATCTGGGGAAACAAGTTGGATCACAGTTCAAAGGGTCCAATGAATCACAATTGCATGGTATACCTTATTTGTTTCTAACTTTCCTATGCATTTTTCAACACGAGAACTTCGGAATATGTGTTCAAAATATGGTATGGTGATCGATGTGTTTATTGCCAAGAGAAAGACTAAATTCAAGAGAATGTTTGCTTTTGTACGGTATCGCAAGATTGACGACATTCATGTCGTGATCACTAAGCTTTGTAATACTTGGATTGGAAAGTTGTGTTTATTTGCCAACATAGATCGTTATGATCGCAATGGTAAACCTTCCAAGGAGTTGAACAAAGGTGGGGTTTTGTTTAAGAAGCACCCTAGATCCGTTGGGACTAGTAAAGGTGGATCTTATACGAACATTGTTAAAGGAGTACCCAAGGATCCCTCGCACGAAGTTACAGACGATTCAGTAGCCATTGTACTTGACATTGATTGAATGGTTGAAAATAACTTTCCATTAGAACTTGGTTGTGTTTCCGAGCTTAAAAATCCTAATGTCCTTTCTCTTTTCAAGAATGAAGGGTTTTTTAACGTAAAGGTTAAATACATTGGAGGCTTATGGGTCCTTCTCGATTTTGATTGTATTAGTTATCGTGATAAGTTCTATCGCATACTGGGGTTACATCTTGGTTTCAAGTGCTTGAAAAATGGTCCAACAATTTTAAAGTGGAGGATAGGCTAGCATGGATTGATGTGGAGGGTCTTCCCTTGAAAGCTTAGAATTCTATACCTTCTCGAAATTAGCTAGCATGTGGGGAAATATTGTCTTTTCGGATGATTCGAATGGAAACAATCTGTATAGTACCCACCTTTGTATACAAACCTCTTGGCATTTGTTAATCTATCAAACGCTATAAGTGATTGTTAGTGGCTGTGTTTTTCTGTAACAGCCTAAAAATAAAATAGGACAACCATGGCATTAAATCATAACATTACAAAACTGGGTCCCAACATTTTCTTACATCAGTCTCAAAACTAAGGTTGGCGGAAACAACCTATACACAACTGAGAACGTACTAGCTTCTATAAGTGGCACAAGCACTGTCTCTATCTGCATCTGTACTCTATCTTGCTCTTGCCCACTTACCTGAGCCTCCTACTATTTGCTTACCTGAAAAGGTTTTAATTTTGAAAAGCGAGGGTTAGACCATGAGGTCTAGTGAGTTCCCTCCGTAAACAGCGTACATCAACATTATAAAAATCATTTTATAAAACATATAACATTTTCCACATAAGCATCAATCAGGGTACTGCACAGTGTTTAAGGATCACATAAGCTAACCGCGATCGGGGCCTAAGCAGACTCCCCTCTCACCTCATACCGGGGCCCAAGCAGACTCCCCTCTATCCGAGTAGAAGGGAAACGAATTCCCTCCTACAAGCTAGTCACAAATGCCCAAGGGAACATCGGATCCCGAGGTGCTCAGATCCCACTGTGCATAACTTCTCTTAATTTGACTTTGGCCACCAAACCTTAAATTCTTAGCTAGAATTTTGGGTTATTACAACACTCCCCCCTTAAAAGAATTCCGTCCCCGGAAATCCTTACGGGAAGAGATGCGGGTACCTCGTTCTCATCTCCGATTCCAATTCCCACGTCGCCTCCGGGCCTTTATGGTGCCGCCATTGTACCTTTACCAGTCAGATCATCTTGATCCATAACTTGCGGATCTTGCTGTCCACCCTCTCAACGGTTCCTTTACGTAAGTCAACCCCTCATCAAAGCTGACACTTTCAAAAAGTACGGTCACATCTGAGTCAGTCATTCACCTCCTTAGATTCGAAACATGGAACGTTGGGTTCATTCTCTTTACCTCCTAAGGTAACTCCAAGTCGTAGGCTACTGTTCTTACTCGCTCAATAATGACAGTAGTCGACTATTCATAGCTTAAATTCTGCAAGGGCGCCCTCATTTGCCCTCTAAAAGACGTGTATCACACTGCGAATCCTTCCAACATCTCATCGGACACCCCAAGAGTTCCTTCCTTGGTTTCCATGCACGTTCCAGATTACTTCTCCCAGCCGACATCCGTCTATGCAGATAACACTTCCTTTTTCTCGGAACACCTTGACCACTGTTCATCAACCATTTCTTACATCCTCACCACTTCACCACTCCACACTTATACGTAACTAAAAGCAGGAATTTCCTTGATCCCTCGTTGAAGTGTTCACCTATCCAAAATAAACTTATCCTGAAACACTTCAATCTCTCACTGCTTGCCACAGGCGTTCAGACATAAGAACATAACTTCGGTTACCCTCACTCAACTAGGAAGAGTAGTCATGGTCACACAAACTATTCTCAATAGCCTATCGCTGAACGACTAGTTCGTTTGAACATTTCTCATAACATTTCCCACTCAACCCATTCAACTGCCCTTTTCCACTTCTTTCCTGTACTTAAAGCATACACAAATCCTCTTCCTCATACCCTTTCCAGTAGTTCGCGCTCTTACCAATGACAAGCTACACACACTACTCCACTTTTCGGTGTCACTACCAAGCTTACTACATCCAACCTACTCACTTATTCCGACGTGCGATCTTCACCTCCCCACGTTAGCGTGGAGCACCGCCCACCAAACATTACTTGCCCCTAACTTTCGACCTTTCCCCATGCTGACAACACTTTCTCATTACAATACATAACCAAACGGTTGCATCAAAATTTCTAACTCAAGGCATTCAAACGAGTCATCTTGAAATGACACCAGTGTTCGATGTCATTATCCATTATTTGATCTCTAAATAGTACCTTCTCGGAAAATTCTTTCACTCATGAGAAACAAATTGCAATCTATAAAGAATTTGCAGCTACTACACCACATTTTGACTAAACCATCCGTCATTTCCTTTAAACTTCCAATGATTCCAAGGATATACCTACTTAACGACTCACACGAACAAAAACACTTGGCTTCTTTTCCGGTAACCGTCCACTACCGCGCAAATATTCCATTTCGGTAATAGTCATATCACACGCCAACTACCAATACGTGCTCCAACCTCTTGATTAACAAATCGCACACCTCACCCAAAATCCCGAAAAGGCTTCCATCTAAAGCTTCACCTTTCTAACATCGCTTTACTACAACACTAGCTCAACATATTCCTTCATTTTCTCTCGCATACATAATCGAGTCCATCTCGCTACTTGTCTTTTACCAATTCTAAAACAACAACTCACGAGTTCCCGACTAACTCAACATATTCGATTCTTGCTAATTCTTTGCGACTCCAAACCATTACATAGACAGGGCGCATTCTTTCACAGATCGATAAAAATCTACACACTCACTTCGCTCGTGCTAAGTACCTCATCCTTTTACGAACCGCCCAAATCTCGTAAGTAGAACGTTTATCCAAAACAGCAGTCTCTCACCAACTTAACCCCTACAAGGTTCCCTATCAACTTTCAACCTTCTGGTTCAAGTCTTCGGCCTCAACCATCTTACCCAATTGTCGACTTCAACATCAATAATCAACCTGTAACTGCTTTCTTAACCTATTCTTTAACATGGGTTCCTTACGGAATCTAATCCTTCCAACATATCATAATTGACTTCATAATCCGTCCCCCTCATTTCAAAACCTACTCATGTAACATCAATATTACAAGCTCACCTCAAAACTCTTATTCGTCATCGAGGATGTCTCATTTCTGCCTCACCACACTACTTATAACGAGTTGCTAATACCAATACCTTAGAGGCTTCAAGTCCTTCCTCCGGACGCAACCGTCTCTTGACAATCGTGTTTTCAGTTACCGCCCCAGGGTACAGACCCTCATACAACTGACCCTATAATCCACTTTCGACTATTCTACTGACCAACTCTCCTCTTGAACACATATACCAAAACTACAAACATTCTTCCCTGATTTGTCCAACACCTCTCCACTCTCGGAGTTCTTCCTTAGCTTAACATGTAGTATTCTACGACCTAGTGAGTTCATAGCCTTCATGCATGACAACGCGATCAATAAATCATTTTGCATATTTTATCATTTTAAAATAAACAACACTTGGAACAACTTGGGTACACATGACCCCAACATTCTCATAACTCCAATTCCTTGCACAACGATCTCGAGAATCGTTCGCACACACCCTTTCAGTAAAACTCGATCTTCCTCAATTAAAACGACGTTGTTACGATAGTGACACATTGAATGAAAATCTTTTGCGTAACAAAATTTTGAAAGGAATCACCGACATGGAATAAACCAGTCGGTTCTCACACTCATCTCTATGACATCAACATGTCAGTACTCCTTTTGGTCATAAAAGTTCTGCTGGCAAACCTTTTCTTGACTTTTTGCACCAATTTAACTTATCTTGAAAAGCGTGGAATATTTTGCAAATCGTTAAGCTTAAAATTTCATTGTGCGACGTAAATAAAATCGCATTTTCTTTAAACATACGCTTGTACACGCTGACTCATTTTCGATCAAAATTAATATTTACACATTTATCTTAAATCGTGAAAATTTCATGTTACATATAAGAACGCCATGCATGAGACTCTACTTGCATTTGAAGGCTACTCACCCCAACAAGGCCAACCACTTTACTCACGCAACTTTTCATTGACACTCTACTTTCGACATGTGGGTTATGGGCCCACGTACTCGACCATTTCATATTATTTTCATCTTGACCAATTTCCTCACGTTCTACCTTTACACGTTTTCAATCCTCTACTGATATCTCCTATCATTGATCCTGCCATTGAAAAGCTCGACTAAGAAGTCAGAGCTCCATTGACACTTTCAAGATTTCGACATTGTCCTTCCTTACCATCCTGACTGATTTATCCCATGATTTCTAGCACTGGGACTCTCCCAAAACAGGAGTCTTACACAAAATCAATCATTCATCCTCTTCGAATCCACGAAGATCTATCTCTAGGCGACTCATCACCTTCTATACAACGTTTATTCTCTACGATGTATACATACATCACACCATAAATGATCTCTCGTGATACTTCCCCATCGAGGGGTCTCGGTCCATCCCTCAGGGATCTTGCTGGCCTTCTAAATCACTGGAACATGACATATAACCTAGCTTAAGACTACAGCTTCGGAATAATAAGGCAGCTTAAGCACATACATGTACATGTAAGTTCGCAATTACACTGGCCAGGGGTAATCCCAAACTTACCTTACATGACT